>JACEVL010001062.1:185000-577500 GCA_020284085.1 Aporrectodea caliginosa
TAGATAGAACAGTGGTAAAATACTGGTAACATTTTTGCATCATTTTGTATTCTAACGTCAGCAACTAATTCTAAATTTTTTTAATTAGTTGATTGCTAGTTCTAATTAATTAGTTCTCCTAAAATGCTAATTCTAATTATGAAATTCGAAATAATACTAATTCTAAGTAATTAGTTGCAAAATCTTAATTACCCATCACTGATACCTTGTGCACTGAACAACAGCACTACAGAATTTACTAATTAATAATACTAAATAATAACCAGGTGTGAGTCAGAAATAAATAAATCTAATAATACTAATAATAAATACCACCACCATCACCACCAAAAATAACAACAACAACAATAATAATAATTCCGCTTGAAGCTCAATTCAACCTCAGATTAAAGAACTTTTTAGTTAGTATGTATCATTGTGCACACATGTAATTACCTCCTCCCCAATTTGCCTCATGACTGGCTACTTGTTAACTACTTACTATACTTCCCTTTACTGTATAATCTAATCTATCAACTCCATGTTCAGTTTAAATTGTCTTATGTGAAAGTTACGATGCTTATATTATCTTCAGTTATGTTTTCTGCAATTTTAGTTACCTATAAACAATGCATAACTAAAGACCACCTTACTTTTGGTAATGGCTTCTCTAATTGAAACTGGGGGCCTTATTAGCGGGACCTAGGTCCATTTAGGTCTCCTTTATTGACCCTTCTATTCTATCCCTTTATGCTTTCTACTGCGGATTCAAAACTGTATTTACGTAAATATTTACATTGAATATCTTTGGCTGTTCGTTTTTTACTTTTCCTTAGCATTTGTGTGATTTCATGTAATCTGGCAATTTTTGTTATTGAAGGTCAATAAAACTGATTTGATTTGATTTGATGTATTAACTTTGTAAATGAGTCAGCTGACTCCTAAGAAGGTCTGTTTGATCCTTTTTAACTGACTCATTGATTTGCATCAATACTGGCAGAAGTTACAGTTTGTCTGTAGGCCTATCTGCTGTGATAATTTCATAAATTTTGGTGCTAATTTGTCAATAAATGCACCTAAACAAACAAGAAGCAAACTATCTGGTGTGTAATTCAATATTAAATACAGCCTAAAGCCACAAACAAGAGAGCAAACTATCTCGTGCAAAAGTCCACACTGAATATAGCCTACAGCCAGAAAACAACACCTTAATTACTACACGCGGCAGGCAACTGCGTAGTCTGATACTTCTTGCAACAAAGTAAAAAGACTCCCGCAGACAATACTCTCAGATGTGCACTGGCCACCTGGTAATAGTACAGCATTCTGCAGCTGCCTTTGGGGTTCAAATTAACGTGTCTGGCGTAACATGTCGTAAGCGTACACATGTTGTCGGATGTAATCCTAAAAGTGACCTGCCAGAATGGAGCGTGAAGACTTAGCGCTGAATTATGATGGAGTGGGAACAAATGAGAGCCAGAAAAGATCAGAACAGCGTACGCTGTGTCTGTGTCCCTTCTACCTCTGAGGAGTTGGTCTGAAATTCCTCCGCTTCGTCTAGAAGCCTCCTCTTCGATGCATCACTGTCCTCCAGATGGGCGCTCACATCAGCAGCAGCAGCAGCCAACACAGTCTACAACATCATCAGTAAACACATATGTATCTATCTATGTATGTGTGTATGCATGCATGGGTGTATGATGTCTGTGTAGGCATGTACAATTATGTATGTATGTATGCATGTATGTATATATGTATGTATGTATGTATGTATGTATGTATGTATGGGTGTATGATGTCTGTGAAGGCATGTACAATTATGTATGTATGTATGCAGGTATGTATATATGTATGTATGTATGTATGTGCATGTATGTATGTATGCATGTACAATTATGTATGTATGTATGCATGTATGTATGTATGTATGGGTGTATGTATGGGTGTATGATGTCTGTGTAGGCATGTACAATTATGTATGTATGTATGTATGCATGCATGTATGGGTGTGTACATGTCATACATGCATAAATGCATACATACATACATACAGGAAAGTTCTTCATTTAGCAAAACAGGCTCTCAGAAAAGTTACCAGTGGCTGGCTCCCATGCACTCATAACCATGTATGTATGCATATGGCCATTGATATAGGACCATTACAACCCTTGTGTATTATTATTATTGTAGTTCTAAAGAAATTTCTCATATTTATTCTGTGTATTTTTCCAAAACGCAGTTGTAAGCTCACCAAAACTTCATCATCACATCACATATTCGTTTATTTAAAAAAAAATCAAGTTGACACAGCCGCAACTTAAACAGAGGGAAGCAGTCCCTTCAGCTACCCGGAGAGGCAGCCATGGGAATGAAGTGTTAGAGACTTCGTTTTCTTAGCCTCAGCATATGAGGGTAGGTGGCCAGTCCACTCCCTCGCCATCTCATCTTCCCGCTGACAGTGTATGGTTGATGTACTCATTATAGCTGAGTTGGCTGTGAGGCACATGTGGAGTTGAATTCTCAAAATAAATTTCTGCCCTGGGGGATTGAAACCCTAACCTTTCAGTCAACAGTCCACCACGCTAACCACTAAGCCATCACGAATTAGAAGCTAAATCTAATATCGGTTGATTTGACTTCCTCGGCCTCTCTTTGCCTCTTTCTGCAAGCGCTCGAAGACCATTCTGTTCAATCATGGCTTCATTGGGTTAGTTCAATTACAATCAACTAGAACTGTCTAAACCACTGAAACTGATTCCACTTCTTGCCACAGTCCATGCAGCAACCAACGACCAAACTATGCAGAACTATAGATGACAAAGAACCTTACAGCCAAGTGAATGGACAACCTCTCCAACTCCATATACAATACGCCTACATTCGGGAGCTGTGCTAAGCTAATCCATCGAATGACTTCTATAACGCCGTAACCATAATCAATCAATCAAACAATCAATATTGATTGATTGACATCAACAGATGGTCGCCTTAAGTGTTACTGATAGGCACAGTCAAAAGTCAGAACGCATTGGAGAAGCCAGGTCAAAATCTGACCGATCAGAGAAAGTGAGAAGCCAGGCTAAGTTGGATATAAAAGTCGAAAGAGATCAGCACGTGTCTCCATCTCCCTTAGCCCCAACGGCAGATTTCTTCCTCTGCTGCGCAACATGACCTGGTTGTTCCTGCTCCCTCCCTCCCTCCCCTTCGCCGCGCGAAGAACTTCTTCCGCGGTCCGGCATAGCGGTTTTCCTGTTGTCAAACGCCCATCTTTCTGGCATAAGCTGCCTTGCAACCTCTGACTTGAGCTTCTTGCTCTTTCTCTGCCTCATTTCCGTAAGCATCTGCAAACCCTCTATGCGCGATCGTGGTTTCGTTCTGTCAGGTCCGAAGCACCTCTCGTTTGTTCCTCTCAAGTTGGCGCCATATAAATTCCCAATTCCAACTAAAAAATTACAATAACAACTCCTCACATCAGTCGACAACACCAGCAGCCTATACCTCACACACACACTCAACCGCTGCCCAGCTGTTTGAAGAAGAAGAGCAGTCCCTTAAGCTAGCTCTGAGCCAGCCACGTGTATGAAGCGTTAGCAACTTCATTTCTTAGCCTCAACATATGAAGCGGTTGACCAGTCATCTCCCTCGCCGTCTCATCTTCCCACCAACAGTGTACGGTCGGTGTACCCATAGCTGAGTTGGCTAGGGGCACAGATGGAGCAGAAACCTCGACATAAACTTCTGCCCTGGTAGAGAATTGAACTCCCAACAGTCCAGCATGCTAACCACTACACTACCGAAAGAGACTACAAAATACGCAACGACGAGTACCTTGAAAAGAGTGGCAGGCCATCATCATCCATCCATCCGTCAAGCCAGTCAAGCACATCTGAACAATAAGCAGAATTTCTCAGTTCTGCTAAAACTTAACTCGACCAGTCATTCAGACGGCTGAGAGGAGGCGGGCGACCCAATCGATATAGCATCTAGACCGCTCACAGTAAAGCATATTCATAAAATTGATTGATTGATTGCATTTCTAATGAAGGCCCTGGCGCTGGCGCACACGAAGATCCATAACTATTGATCGGGAATCAATACGAGAGTCATTCGACGCGCGAACAGAACGGAGCGCAGATCGATCGGTCGCCATGGTAACCGCCGCTGCATCCCTTGCCCCGCAAATGGTTCACAGCTCTCTCTCTGTCTCTGTCTGTCTTTGTCTGTCTGTCTCTATCTATCTACTTTATCTACCTATTTCTCTATCTTCATCTGTCTATCATACAAACACTTTCTCCTTTCCATATCTCTCTTTTCTCTCAACTCGCTTACCTCCTCCTCCTCCTCCTCCTCCTCCTCCTCCTCCTCCTATTCATCCTTCTCCGCCATCTCTCTGTCTCTCTCTTTGTCTATCTGTCTCTGTCTGTCTCTTTCTCTCTCTGTCTCTCTCCCTCTCCTTCATTCTCCTGTCTGTGTCCGTATGTCCGTATGTCCGTGTCTCTGTCTGTCTGTCTGTCTGTCTGTCTCTCTCCTTCATTCTCCTGTCTCTTTCCACCTCTCCTCCGTATGTCTTTATCTCTACTCTTTCTCCCACTTACCCCACCCTCTCTTTCACCTTCTCTATTCCTCCATTTATCCGTCCATCTCACACAGGCGTGACCGTGGGCGGTAGGTACGTAGGGCGGAGGTAGTAGCGGAACAAAGACACCTACTGACTGCTGCTGCTGCTATCTCTGATCATCCTCTCCACAGTTTATCATCAGTGAGGCTGCTAATCATATCAGGCATCGAACTGACACCGACGCCGCCGACGCACTCACACACACACACACACACTTCAAAACGCACGATCAATAAGAGGGAAAAGAGGCGTCTCTAAGCAGAGCCTTAACTAGAACAAAAGGAAACGAAAAGATTTCGTCTTCTACTTCCGCTAAACTGTGTACGAATACTCCATACAGTGCTACCTTTGCCAATCATCACATCAACAGCAGCAGCAGCATCACCGTCATCAATATCGCCATCATCATCATCATCATCATCATCATTCATCATCATCATCATCATCACCATCATCATCATCATCAATATCAAGCCATGATCACCGTCATTATCGTCATCCTTATCGTCATCGTCAACACATCATCATCATCTTCAAAATCGTCATCCAGTCATAATAATCGTCATCATCATAAATCTGCTCAGTTCTTCTCTAGCCTTAAGACTGTCCTGTTTGACCGAGGTTGGGCTGGGAAGCGCTCCTGAGTAGACTGTCTTGAAGGGGCGCTATATAAAACTACTGTAATAATAATAATAATAATAATAAATATCATCGTCAGGCTATCATCATCATCATTATCATCATTTATCATTATCATCATCATCATCATCATCATCATCATCGTCAACGTCATTATCATTAAAATCGTCATCACCCATGGTAGTTTTAATAAACTCTGAATCATCTGAAATTTGATCAGTTACACTCTACAATTCATGTTCAAATGACTGTTCAAATGAGAGAGAAAGGCACCTGAGAAAAATAGGGTCTCTGAGGGGCTCGGTGAGCTTGTTCCAAAAAAATTTTTGCAATTTAACTAAATCTTAAATGATGCATTTTAGCATACAGGCAGTCAAATTAGGCTTATAAAATCTTAATGTTTGATCTTCATTATTAGTCACAAATAGAACTTTTATTCTCAAATTGTGTAGTCTTTAGGCAGGGCTCAGCGCCAGAAAAACATCATTGGCGGGCCAAAAATGCCCACGGGCCGACTTTTTGACACCCCTGGTTTAACCCCTGAATCTGGCATTGGGCTGCCCCACGTTTTGAAAAACAAGCAGATGAGCTTTGACGGCAATGAAAAACCATAACTACCCCACATTCACAAAGAACAGAGTTGATAAAGAGCGGCCATTAAGTGTCCAAAAGTAATAACACACAACAGTTTTCTCTTAGTAAAGCAAGAATGTGTCCATATTATGATGAAGCAGACTACAATATTACAACATTGAAGCGCCTCTGAATTGTTTCTTTTGAAGTAGCGTTATATAAATTTGCAATTACAATTACATTTCAATTTGCTTTGATTAGTTAGACAGTCAGGTTGTAGTGCCATTGTAATTGTAATCATAATTGTAATCTGACATTTCTAAAGCACCATTTCAAGAGAAACTCATCGCAGAGAGAGGGTTCTTAAAGCCACTATATAAGTTTTCTGATGTGTACATACACAGACTGCAATATAGTCCAGTGCTTACAAATCCTCTCCAGTGCAGAAATTTGTTTTGGGAGTTAGGCATGCGGCTCGACTTGTGCCCACCTCCACCCCCCCCCTCATCAATGGAAAGATCAGGCAGTAAGGGAGAGGGGTGGTCACTCGCTTTCCGTAACTCATGTTCAGCACTCTTCAAGAGCATCTCAAAACAGCGGTGAGCACGCACACCGCCACCACCTCTACAACTACCACCTACCACCACCACCCACCTCCATCACCACCAACCGCCACTACTACCACCACCACCTCCACTCACTACTACACACCACTACTACACACCGCCTCCACTACAACCTCCATCACCAATACCACCACCACTACCCCACCACCACTTCCATTACCACCACCTCCACGACGACCACCTCTCGCTCCCTATGACAAGGCTATGGGCGGCCAACAGGTGAAGAGGAGAGAGTAGGAGCGTTGTCGTCGTCGTTCTCCTCCACTGGTCAAAGAAACGATGCAGCCAGATGAAGGTCACAGCCACTACAGACTACTACTCTTCGTCCCAACTGGAAATCGATGTCTAGCGTCGTCGCTACGACGTCTCTCCCTCTCTCTGGTCTCCCTCTCTGGTCTCTCCCTCTCTCTGGCCTCCCTCTCCCGCTGGTCTCCCTCTCCCTCTGGTCTCCCTCTTTCGTCTCCCTACTCTCCGGTCTCTCCCTGGTCGGTCGGTCGCATGACACCCTCTTTTGATGCGCGTCGATCAATGTCCATATTAATGGCAGCGAACGCATCAATACGTGTATGGACGCGGCGAGGGATGGGAGGAGGGGGTGGTGGGGCAGGGAGGGAATGAGGAGGTGGACGACGACGAGGTATTGATGAAGTCCAGTATACGAGGGTAACAATAAATGCTAAGCTATGGATTCTCATCTGACGCGAATTAGTAGCAACAGTCCCATTTCTACAGGTGCCTCCGCCGCCAGGCACAGCACACACGCGCTCACACATCCATACACACACACACGCACACACACACACGCACGCACACATACACACACACATCCACACACACACACACACACACACACACACACACACACACACACACACACACACACACACACACACACACACATAGACACACACACACACACACGACACACACACACACACACACACACACACACACAGACACACACACACACATAACACGCACACATACATGCATCCATATCCATATATAGGTTGTCATGGATTTTCTCATGATTTCCGTAACTCAACCTGTCACAAACGAAGTAACCCGAGCAGTGGTTATTCGAACGATTTGTCATGTTGTCCGATGACTGAGCACTGCACTTGGGTTGAAAATTCATTGAAGTGCAGGACTAATCGACCAAGAAATATTCCTGATACTAAGAGGAAGAGGACGAAGATGAGGAGAATGGAAGAAGGACAGGAGAGGAAGGAGAAAACACGATGAGCAGTATCTTTAAGGTAATTAGTCCATTAGGCTAATTACCTTAAATATACCCTACCCAAAGTCTGTCCCTTATGCTTCCGTATAGCATACTGCATCCCTCTGAGAACTCTAACAGTTTATGCTGCTAAGTACCAAACATACTTATGGGCAGGGGCGCAACCACGGTCAGAAGTTGGGGAGGGACCTACTGGAATGTCTGAATGTGGGGGAGGGAATTGCGAGCGCCGAAGCGAAGGCTGCGAGCTGCCGAAGGCAAGAAGCCCCTAACGACTAGGGGTATGGGGGGCGTCGTAAGCTCCCCATCGGGGTCTGGGGCGGAGCCCCCAGAAGCCAACGCAATTTTGAGCATTTGATACCAAATGGAGTACATTTTGGGCTCTAATTTACCTCAAATTTTTCACCGATGATTTCAATGTAAAAGTACCTAAACCATCTAAATCTGTGAAAAAATATGACTTTATTATTATAAATAAACTGAGATTTTAGGTTTTAGATGAACACCACTCGCAGTCGCAGCATTAAAAATTGAAATGTCCTCCTAGGCTTCTACCGCGAGCCTTAGTCGAATTTTAAAAATCGAGATAGGCCTAAGTAGGCCCTAAAGTTTTAGAGTGAAATTATACAGCAACATTCTGCACTGAATTCTTACAGACTCAATTGAGTTTAGCGGCTTTAGCCTTACCCTGTATTTTATCGGCCAGGTCCAATGATTTGTTAGGGGACGGACCTACTAGAACGTCCGAGTGGGGGGGGGGGGAATTGCGAGTGCGGAAGGCACACAGCCGCGAATGACGAAGGCAAGAAGCCACTAACGACTAGGGGTAGTATACGGGGAGCGTCGTAAGCTCCACCATCGGGGTCTGGGGCGGAGCCCCAGAAGCCAACGCAATTTTGAGCATTTGATACCAAATGGAGTGCATTTTGGGCTCTTCTTTACCTCAAAATTTTCAAAAGTTGGGGGGGACGGTCCCAAGCTTTTCGAAAGTTGGGGGGGACTGCATCCCACTGGGTCCCACAGGGTGGTTGCTAAGTACTATGCTTATGGGACAATAGATATAGGTGGCTGGTATTACCACCCACCCTTATATCACACAGCACCCAGATTCAAAATCCCAGATTGGCCACCAAAAAGAGAAACTTGCATCAAATTGTTTTCAATTCCAGAGATTTTAAAGCCCCTTCTAACAAGGTCAACCGGTTTTCTATTAGTAAGCAACCAGTTTAAGAGTCTGTTTCCTATCTGCCCTCCCATTTGTTCACTCAAAGGCTTTGATTAGCTTATTATCGGCGACCATTAAAAACGAACCTATCGGAAAAAAAAGTAGCCAATGGGCGGGCATAAAAAAGTGGGTTAGCGGCTGGATAAATTACCTCAGAAGGCCAGTGACAAAACCCTGGCCTGATACTTTTAATCGTAATCTACAAACTTCTAAGGCACTACTCTAATGCTAAGTGCAGGTCATTATCTTACTGAAAAGCGCTACGTCAAGTCAGAGGTGTTGTCCTGAAAAGTTATACATGGATAAAGTGCTGGGCCTCACAAATATTCCCGGGTTCCGACCTTAAAATGTAATCTGCTGCTGCAATTTCAGGATCGATTTCGACGATAAGCAAGATAAATAGGAGGAATAGCATGAACTGTGGAATGCATTAAGATTCCTTGAACAGCAACCCTGAGATAGACAGCCGCACTGTGAACCTGTGGCTCACACAAACTCTTAAACTTATGACTTGAAACTGCAGACACAAACGTTGCATGAACCACACCACTCACGAGCATAAATTTCTCGTAGTAAAGCACAATTACTGTGGACTACGTCAGCAGATATTGTTGTAACCTTTAGAAGTAATAATAATAATAATATTTATTCTTTAATGAAGCGCCTGACAAACACACTGCACTGTACATGTACATGTTTTGACAATTAAACAATTCACAAGAACACAAATCACAGACAAACTTGCAGCCATGCAAGGCGCAAGCTCATCATACTTTAGCCACCACCTAGGGAATGAAAGAATGAGCTTAAACCCAGGGGGCCTTATGGGAATCGAACCGGGTCTGTGAAAACTTCAGGGAAGAGTGCTATCCTTTATACTATCCCCCTCCCCAAGACAAACATGTACTGTGGCTGTCAACAATGAAGTTGCCTTGTATGCCTGTAAGTATGTACATGTATCTGGCCACTTGTAAAGCAACATTTAAGAATCTCAAAAGTTATGCGACCTTAGCATAGCAATCTACCAGACTTAAATAGGCGTTTCTTAAGAAGGCTTGGAAATGTTTGATAGCAAAACAACTTATGTTTGGGAGCATTCTATCAACAGATGAATTTTTGAAAATTATTATTACACATAAATTTATTAAGCACCACTGTCTAAAAACTAAGCATCAATCGATGGCACTGAGCAATTATGACTGAAGGACTTGCTCAAGGTTCCCTATACAGTAACCATCTCAGAGGAGGAGGCTTGACCCCACGCTCTCTGTGTTACAAGGCAATCACTCTAACCACTTGGCCACCATGTCCCAAAGTTCATCACTTGCAGACACGATGCTTAAGAGTTTAAGTAACCTGATTCAATCGGATGTAGGCGTGATTGTGACAACAAACAACCACCAACCAGTGATCACGGATGTAAACAGACACCGTTCTGCCATCATTACGGCATGCCATCATTATTTTACTGCAAATGCTAATGATTCATAATATTCACGTTGCAATGACGCCAGCTGTAAGAAACTTCCAGTGTAAATGTACCCCTACAAGCGTAGTAACTCATTCTCCATTACACCAATTATGCCCCAATGGCACTAGTTACATCAATTCCATTTTACAATACAATGGCTGCTACTGCGCACATTACACTGGCATCAGAGCAACTCCACTACAAACTGATGGGTTCCTATCTGGGTTCTCAGACTTTTTCATACCTTCAATAATCCAATTATCATATTGTTAAATAATATTATTTTATATAATAAACTAACACAAAAAATATTTCTCCAGAATAAAGGCATCGCCTAACAGACAGCGTAAGAAATTTTCCACGAAAACAAGAATGAGTTTTTATGACATTATTCACCAACAGAGTCATATTTATAGTTGCAAAGTGATACAGAGGTTCATAAAAGGTGCTATATGAATGTCCCAATAAAAGTGCAATAAAATGCTGTCAACATTAAAAGTGTTATATAAAAGTTCTGTTGAAAAGGAGCTATATAAATACAGAGAAGACAAGGAGGTGCCCAGAGATCCAGAAGAAAAGCAGCTACATAAATGTCCTGAAGAAAAGAAGATACACAAAATTTGTCCAGAAGAAAAGGAGCTACATAAATGTCCAGAAGAAAAGGAGCTACATAAATAAATGTCCATATGAAAGGAGCCACATAAATGTCCTGATGAAACAGAGCTATATAAATGCCTCGATAAATAGGAGCTATATAAATGGCCAGAAGAAAAGGAATAATATAAATATTCTGAAGAAGGAAAGGAGCTACAAAAATGTCCAGAAAAAAGAGCCACATAAATTTCCAAAAAAGGCTCTATGTAAATGTTCAGAGGAAAAGGAGCTAAATAAATGTCCAAAAAGGCTAAATAAGTGTCCCAAAAAAAGGAGCTATATAAATTTCTAGATGAAAATGAGCTATATAAATGTCCCGATGAAAAGGAGCTACATAAACTACTCCGAAGAAAAGGAGCTATATAAATTGGAAAGAAAAGGAGCTATAGCTCCTTGTTCCTGGACATTTATATAGCTCCTTTTTTAAAGAAATTTATATAGCTTCTTTTTTCTGACATTTATATAGCTCCTTTTCTTTGGGCATTTATATAGCTCCTTTTTCTGGACATTTATATAGCTCCTTTTTTTCTGGACATTTACATAGCTCCTTTTTTCTGGACATTTATATAGCTCCTTTTTTCCGGACATTTATATAGCGCCTTTTTTTTTTCTGGACATTTATTTAGCTACTTTTTTTCAAAACGTTTATATAGCTCCTTTTTTTCTGGACATTTATATAGCTTTTTAATTACTTTTTTAGACGGAAATGACCTATTGGTACGTCGGACTCTGACTGCCACAGCACAGCAATGTGCTTATGCATTGGTTGGCTCGTCCTAAGTTGCTCTGAAACTTGTCCCAAAATTTTAACTGCGTGGTGTATTGCTGCTTTTACCCGTTAAGTAATCTTAAGACTTCTCTATTTTCGTGGGGCTCTTGGCAATGGGAGAGGAGGCACTTTAGAAAGAATCCGTAACTAAAATGGATAGATAGATTGATTGATAGATAGATAGACACATAAATAGAGATAGTTTGTTGGCTCTTATTCTGCCTAATAGGTACGTCCACACACATGGACAACGCACGCAAGCCAGGCATGGGAAACATATCCAGAACAAAAAAACTGCCATCTGTCTCCATTCAGCCGACACACAGATCGACTTACTACCAGGGCTCATTAGAAAGCAAAACTGCCAGCGCTCGGTATTTTGGAAACAATACATGCAAGAAAAACAAGACTTAGCCGAGAATTCACAGCGTCAAAGACCTGGTGCCTGTCTGAAAGAGACTGCTTGGTGTTCATCCGATTCCATTCAGTGGCCTAATGACAAACAGGTCGTTGATCCCAGCAGGATAATTGTAAACACAACCCTAGACTTCTCAGAGCCCTCCCCAAATAATTCAGGTGCCACGCTTCTTGCAGAAGAGGAACAGTTCTTTAAGCTAGCCGTTATCATGAAATGTTAACGACTTCATTTTCTTTGCCTCAGCATATGAGGTGGGTGGCCAGTCCTCTCCGTTGCTGCCTTACCTTCCACCGACAGTATGCAGTCAGTGTACTCATTTTGTTCACTAGGAGGCATACACGGACAGAAATTTTGAAACATGTTTCTGGTTTGAAGGGAATTTGAACTCCCAACCTTTCAGTTGACAATCCAGCGTGCTTATCATAAGACTATCAACTTGCTGAGCTGCCTCAATAGTTTAGCTTATCTGGCATGGGACAAAGGCAGAAGAGTGACTGTTTTACAAATACTTCTCAATGCCTGACAGTACTTTAACTTTACATCAATGGTCCAACATCTGAACCAGATGAGGATACAAGCATTTTTAAAACAGTTGCAGCTCTATTAGAAACTTCTTCACTACATCTTACTGGTTGGGAATTATACCCGCAAAAGACTGCAGTTTTAAAATAATACCTTTCAACAGGTTACAGATAGGAAACTATACATTGCAACATATTGGCGAATAAAACCTTTCAACAGGTTAGGAAACTATACACTGCAAAAGGTTACACGTTGGCAAATAATACCTGCAACTGGTTACAGATCGGAAACTATACCTTGCAGCAGGTTACAGATTGGCAAATAATACCTTGAAAACCGGTTCTAATACAGATTGGAAATAGTACCTTGCAACAAGTTGCAGACTGGAAACTTCTCAGCTACACTTTGCAACAGTTACAAGTAAGCAAACCTGTAGTATGTCAGCCATCGGGATATAAATCTGAACTTAAGAAATCAGCAAGGTCGCGTATCCTGAACATTGTTTACAAATGGCTACACTGAGCCTATCCAACCATGCAGCACGAGACAGAATCGAGCCAGCGTGTTCTCTTGAATTCAGCCATAAAACCGATGAGGACGACTACGTATCGTGTACTCTACACGCTTCATTGCCAGCTCATTCAAATCGCCAAGCTTCTTCTAATAGCCCACCTGTATTGGAAGGAATTTCGTCGACTGAACAGCCAGCCCCAATCCCTGGACACACATCTATAGCAAGCCAGCCCCAATCCCTGGACACACATCTATAGTCAATAAGGTCATATCAGTCTACCCATCATGCCTCTGTGTCCTGAGTAAACAATGTTTCTGGTCAAAGCCCTTACGACATTACGCACACATATTACCTTCCATCTTGCTACACATCCTTTCATAACCGGTCTATCAAACTAGAGATTATTATTAACAATAATTAGCAACTTCTATAATAGTGCTGGTGTCTAATGTGCAAGACAGGGTCTAAAATACGCATAAATGTCAAATGCACTCTTCCTCAAACTCTCAAACTGTACTTGAAAAGTAAAATTTCAGTCATTTAGAATGAAATCGTGTTTAGCCGACTTGAGCTAATCTCTTAAAAATTCATACTACATATTGCACACTGCAGACAAGTCAACTGCTCACTCGACAATGTCAAGTGCACACTGTGTCAGAAAACACACCATGGCACAGGGCATCAAACGGTGGCACACCAAAGTCAAACCGTAATCAGGTTAACAACCAGATGATCAGCCCCCATTGAGACAGATTTGCACCATAGTTCAGTGATTAGCACGCTGGACTGTCAACCGAGAGGTCGGGGTTCAAATCCCACCAAAGCAGAAGGTTGATTAGACATTTCTGCTCCAATTGCAACTCATAGTAAACTCGTCCAAAAAATGAGCACAAAGAAGGTACACTGTCTGTTGGAAGGCCAGGTGACAGGGTCGTAGGGGGGGGGATAACAACAATAACATTCGTTTATTCAATTCAAACTGACAAACATGCAGTATGATTACATGAAATAGTAGGAACACATGATAACAAGTTAAACAAGTATAACTGTATTGCAACATTTTACCATCGCTCCCTAGGGATGGAAGGCTGAGTAAACCTATCGGGGTAGCGGGTATTGAACCCACGTCCTTCTCTTTCTTCGTGCCTGTGGAGGGATAATAACAATAATAACATTCGTTTATTCAATTCGAACTGACAAATCGACAGTATAATTACACGAATAGTAGGAACACATGATAACAAGATAAGCAACAGTCGATTTTATAACCTGGCAGCCTCTTGCTCATTTTACCATTGCTCCCTACGGAGTGGAGGGCTGAGTCAAACTTATGGAGCTAGCGGGTATCGAACCCAAGTTCTTCTGTTCCTTCGTCTTGTGTATTACCATTCAACCATCACCCCCCTCCCCCCACCACAAGTAATGGGAGGAATGGCCACGCACTGCAATCAACAGTGAGAAATCCTGCCAACACTTCAGCCACGAACCCTACCACTTGCTTCGGCACCATGTCGACTGTGACCCCATTTCTAACTGTCTTTGCTTGCCACTGCCCTTGCCATTCATATCTAGTCAATCAGCAGAAATGTTTAGAATGTTCGCAAGATTTAGCCAACTAAATTCAAGTCACAGGTGAAACAAAATCAATCGCCTAATGGTCGATCAATAAACAGATCAATACATATTTCGTTCATCCATAAATCAACCAGACTGCATTAGCCGTCAGTAGCATAGCAGTCAGTAGCATAGCAGTGTTAGCATAGCAGTACAAAATAGTACAACAGTCAATCAATCATCAATCAATATTCATTTAATCTGCTAAAGGTCGACATAGATGCAACTCTAACATCTAGTAAACAGTACAATATAAAGCAGAAAATAATAACCAGTAAACCATTGTTGTTAATTTGTTATTAATATATACAGGCCATTACTATTTTACTGCCATTACTTAAAGGTAAGCTAGATCTGCAATGCAACCATTGGTTGTATGAGCAGCAGCCCATCATTTACAATTCCACTAATTAATTATACTCATTAATTATACTAGTTAATTAACTGGTGAACATTCTGTTCTTACTTAAATGTAAGGTGACTAAGGCTAGCAAAAGCCTCGTTTACAAGTGTGAAGTACATAAAAAGAGCTATAATTAGGATCTAGATTCAGTATAGGGAAGAACTTGAGAGGGAATTGCTTTGTCCTAGTAGGGTGAACAGCATCCTGCCCGTGCTTTTTCTAACAGTATATTTTTTCTGTGGTTTTGGTTACATCCCAGTTCACGTCTTTTTAAAACATTTTGACCTTCAATAGCATTCTGTCTGTTTTCCTCATACTCCATCGATTCTACCATTTCGATGACGTCACTGTACTGTCACAAATGTTCATTTCTGATAAAACTCATGAAATCTGTTGGTGGTCCACCCAAGTCTGACTCTGTTGAAGTGGTCCCCAGAGCAAAAAGCTTTGATAACCACAGGTTGAGATTTCGTTAAAGACGGCAATGCATTTATAAAGACTTCAAAGGTTCTGTATTAAGCGCCTTTATACAAGTAAATGTATGTGTAAATACATCCATCTGAAAGTTGTTATAAAGCCATCTTTTGGAGTAAGATTGTAAGAGACCGTCTCAAAACAAGGAGTTCAGGTCATAATGAGCTTAATTTCTATAACTGAACTACTTTGGGATCCACACCCTGATTGTGTCATCCACGTTTATAATGCGAAGCCAGCAGTAAAGGTCCGAGAAATTAATCTTAAACCGACCCGAGTAAAAGCTAAGAACCGTCTTAAACCAAGGAGTCCTAATCAGAGCTCAACTACCCTGGGATCCACACCCTGACTGTGTTCTAGTACCTTGAGCCTGAGAGACAGCCACAAATATGAAGTGTTTCATCTTCTCAACCTTGGCATATGAGGGTGGGTGGCCAGTCCTCTCCCTCGCCGTCTCATCTTCCCAACGACAGTGTACGGTCAGTGTACTCATTATAGCTGAGTAGGCTGGGGGCACAGACTTGACATCCGTTGTGGATGACATGTCATACATTATTTAATACGCATGACGTCGCACCATCATTAAACATGACGCTGTTTACAACTGTAGGACATAAACAATTGAAGAACGGTTTCCTTTATTGGTCTATAAAGGTAAACCATCCTGAAACGCTAGTAAAGCAATCTTTAGCCACAAGCCATATGGCTACCTGGTCACCTTCAACATCAACGAATACAACAGTGCTAAAACCCGTTTCCCCTCACCTCACCCCCACTCACCATTCCGCAAACAAAAGATGCCTTGCCAGAACAAGCAAAAACTTCAAAAGAAACCAGTGATTAAATACGTTTCCTTCGGGCAGCTGATTGATCTGTTGGAAATAAATTCTGCACAGTCGCCTCCCTTATAGCTTAATCTAACAGCGATGTCCTGCCACTAAGAACCGGGGCACCACCAGCGAAGATGTAGTACTCGAGTAGTAGTGTAGCTGACGGCAATGCACGTATTGATGTGCCGTGCCAAACGTTCAGGATCAACTGAACGAACCATGGAACAATTGCTTCGATTGTTTCTGACTGACTGACTTAAAAACACATCCATCTCGACCAGTGTTTCCCAACCTGGGTGTCATGGCAACCAAGGGTCCCGTGAATCTGCTCTAGGGGTGCTGCAGTTGGATAATACAATTTGTGCAGCTTTTCCTGTCAAAATGTAAAAAAAAGACTTACTGATTATCACTAATTGACCTATAACTATTTTTTTAAACTTGAAGTAGTATAGAAATAGCCGCAAGACCACGGTTTATACAAGGAACGTGACTCGCCATTAAAATAAAAAACTAATTGGAAGAAAAATAAATCGAATTAAGGCCAGGTGCTGTTGACGGAATGACTTTTAGTAGGGCGCCTTGCTCCAAAAAAAGGTTGGAAACTACTGGCATAGGCACTCAGTCAACCACTGTTGAATGCAAGTGTTTCACTGTAGCAGGATCTGCCACAACCGTCATTTAATAGTCATTTCTAGTCTACAGACCCGGTGTTGCTTCAATACAGAGACTTTTTATAGGACTAGTGTCTGCTGTTGAAATCTGGCTCCATATGAATGCCAGATCAATTTTGCTGGTAGCTCTAATATCTATTGACATCAGGGAGAAGACAGAGACATCAATAGAAAGAAAAATCTGCTCAATAGTTTCGACTATATATACAGTCATCTGGTCCCAACACATGACAGCAGTGGAACACTTCATCTTGTTTATACGAAGTCAGACCAGGACCTGCCACTGTTTTCAATTGAAATGGTGTCATCTTCGATCCATCAGATGTCATCTTCGATCATTCCCTAATAAACTGGAGTCTGAATCTACTCTGCCATCTTTTCATACAATTCTGTATCTGGCTCCAGAAAAAAAATTAAAATCTTGCACCAAACAACATTACAAAAGCTGTCAATTTACAGGCTATCCTACATCTCACACTTCATAATGGTTTAGCATTTGGCACCTGTTATTGATTATCATATGTCAAACCAACAGTAACATTTTTAATACCTGTCATGTATTGTTGGAATTTAATATTATACCAGAAACTCAATATCTGATTTCAGGACACCTCATCAAGCACTGCTTTATAGACAGGTCATGGTATAAGGAATTTATTTTCCATGCAATAATAATAATTAATAATAATGACAATTTATATTGCGCTGTAACACAGCCATACGGTAACAAGGGCATGGCTGTGAATTGGTTGAGCTATGCATGCGAGCTACACAGAGCTGAACCAATTCTTGGATCCAAGGCCCTGACAGTGTTATACCAGAATCCGTGTCATATGAAGCGTGTTTTAATGAGTCTCTGGTGTGCATCTGCTAAATGAAACATAACTGAAGGCCTTGCTTCTTTAATAAAATTTAACAGCTCCACGATCTGAAACATTCCATCGATCAGTGAATGATTCTCCAATAAGAAATTGATTTCATGCAATATGACTTGCACCTGGTACACACGCAATACAAAATTCCGATACTACATCACTCAGTAACGTATTAGCCAAGCAAGCAAGCAAGTTCAGCATGACATCGTAATTGTAATTAGAAATTTATATAGCGCCTCTTCGAGAGAAACTAATCAGACGCAGTCTCCACATCAGCAAAAATGTCAGAAAGAACAGAAAGCTCACACATTACCAAGCAATGCTTAGATATGCTTAGATACATTAGTTTGGGCCAGAAAAGCCTCTGAGAATGTATCTTAAAGGGGCGCTATATATCATTCATTCATTCATTCCTATAACCACAGGTCTGAGCTTGAATAGTATGTGAAAGACTGCTATTATACAAAATTGTTAGTTTGTGATACACTACATTAGTATAGTGCTATACAAGTTACAGAGCAGTCACAGGCTCACATGCATTCCACGCCTCTGCCCCAAGGCAGATAATGAACTGCCACGTTTCTCTTAGTAGCTCAAATTGCTTTCTTCCTTCAAATAGCAGCTCAAAACTCACTATTTATATAGCGCTTTCAAGTACTCAGGGCATCAAACTGCATCTTCTCCTGGCGGCTGACTATACGTGCCTCAGATTCACATTTCCGTGTGACTGTGCTACATTAAAATTTAATAATGAAAATAACACTAATTATCAATAACAACAAAGGCCTTGATTTTATCTCAGACCTGGGACGCCATCTGGCATGGAAGCAACCGGCGAACCCAGAGAGTAGCTCTTATTCAGCGTTTCTCCATTACAATACAACGCTTCAACGCTGTGGCTTTTAGTGGTTCCTTCATTAAACCCTTAATTGACATGGAGGAGGGGTAGCTTTCCAGAATACAACACTTTTATAATTTCTAAGACCCTGGGGGAATGAAGTACCTCAGGGCAATAAAAAAAAAATAATAATAATAATACTAATAATAATAACAATTTTGCGTTTTAACGCAATCACTTTCCGGGGTACATTTCAGGAGCCTGACATCTGTGAAGACTAGCCATCCCAGAAATGCATTCTCTCTTGTTTACAGTAGCTTTCTACACCTTACTGACTTCACCCTTTGGGTTCAAAACAACAACAAAAATAATAATAATAAATAATAACAACAGAGAAACCTGCTTCTTGCTGCAGCGTCTCTCTATTACTGTCCAGCGGTACAACTCGGTGGCTTTCCGCGGCACTTTAGTGGAGCCAGACCTAAGGGAGATGTGACACTAACGGCATTAATTTTTTTTTATGACGTTAATTTTAGATGACAGCTACTGCATCCTTGTCTATTGTATCTTTTAGTATTGATGTTGATTGATGGAGAGAATAAATATTGTTATAATAATAAGAATTTATCAATTAGAATAATAATAAGAATATCAATTAGAATAATAAGATACATTAATCTCAAGAGTACATTCATCACAAGCACTACAAAGATTCATCCAGTCTGCAACTGAATGGGCAGAGACAGCAAAGTACTGTGATGTATCTAAATTCTTGTCACATAGCAATTCTCAAAAAATTCTAACGTGCAAGTTTAGTCCCAATCGGCTAGAGTCCAGAGCATGGTACATGTCAGACCAACGAATCTTTGTAACATGTCAAACTATTTGTAATATGGCTAATTTAATGGGGGTCAGGGATGGGCAGTAATTGAAATTACGTATTTGAAATTTAATACTTGAAATTGAGCAATTTGTAATTTGTTAATTTGTAATTCAATTACATTTCCCATGTATTTTGTAATTTGAAATTACATTTCATGTCCCAAAAAGTACTTTGTAATTTGTAATTCAATTACATTTTTCCAAGGGCTGTGATGGTCTAGTGGTTAGTGTGCTGAACTCTAAACCAAAAGATCAGGATTCAAATCCCACCAGGGCAGAAATTTATTTCAAGATTTCTGCTCCATCTGTGCTCCCCAGCCAACTCAGCTATAATGAGTAAACTGACCACATACTGTTGCAGTGCCATCTTCACAGCGAGGAAAAGGACTTGTTACCCGCCCTCATATGAACTGTTTCTAACCGTACCTATAGTACATTATCCACGTCCAGAATCCTAGTGCATATGAAGTATGTGCTCGCAAGATACTACACTTCTCCAGTGGAATATGAGATTTTATGATAGTTTCACTTGAAACGATTGTCAATTTAAGCCAAGTGCATTATGATAACAGTGCTAATGAAGTCACAAGATTAGATTTATATTGGTATTTAGTAAACACCATGGGAAAGGGGAAAACAGTTGGGTTTAAACCCAATCTCATTCAATGTCAAACTATATCCACTTTATGGTCTAAGACAAAATTTCATGAAACAGCTGACAAATAAATCAGTGAGCAAAAATATGGGGCACAGTCCTGAGCATTTTTACTCAACCAGACTTAGAAAGCCATCACCATAACCCTGTAACCCCAGGTGACCCCACTTTCACTTTACCCAAAGTGTTAACATCAACATACTCCAGATAAGGTGTTCTAATTTATGTTTTCTAATTTCTATCAGGCACCTGATGACATTTCAGGGGAAGTTGCAAAGAAGTAATTATGAGAACTCCTAACACAAACAACACCCTAATTAATATGATCCACTTATGCCATGCCAAGTCCGAAAACAAAGGGCTCAGTGCATCCCTATTGTCTCAGGCTCCAAGCTACGCCCAGCACCAAATGTTTACATACACACAAACACCGATCCTGCTCGCCTATTCACGACAAAACCCAAATTCCTTTAAACCATTTAACAATTTAGCATGCCTTAATTCTTAAATTAAATTCCATGACTCAATTCCTATACTGGGAGGCAGGGTGCACGGCGATTCCAGTCTCATCCGTCTTAGAGTGATGATTAAATTACGAAAACAGCGCCATGTGAGTTGCTATGCATACAAAGCGAGGCCAGTCAAGTTTTCTATCGTTTCAGAAACGATCGCCAAACTACCAAAACGTGGGTCTCTTTCAACAGGGATATTTTTCTAAATGTCTGTGGCGATCGCCAATGGCCAGCCTCTCTCTATCTCTGTGTGTGTAGATGGCCAGCCTCATGATCGGCCATATTGATTTCAAACCGATCCGCATCCAATCGATAGGCGATGCCCACTTCGAACCCACTAAACTCGCCTTTAGCGAAAACGACGCAAATGAAAATAAGCGAATCGATCTGAGATCGAACCCATCGTCGCCGGAAAACGTCAAGATTGAAGCGACTTACGCGGATTTCGGCCGAATCGAAGTCTTTCCAGTAACGAACCGCCGACTGCTCCAAATCAACGTCGGCCATCTTGGACGGACTAATCAATAGATCACGTGACACGACCAGATCGAAGCCCGTCTTCATCATCATCTCATTGTCGTCGTAGTCGTCGTTGTTGTCATCATCATCGTTATCATTATGATCAGCAGCAGCAACAACACAAGAAAGTCATCACCCCTCAAGCTACTATTAACTATTAGTGCATGTACTATGTGAGTCCTCTGAATGAATGGATGAATGAATGAATGATGAATGAATGAGGGATTGCTGCATTGGCTTCCAAGCTGAGGAGAATAGCATTTACGATTCCCCAATGGGCGAGGGCTCCACAGTCATCGATGTCAGAGAACTCCTTGTTCCCATCTCGAGCCAGCAATGTTACATCGCGTTCCTTATCATCATCGTCTTCGTTGTAATTATTAGACCTAGGCCTACTTCATTTCTTCTACCTCTGGTTCTCTACCTTCCTAGGCAGGTTCGTAGGGCCTAGCCTACGTCCAATGTCGCTATTCGTATCATATATTCGTTTATAATTACTTATTATCATCACACTTTTAGTTATGAAGTTAGATTAAAATTTTGTCAAAATCAGCGCATTCACCAATCATGCAGTGTTTAATCTAGACGTCTCTTAGTGTAAAGTTCCCCCCAGGATTGAGTTTCCCCAGAAAAATCCAAGAGATGAAATTTTGTACATAAAAGTGTGAAATGTAGGGATAATTCCCCAGGATTTATTGGACCCCTAATTTTTTCTTCGAAATCTCTCGTTACTACTCCCCTCGAATTTTCCTGGTGGAAATCTCTCGTTATGCCCCTCAATTTTCCGGTGAAAATCTCTCGTTACAACGAAATCTTGGGAAAAGTCTTGTTACTAGGTTTAACCTGATTCCCCCGACAGCAAGGGGACTAGATTAAACACTGCCAATCATGTTACTCGATGCATGCAACTCCGATGAAAATACACGCCAACTGCATCGTCGTTTTTACGTAGGCTAATGTGGCATAACAAAATGGACTTCTTCAAGTCGAGACCGTCCAATGATAGGTAGAAATGCTGAATTATAAATTTACAAGACGCCAAAGACGCTATACATGGTCTGATAGTCAACGTTTTCAGAGGTAAGGTCGGCGAGTGCGCTATTTGACAAGTGCTCGTTATACGGCGTTGTGAAAAGTTCTAAGATTTACATTGCGTATGCCTACTTTGAGAATCTTGACCATTGAATGGAGATGAAAGACCAGCAGATCTACTATTTCAGGAGAGCCACGTTTACTCGGTTCATATCTGTGGCACGGTGGCAGACTGGTTAGAATGGTTGACCTGTAACGCGGAGAGTAAGGGTTCGATCCTCATCCAGGGTGGTTACAGTGTAGGGACCGTGAGCAAGTCCTTCGCACACAATTGCTCTGCAGCATAACTGCATCTGCACCGCCGAGGTGTGTGCACTTCTGAGATTTGGGCCACCTTTGGAAGAAGGCGATATCAAATGCAGTTGATTGTATATTTTATTGTATCTTATTCAGTTACTGGAGACAGCTTGGGCCAAACGAATTTAGCTTAGAAGGGAATGCTTAGCTTTCTGCCATTCACGTCATAGCAAGTGATCCCAGTCCCAAGCCTGGATAAAAAAGGAGGGCGACACTAATCATCTTTATAGAAGTGCTAGTTAAGACTAAGCACTGGTTCGCGAGTGCTGCATCATGTCAGAGGGGTTGTCGGGATCTTGATCCCTTTTGGGACTCCTCTTGTGGCCAATCCTGATATTTTATGTTGAAATGTTATGTGATTTTAGCTGACGAGGCTTCAATAAAAGAGTTTTGATTGATTGATTGTCCAGCAGTATGCATACCAAGTGGAGATCCAAGTCCAGTTGCCTCAAGACCAGGGAGACAAGCTGTGAAGGCAGGTTCCCCCAACTCAAAACTGAACATATGATCCAACGTATCGATTACAATCAACAGGGAAATGGCCACAGTATATCCCAAAAAGGACGTCGCCAACACTGCATACACATGGTTGTCTCTCAGTATTAGCACTTCTTGACCTTTGCAATACTTCTGCTGTAATGTCAATAAGTCGATGTTTCAAATCCATGCCAGGACAAGATTTTCTGTTTCATTATTAGGGGTCGCTCATCATAGGCGTAGCTACATGAAGGCAGGAGGAGGCAATTGCCTCCTCTTGGTTTTTCTATATAGTGGAGTTTCAATTGATCAGCGGCGCAAATGACCAGGATTGTGCAACTGCCTCCTCTTGAATTGAAGTGTCGTGTCTCGCCTTTGGGCCACCTTTGGAAGAAGGGCAATATCAAATGCAGTTGATTGTATATTGTATTGTATCTTATTCAGTTACTGGAGACAGCCTGGGCCAATCGAATTTAGCCTAAAAGGGAATGCTTAGCTTTCTGCCATTCACGTCATAGCGAGTGATGCCATCCCAAGCCTGGATAAAAAAGGAGGGCGACACTAATCATCTTTGCAATCTCAAACTTTCAGAAGTGCTACTTAAGACTAAGCAGGGGTTGTCCAGCATAGGCATACCAAATTGAGATCCAAGTCCAGTTGCCTCAAGACCAGGGAGACGAGCTGTGAAGGCAGGTTCCCCCAACTCAAAACTGAACATTATGATCCAACGTATCGATTTCAATCAACAGGGAAATGGCCACAGTATATCCCAAAAAGGACGTCGCCAACACTGCATACACATAGTTGTCTCTCAGCATTAGCACTTCTTGACCTTTGCATAACTTCTGCTATAATGCCAATAGGTTGATGTTTCAAATCCATGCCAGGACAGAGATTTTCTGTTTCATTATTAGGGGTCGCTCATATACTCTGTAAAGAGGGGTGAGTAATCTAAATGTGAAAAAATGGGAGAGGTATTCCCAGTGTTGACGTCTGCACCTAAGTTTGGTAGAGTTGTTTCATACATCATGAGTCATAAACAACAAACTTGAACAATAAGACAGCCTGTACTGCACTGGATCTATCTGTAGTCTGTTTGCTAGGTTGCATCCAAGCACCCAAACTCGTAGCACAGTTAGCACTGCAAGACCAACACAGTACGAGACAAGGGTCAGGAATGTTCCAAAGTAGGTCTTCTGGACGTCCGTAATGAAAGACCTTTTAGTGCACGTGCTTGTCAAAGGACACTAATTATCTGATGTTACAGACCCGCACAAGTTCTCCCTTTTGGGCAGATCCTGGTCACATCAGCATCTAAGAGAGAATTGGCATCTCGATTTGGCCCTACTTAAGCTGTGGCACAAAACATTCAACCACCTTCATTTTATATAAGAAAGTGATAAGTGGACCAGGCTACTTAGCCAAACAACTGAACCCAGTGCCTTTTTAAAGTAGACTTCCCAATAGACTGCAAAGATCAGCTAAAATGAAATGACCCTTAGCCAACATATGAATTATGCTAAAATTGTGCACAGAAATTATGCACAAACACACATAGACTTATATACAGGAAGCCAGTGCATATAGGTCAGAGAGGACCATGGCCGTTTATGGCTTAAAGGCAAAAGAGTTCAAGGCAGATAAAGTTAAAGGGCCAATTGAATGCACCACCTCTCAAGCAATATAAGAGAGAATGCTAAAGCTCCAATGGAATGCACCATCGCTCAAGCAATATAAGCAGAGAATGCTAAAGGGCCAATGGAATGCACCATCACTCAACTACCATAACTGTCTCTTCTTCAACAACAAAGTCAACACAGAAATTGCTGTAGACTTCCTATCACTGATTTTCCTAGACCTTTAATTGATGAACTGCTGCACAATGCGATTTACAACTGTTCATCCGTCAACGCGTACATTCGTGGTTCTCTAAGACCCAGTCTCCATCCTAAAAGTGTCTCTTCGGTCCCCTTTATGATGCATGGCCAGTCGGTGATTTACTTCCGTGGTTTCTGGGATTTAACTTGTCTGTAGAATTTCTTCTTGTCGTCTCCGGGTTTGTGATAGCCATAGCCGGTCTTCTTTCTCTTCTGAACGTGCTTTCGGCTGCTGAATACGTCTACAGGTAGAAACATTTAACGGGTCAGAAAACAGCAACTAACTTGAAATAGAAATACAAGACCTACACCAATAGGTAGTACTTAGGCAATTCTTATTATTAATCAGTATTTAGGTTATTCTTAACAAAAAACAGGCTAGGAACTGAACTTAAAGTTTGTAAACAAGCTGCGGCCATGTCAACTTGTGTCAGAATAAACGAATATTATTATTATGCATATTATTAACTAAGATTTAGGTTATTCTTATTATTAATTAGGGTAGTTTCTATTGCACTACTGTCCAGTTCACACAGCATCGCCCAATGGTGCTCCATAACCAAGCCTTAACACTTTAAGGACGAGCGTGTACTAAAAGTGACTGGGAACCAATGTAGCTCATCATTAAAGTGTTAATTGGGTCAGTATCCAAAAAATCAGCACCATGGCTGTTTACAAAGGTACTATATAAAACCCAGGAACTGCCAGATAGCCATATTCAGATACACACTTATCATTATGTCCTTATTAAGCACAAATACCTAATGACCGAGCATTAATAGATGGCGCTGATCAACTGTGAGCCAATGTCTTGCTCAAGGTCCCTACAGGCCTACACGTTAACCGCTTAAGGAGAGGCTCAAACAGTACTCTCCATGCGTTACGAGGCAATTGCTCTAACCAATCGGCAACTGTGTCCTACATATTCTCAGAATTTAGGTCCCAGTGGATACTATATTAGTTGCACCTATCACCATCAGAGACCTGAATCAGGCCCCTCATTGAATGGCATTGCTAAATGATATTGCAAACGGCAAAACATGCCGATGTAAACTAGAATCTGATCTAGCGACTACTGTAGTGGCGTAATCATAATAAAAGAGGCATCATGCGATCATTAGTCACAATGAAACCATAGTAAAAATTGTAATCAGCTAATTATTATTATTATTAAAATTCATTTATCCGGTGCAATCGTCTAATGAACAAACATCAATCCGTGGCACTGAGCAATTGTTGTGCATGAATTGACTTCATCAAGGTTCCTAGAGGGTAACTGTTTCAGGGAGACTCAAACCCATACCCCTGAGTTACAAGACGAGCGCTCTAACCAATTGACAAGAAACCGATGTGTTAGGGTAGGCATGGGCAACTTCTTTTAACAGAGGGCCACCTTAAGATTTTAAGGGCAGCTCAGGGGCTGTATGCCAATCGTGGCTAATTTTTGCAGATTTATTTGCCCAAGAAAATGAGACAGTATTAACTTTATTCAAGCTAACTATTGCAGAATAACCGTTACTCAAAGGAAGATAATTTTTATGATGAAAACCTAATTATCCTGATACCTACAGTCCTACACTACAATAAAACATGTCTTAAGCTTATTCAGTTTCAAAAATACATAAAACGGATAAAAGGTTACTAAGTGCCAGGTATATTGCTAATATAAAAGACCTGTCAAGGGCCAGTTCAAAGGTCCCCAGAGGCTGGACCTGGTCTGAGGGCCATATGTTGCCCAACCCTCTGTTAGGGAAACAAGAAGTGAGGCTTAGTTGGAAAGGAGGTAATGGATATTTGGATAAGTGTTAAACGTACTTAGGTCGACGAATGGCGGGACTTCAAATCCGAAGCACTTGGCGACCTTCTTCAGATCCAGTTTCTCAACGTCAAACGCTTCCTTCAGTGAGTGGCTGGCATAGGCACGTATGTACGTCTTGTATGCCTCTTTGGCCGACTTACACAAGAAGTAGTTGGTAGTGACCAACTTCTCCAACTACAACAAAACAAAATCACTGCCACATAAAAGTAAACCAAAATAACATGATCAAAGTGCAACCAATAGTCTCACTCTCAACACTGTAAACCAATTAGCCCTATTAGAACTATACTTATAGTGCTGAACATTGCAGTATCTAAAGCTATAATAGTCTAGTCTCTAATACTATTAACTGTATAATCAATCATGCATCATTGTCACTTGCTGTGTTTTGACAGCTAATTATGAAATAAACAAAAATACAATACAATATAATCAAAGTCACAGTGCAAAATCAAAGTAAACACTGTATAACCAAAGTCAAAGTACAAACTGTATAACCAGAAGCATAAATTATACTATGTGTGACTAGCTAAAGGGACTTGTTTTTCTTAGTTACAACATTAACTTGTGCTTTATAGTAAACCTGCTCAACTACATATTTAGCTGAACATGTTTACAATCCACATAATACATACATATCTAGCATACAACATTCAACTGAATTGTAATTGCAAGAGCTAATTTACACAGCCACTCTAAAAGAAGAATTATTATAGATACCTTTGACCTAATTAAACAAAACTGTGTGTTCGCAGAAATGGCAAAATAGAAGCATAGCAAGTAGAGGACGTTAATGACGCACATTGCATGGAAACCTTTCCCAGCATGATCAAATCAAAATCATCAGTGTTACACACTGCTCAAAATTTAAATAACATGTGTCGAGCTTAGGCAGTGTGATTCTCGTTAACGATAACGATAACGAAAATGTTCGTTAACGAAAATAAAATGATTTCGTTAACGATAACTATAACTATAAGTATAACTAAAAATATCATTAACTATAACTATAACTATAACGAAAATAACACTAACGAAAATTCATCTTTATTTTCGTTAATACAAAAAATTAAAATAGGAAGTGCAATATGGACGATTCGACATATATGAGAACGAAAAATGCGATATTTTTATTATGCAATTTGTCAGTTACTTTGGAAACTCGTGTATTCATGAAACTAAATTCACCCATGCTTCAAAGGCTTTCAAAACTCTGAGCAAATTGTGAAACAGCGCGTTAATACGCACAATTTTGCTTATAGCCGTAATTATTGTAACTAAGTAGTAACTAAAATTAACTAAAATAAAAATTCATTAACTATAACTATAACTATAACTAAAAAATATTACTAACTATAACTATAACTATAATAAAAATCCATTAACTATAACTGTAACTATAACTAAAATAAAATCTGTAAGGAGAATCACACTGAGCTTAGGCCTAAATAATTATACAAAGCTAGCAAAATATACTAATTAAACAACTGCTACATAATTCAGCTCTGGCAATGTCAGTAACGACCTGCTCGTTAAGGCACATAGTAATTATTCTTTCAATACCTCAATTACAGAATTCAGTAACTACACCAGCCACCGAAAAACCCCTTTGGAAGGGTCTTACTGACCTGTGCCTGAATGTTAGCCACTTTGTTCCACGACATCTCATATTCAGCCATCGGGACCTTAGCCTTCCGCAGATAGTAGGTAAAAGTAATTTCCTCCGGTTGCAGAAACAGAAGAGCCCGACCAACACCTCCCTCGCCACGTGCTGTTCGACCAACTCGATGGATATATTCCTAAATCAAATCCACAAATCAAATCAGCAACTGATGAAAACCAATCAGCAACCAAACAATGACTCATATGCAAGTCTCTGCTCAGTAAATATTTTAAAACTTCCTTAAAATAAATGCACTTATAACAATCATTTACATAATCATACATCCAGTGCATCTGAGCAGCAGTTGAAAGGCACTGTATTGAGTGGCTTAATACATGCAAAAAATACATTGTTTGCTCTAAGACTTAATACATGCACACAAATACTCTGTATGTTCTAATTCTTAATGCATCAAACAAAATACACTTGTATCTTCTAGGCCGTCCTCTTAAATGAGATGCATTCAATCATAAGTCTTTCATAACCAATATTTTACGCTTCTATTTTCTCAGTGGTCAGACCACATAACTTTAACCTTCATGATAAGATTCACAAAATTTTATATCTCGTATGTTATTCCTGAACTCTTACTAAGCGATTATTACTTCATACTATAATATCTAGATGTATTTTTTTTCTATGTACACCTACAGCGTTATGTCTGTCGTTAACACAATAAACGAATATTATATGTATGTTTCTTCTTCTGTGTCTTAATACGTACATACAAATACATTGTATCTTCTAAGTCTCAGTGTGCCAAACCAAACTGTTCACGAGACTTTGATACCCACTCACACGGAAATGTTGCTAATGCACTGTAAAATTCTGTGCTCATAGCTTGAGCAGTTTCATCAGTGAAAACACTGACCAGCAAAATTAACGAAGAAATTAAATTTGGCTAATATTTAAAAATAAATTGAACTCACATTAATCAATGAAACTTGACATATACTTAAACAAAAGACTGTCAATATGCCAAGGCATTGCCACAAATCTTAACTAACATTAAAATATGCTTAAATAAATCACTGGACAGACAATCTTGGGATAGCAAATATAAACCAAGTTCTGCTCAAAATAATAGGGTTTGAACAAGAATACCATTAAAATTTTCAATTTGAATTAACTAAACGCGAACAACCACCCAGAACACATCAGAACACAAGCAAACATAAGTGATGCCAAAGCAAGGATCTAAAATAATCAAAACACACGAAAGATAAAAAAAGTAACCTTTGGATCATCGGGAGGATCGTACTGGATGATCCAGTCGACGTTCTTAATGTCTAATCCTCGTGCGGCCACATCAGTGCACAGCAGGATGCCGTGCTTGGCTTCACAGAACTGCAAGAACGTCATTGTTCTCTTGGCCTGCTTCTGCTTTCCCTGCACAAACAGATCAGATTCAAAACTGCTATAAAGACTTCCACAGTTCAGCCAACATAACACAATACGCATCAGTGGAAAGACAATTTGAAATTGATCTGCAGTCAGCAGCAACTGTCAAACAACAGTTAATTAATAGTCAATAAATAGTTTAGAAACCATCATCTTTTATTCTGTGCATAAGGCCAAGGGTGTGAATTTATCTATTATTATTTATTACATTTATTATAAACAAAAGGTCAGAAAATCAGATGGCCAGAAAATCAGACTGAGGCACAGTGACTGTGGGTGCGAGTGCAAAACTTGTTCAAGTCCCAAAAGTCTCAGTGAAGGCCTCGAACCCAAAATCTATATTCCAAATCAAGAGCTCTAACTCTGTGTTACAATCTGAGGCTCTCCCCAATTGGTTACTGTTCCCTGCACAACATACCGGTAGTCTGCAGGTATCTACACATTTAAGACTTTGCAAGTATTCATTTCAGACTTCAAGCACTCTACTTATGTACAATTTCACTTAACACTAATCGACAACTTGCACAATAGAATTTGTGTTGGTGGTACACAAGAACATCTACTGCCTACACTTTTGGAAAAATACTTTAAATTAATTTAAAATTAACAATTGAACTATGATAAATCTTCCAACAAATTCATAAAACAGAAAACTTACATGTATGCATTCGACCTTCAGATCAACGTAGTTAAGAAGGTCATAATAGAATTTGACAACGTTGCAGGCACTGAAGAAAACCATGATTTTCTTTTTGGCCCCATTTTTCCGTAGAAACGTGAACAGGAAGAGAAACCGCCTATCAGCCTCACACACAAGATAACCCTGAAACAGTAATCAAACAAAAACAAAATTAGTCCGTCTTCAAATAATTATTTCAATGGCTTAATTCAATTCATTACTTAAATGTCTGTATGATTTCTTAGTTAGTAAATTCTATTACTCTGTTCACTAATGCACAAAGCATCAATCGATGCCCTGTGCATTACTGATCTTTTGCATATTATTGACGTGATTGCGACATGTTTGCAATCAACGGGACTTCTCTACCTCAAGTAAAGAAATCTGAGCAATAACAATTCAACCGACTGACCTGTTCAAGGCCTTCGACAGTTGCATGTTGCCGCTGGTCGTCAACCGCAACATACATTGGATCTCTTAAAGACATCTTGGCAAGGCCTTCTGTCTTTGGCGTCAGTGTGGCCGAATACATGGCCACCTGTCGCTTCTCTGCAAAATCAACGACAAAATAGTTAACGATAAAACAAAACCTAAACTAAGAAAAAGCAGAAGAAGAATAATCTAAATTCAGTTAGTCTAGGGGCAGCCATGGGTATGAAGCATTACCAACTTCAGTTTCTTAGCCTCAGCACGTTGTCAGTGCCCTCCCTTGCAGTCAGTGTACTCACTACAGATCCATTAGCTAGGGGGTGCAGATGGAGCAGAAATCTCAAACACAAACATCCACCCTGGCAGGAATTTGAACTCCCATCCTGTCGGTTGACAGTCCAGCACGCTAACCAATAGACTACGTGGAAACAATACAGTACACTATGCTAAACTGGTCAAGGTACCACAGTGAGATGCTTTGCGCATTACGAAAGTTAGTTAAACTGCTTTAGTTCAGTTGAAAAATAGTTGGTTTAATTAAAAAAATTAGTTTAGTGCCCAGCACTGACCACTATGCGGAAACAATACTTTACACTATGCTAAATTGGTCAAGGCACTCCAGCGAGAGGTTTTGCGCATTACAAAAGCAGTGCTTTAGAAGTCCAGATTTAATAAGAGAGTAAAGGAACATACGTGGCAGAAGCTGCATGATCTTGATGATATCTTCTTCGAAGTTGTCTTGCATCAGGCGATCAGCCTCATCGATAACAAGGCACTTGAGGTTGCGATACAGAAAGTCCTTCGTATTCTAAACAATCATTAAAAAACTAAACTATAGTCACTGGTAAAATAAGACCATAGTTTTTGAGGCAGCAACACAGGAAAACAACAGTTTTGATTAATGCACAGTCAGAGTAACAACTGTTAACACAATAACACATACCACCTTATTACATTAAAATACGGCATCTATACATATCACTCAGACTGACACAACACACTAATAGGAAGCGAGTGTAATGTAATAAGTATTTTTAATGCAATCAAACACCAAGTTCATAAAGAAAATGATAACACAAAAGTTTAAAATTAACCTTGCACAATAAAAATATGGCTAAATGAACGAGTTAACGGTATATTAATTACTACTCATAAATGTTTTACAAACCATTTTCTAGAGGCTGCATCACTCACGGTTTGGTGAACTGACTTTAAAATTTACTTTATACGATAAAACATGGCTAAAATAACATTACATGGTCAACCATATGGAGTGTGAGTGATTTGACAGAAATATAAATTAAAATCAGCTTTAATTATGAAAAGTCCAAGTTCTAAGTGATATTAATTACACAGATTCAGCATGATGGTCTATACGGTAGCACGCTGGATCTGTGATCCGACAATTGTGAGTTCCAGCCTGCTAAACAGACTCAGCATAATGACTTCGAATAAGATATTTCCACATGAGTCTTGTGTGCCCAGAGTCAAATTTACTGACCTCATCTGCACAAGCACAATATATAAATAAAATTCTTGAACATTGGCTGAAGAACTTGAGCTCATAAGAATTACATAATACATAAAAATAATAAATATATAGTAATAAATAAAAACAAAATCAGATATGTAATAACTGACCTGCAAGTGATCGAGAAGCCTTCCGGGAGTGGCAACAATGATGTTAACGCCTTTGGTTAGTTTCTTTGCCTCCGCTTTACGGTCTGTTCCTCCGTGGATGAGTCCACACGTCAGAGGATGGAATTGGAGCAGTTCTTTCAAGACGCCAAACGTCTGCTCACCCAACTCTCGGACCGGGGTTATTATAAGCGCTCCCATCCCTTAAGAAAACAATTACGAGACAACAGAATATAAATTAAAACAATTACAAGATATTAAATAAAAACACAATTACAAGATAATAGATAATAAATAAAAACAATTACAAGATCACAGATAATAAAAACAACAATTACAAGATAATAAAAACAACTGCAATATAATAATAATACAGATCTAAATAAAAACAATTACAAGATAATGGATAATAAATAAAAAAAACAATAATAATAAATGAAACACCACCTTTAACGTGAACATTAAACTGTGCAAATTACCAGCAGGGAGATTCTTTTGCTTTCTAAGCAGACATTTCTTTCTCTTTCTGGAGCACTTATAGAAAGGTTTGTACAAAGTAATAACGTTAAAGGTGTCAATTGTACTTTGTTTAAAATATTTAACATAACAATGCACTTATAAAATTAACAGAAACTGATAAAATGTGAATTTACTGGAAAAGTCATCATGAAATCTGTTAGAAGAAATTAGTTGACTCTGTTAATGGCACTAGTGCATTCTGTTCTTGCCTCTTCATTCATTCATATCGAACATTTATATAGTGCCCCTTCAAGAGAAACTACTCAGAGGCGCTCAGCTTTTGATGCCTACTTATATTTTTTCTTTGGATAACTGATTGTTGCTTAATAAAAATCAAATCTAAACAAAGTGAAACTGTTTGAAATCTACAACAGTCAGAGGGCATTGTAAACAGTTCACGTACCATTGTATGTCTTGAAGCCAAGCTTCTTCATTTTCTCGATGATAGGAATCAGAAATGCCAGCGTCTTTCCTTGGCCAGTTCTAGCCGTGCCCATCACATCTCTGAATCACAAGACAAAAGCTAATGAGAGCTCATAACAAATGCATTTTATAAAACCACAGATACATAAAATAAATCACATCCATGAAACTTCAAAATTGTATAATTAGCATTACATGATCAGCAAATTGGCTTATACACACTGCAAATGCCGCTTGACTTTGGGATCTCGGAGTTTCACCTGTAAATGAGGTCGGCTATTATGCCTTTAATTTTTTTTCACCTGTTGATGGGTCATCTGTTGATGGCCTTAACATTTTACCTGTTATGTTGTCTCAAATACTCACCTGTTACAGAGCATCTTCCAAAGAAACATAATAATATATACGTAATGTAATTGAACATTTTTATAGCGCCCTTCAAGATATCTATTCAAAGGCACTCTGGGTGCTAGCCTTTATGATGTTAATGTCATTACAAACGAATATATTGCATCAGTTAGCAAAACAATGCACAGTAAGCTAGAAGAATCACCAGTGTCGGGTCCAAGCACAGTAGCACACACATGGAACCAACCAACGGATTCCCGTCTACAGCTGATGGAATTACAATGGAATTAAATAGTGTAGGGTTAGCATGCTGGACTGTCCGTCAAGAGGTTGGGGGTTCAAATCCCCGCCAGGGTAGAAGTTTGGTTCGACGTTTCTGCCCGGGTGCTTGCATCCCTAGCCAGCTCAGCTATAATGAGTACAATGACCGTACGTCTCATTGTCGATTGGAAGAGACAACAATCGAGAAGACTGGCCACCCACACTCACATGCCAATGCTATGAAAATGAAGTTGCTAACACTTCATACCCATGGCTGCCTCAGGGTAGCTTAAGGGACTGCTCTTCTTCCCTTCTAATACTAAGATTAGGTTAGTCCATTGGCTTACTTTCCAGTGAGCATGTGGGGAATGCTCTGAGCCTGAATGTCGGTCATTTGAGTGAAACCCATTTTCTCGACGGCACGCAGGGTCTCCTCAGATACAATGCCTTCCAGCGACTTGAATGACTTGTCTGCAATTGGCAGAACCGGCACTACAACCAAAAAACAGTTAATTAGAAAAACAGTCACAGAGAATAATAATAATCTGTTTATTCAATTCAAATCGACAAACCGCAGTACGAGTACAAGAAATATCAAGAACACACTATAACAAGCTAAACAAGAGTCGATTCTTAACAAAGGACGTAATGTTTTGTGAATATTTAAACGAAACCTATGTTATATGCAGTATAGCACTTTCATGAATTCATTTATTCATTAGAGATTTATATAGCACCCATTCAAGGCAGTGCATATTTTAACTGTTTAACTACTGGGACAAATGTCCCAGTAGTTTTAGGATATGTCCCAGCAGTTTTAGGATATGTTCCAGTAGTTTTGGTGATTTGTCCTAGGTAATACTCTAATTTCATAACATTGGAATTACAGTAGGAGACTTTGTCCCACTAGTCAGTTTAAGGAGGAGGGGAAAAATTTTGGTGGAAAACACTCGTTATTAAGCAACTAAAAAATTCTTCAAGGAAGAAGTGTAATTACTAGCTCCCTGGAAAAATTTATGGAAAAACTATATAGATATGAGGCGGCTACCCCCCCCGGTCGTCAACTTTTCGAGTATGTTGGGCACTTGCCTGGTGTGCGGCATGATGAACTGAACCCTACTACTTACGCCACCCACTGGTCCCAGTAGTCAAAATCCGTTAAAATATGCACTGATTCAAGGCTACTACTCATCAGTGGCCCCAGTACAGCTAAAAAGGACAGTTTTGAGGTTAGAACAGAATGCATTAGAGTTGCCCGGGGAAGCAAGCATAGCACCAAAGGAAGCCCGTTCCAGATCGAGGGGTAATGACTGAGAAGGTACAGTTCTGCATAATAGATTTGTTGGTGAAAGCGACGTGAAGCGCATCCCGCTCAGTATAGTCGAGGGAGCAGCAGCCCCAGAAACCCAGGGTAAGACAGCAGAGCTCTCGCAGGTAGACACTAGGCAAGGCCCAGCAGGTACCGTCACACTAAAACCAAAATACAGTTATGCAACTCCTGATCGTTTGATAAGAGGAAGTATTACCTTGTATGACATCGACATTCGTGGATTCTGTTTCGCTTAAATGAGGCTTCTTATTTGTCACATCTTCTGTTTCTTCTTCATCGTCTTCTCTCTTTCTTTTCTTCTCCTTTTTCAAGGCCTTCTTGTTTCCTTAAAGAGAAAAATAATACAGAATTAAAACCAAGCACTTTCTTCCTAAGTACCATACAGATTTAACAAGAAAGCCCTGACTAACGCAGTAACAGAGCTTTACCTACTGACCAAGTTTTGGTAAAACAATCGGTAAGTGTATTTTAGCGTATTTTATCGACAGTGGAGGTAGCCGTGTATTTAAGCGTATTTTATTATTTTAATGAATTTTATGATAACTGTAATGAATGCAGCTTCTATTTACGGAGCAACATAAGAGAAATAATAAATGTATACGCTAAAACACTCGGCTGGCAGCATCATGAATTAAATACGCTACGTAAAAGGTTACATCGGCTCGGTCGGCGATAGTTAAGGAAGGCTAAGTTAAAATTTTACCACGTGCCGATTTTTCCAACTAAAATGCATAGCTTAAACGTATAACAGTACTGATGGCGTTCCTCGTGTGGGGGTCAGCCCGAATCCCCGAAACCCGAATCCCCGAAAACGCTGAAAGTACACAAAAGCCCGATTTCCCGAAAACAGTTTTCTAGAAAGTTGCCGAACTCCCGAATGATATTCTAGTCCGCTAGAAATATCGAGAACCTTAGAAAAATTATGACAAGCAAAAATTATACATCGTTGGAACCGGAAGACTGTGCCGAAGACGACTACGTGAAGGATACATTAATGTCGCCCACGTAGAAAGAGTAATAGGGCCAAATAGGAGGGCCACTCCTGAAATACTGAACAGTGGCTAAATCTGGCATTTCTGATGATAGCAGAGAAATTTTTTCTCTCACACCTATGTTTCCTGGGCCAAGGACTTCATCAAAACTGTTTATAACATTGTACCCTTAATTATTGGCCCTCGACAACACTTGGGGCCACTCCTGAAATACTGAACAGTGGCTAACTATCACATTTCTGATGATAGCAGAGGAATTGTTTTCTCTCACACCTATGTTTCCTGGGCCAAGGACTTCATTAAAACTGTTTATAACAGTGTGCCCTTAATTGTTGGCCCTCGACAACACTTGGGGCCACTCCTGAAATACTGAACAGTGGCTAACTCTGGCATTTCTGATGATAGCAGAGATTTGTTTTCTCTCACACCTATGTTTCCTGGGCCAAGGACTTCATTAAAACTGTTTATAACAGTGTGACCTTAACTGTTGGCCCTCGACAGCTAGGGCCATTCCTTTGGCTATCTTACTGAACACACTACCTTTACCATAGCCAAAGACAGCAGACGTGGTGTCAAAACCACCGAATGATGAACGACAAGCATACATTTGCAGGCACTGCAGCCTATCCTAAACTGCACGGAACTGATGCTTACCATTCTACTAACCCTGCCCTTCTTTGAACACAAAGTACAAAACAGACATATCTGGACTTCTGTGATAAAGCAGCAATGCATATATATCTGTATTCTCTGCCAACACTGCTACAGGTATGTTACCCTGCCTATAGCACAGTCCAAAGCCACTGACACAATCAAAGTATCAGCATCTCCAGGTGCTTGATGGACTGCAATGCCATTCTCTTGTAAATAATGCATCAACAAGACAATGAAAGACTTCTTATTGGCAGTGTTAGCTAGGAATGGTTCTTGTGGTCCAATATTCTTGGTATGAATGTTGACTCATCTCTCAGGTCCAACCTGTGCAGCCCTGCCAACATATCATGCAAGTGCGTGGTCTTTAATGGAAGACCCTGAAGCATAGCCATCAAATACCTGCACTCCTTGCCAAACCTACTTATGACAGTCAAGAACAAAGGAAGAATATTGCATAGATCCATTTATGGATTCCACCTCACTTTGTGTATAAGATATCCACCATCAACAACATACTGAACAAATGGCAGCAGATTTGCTTCAGTTAAGCCAGATGCCAAATCTTGATACAGCTCTGCTTTTATTGGATAATCATCAGACCATCCTTGAAAAGAGACACTGGGTATGGTGTGAGCTCATACTGAAAGCATTCTCGCACACTGTTGTCCCTTTCTGTAACCAGGATAAGTCAATGGAAGAGCATGCTGGGGTCTATTGAAACTTTCTCAGATTCGACAGAGCATACACTAGTCATCTGAGTCATTTGTCTTCACTTGGCTAGTCTTCAGAAATAAGACAAAGCTTCTGTTGTCACATTTCTTCTGAGCTTCAAATCCAATTTCATCTGCCACATCACAAGTTACCATGCATTTGGCAAAAACAACGACACCCAATGAAAGGCTAACCAGTTTGTTCTTGTCTGAAAATCTGAAGGGATTATATCTCTACAAATATTTTTTGACCGCAAGACTGTCTTTCCTGTCACATCTCAATCGCGACATGACAATCTCAACATGCGTAGGCATAGCTCTTTCAGCACCTGTCACTTTTTGTAATGCTGCACGCACTGTTCCACATTCAGTCAAAGTACTTAGCCATATTTGTCTAATTGTTTCCTGCAATCCACGACCTCTGTTAAGCCCCTTGGCTTTTAACAGCTCTCATCATAGACTGCTCGATGGCCAGGTCAAGAGATAAACCTGCTCACAAGGGATCTGTGCACCTTATGCTGTGATGGCCATGTAGCAACTGCTTGTACAGAATGGATGTGTCTCTGCTAAATCTTCCATCTGCTGTAGATACAGCCTTCCCAACTTTGCATAGTTCATGTGGCCAATTGCAGTACAGAGACCTAACATACCATGCACAGCATGAAGACTCGCTATGAAATTGCTTGTTTGCTCAGCTAACAGAAACAGCTTTACCAGGTCAATACATCTCATGTATAGAAGCCACAGTCAAGCTGTTCCAGATTCCTCCTACATCTTTTTCAATTTCTGCATGAGTTCAGTTTGCTGGAAGAGTAATTTCAGGTCACACATCATGGTTCTTGAAACAGGCCCACAGAGTTGTGCAGACTCACATGAAAGAATAATAGGAGAGGGATTTCCATCATCAGCCACAGAATTATTGAGGTAATCTAAAATCAAATCTGTTAACGCTGGATCAATTAAGAAATGCCCTCGTAGGGACTGGCATATACCTATCCACCGAGTATATGTTCAACAGTGTTTGAACCAGAAATTTTCCTCAAAACTTCCCGGATTTATGAAAATAATTGTTTGGCTAAATGAAAGTTGGATTGATGAAACTAACTCTTTGGTTAAATCGAAGCTGGCTTGATGGTTCATTGTTTCCCTAAATAGAAGCTGGATTAATAACCATAACCATAACCATTAATTTAATGATTAATGAAACTAAGCCTTTACTTTAATTAATAGAAGCTGGATCAGTGAAGCATTTTTTGCTTAAACAGAATGGGATTAACGAAAAGATTCCTGCCTAAAAAAAGGTGGATTGATGAAAAAATTCTTGGTTAAATAGAAGTTGGATAGATGACAATAATTCCTGCTTAAAGAGAAATTCGATTGGCATTCTATTAGTTTCATGGACCACATGGCGTCCGATCTGGGTCAGGCATCGTGAGAGTTGGTTAGGCATCGTGAGGGTCGGTTAGGGTCAGGGTTAGTGTCGTCATTAGGAAACATGGAAAAAATGGTACATTCTGCGTAGCAAGCCAAAATATACCGTATAAGAACGGTTGAGAATCTCCGTGTAAGTTATACTACGTGTTAATATATCGACCAATCAGGGTGCACTACAATGCTTGGACCAAAAAACTATATTAGACTACATTTGCGGCCCATGAAACTAATACAATGCCATTCGATTGATCAAATAATCTTTTGCTGAAATGGAAGCTGGATTGATGACAGTTATCAGGGACATTGGTAGACTGCTTACTTATTGGTAACGTCAAGTTCGGCATTGAAGATATTAAAATAATTTAGCAGCGTAAACTACGGGATAACCGGTCTCTAAACCATCCAAAGTCCTTACGGCGACTTAATTAAACGTTTCTTCAACCGAGTTTATTCCAACAATTAGAGAAAACCGATGCCTACATCTACATATTTTCCGTCCAAACCATTGTTGTTAAATCCAATGGTACGGCGGCCATAGCGGCGCTCCATCACCACCGGACATCAACAACACTTACAATAAAGTGTCCAAAAACACGGTAAACGGTCGACGATTTATGTATCCTTCACTTTCTTACAAAGTATATACCTTTATTAACAAATTCTGAAAGTTATATGCTTGTCATAATTTTTCTAAGGTACCAATGGAAATCTTTGTAAGTCTTGCGTACTAATTCAGAGTTAAATTGTAAACATAACGTAGACCTAGCCTGGCCTTGATATACTGCGTATTCACATGTTTATTTTTAATTATATTCATTCGGGTCGGACTTAGAAAATCAATTTCGGGGATCCGGCCGAAATTCGTCAACCTTAACTTTCGGGGATTCGGGTTTCGGGGATTCGGCCCGCACCCCTCGTGTGTCGCCTATGTCTCGAGAGTGATAATATAGAAGTCACAGTACAAAAATTAAAAACAGCGCACGTGTGCCTCAGAATCTACCAGTTTACGAACGAAAACCCACAAGCCTGACGCAAACAATTTCTAAATACATGATACTGGTTCGAAGAAAGGAATCACGCAGTTTTATAGGTTCTCCGAGTATATAATGTACCTTTTGTATTTTCCATTTTGCCTAAAATTTCAATATTCAACAAAATAATGCAACACAAGTTATGTTCAAAATGGCCGACTGCCTTATAATGTGAGTTATAAATAGATCACTTGCAAATTAGCAGTGATCTATTATAGTAGTATTATAGTAAGCTAGAAACAGCGAGAACCTTAGAAAAATTATGACAAGCATAAAATTAATTATACATCGTTAGAACCGAAAGACTATGCCCAAAACGACTATGTGAAGGATTCTACAATGTCGCCCACGTAGGAAGAGTAATAGGGCCAAATCTGGGGGCCACTCCTTAAAATCTTAACAGTGGCAAACTGTGGCATTTCCGATGATAGCAGAGAATTTTTTTCTCTCGCACCTATGTTTTCTTGGCCCAGGACTTTAACAAAACTGTTTATAACAGTCTGCCGTTAATTGTTGGCCCTCGACGACATTAAGGGCCACTCCTGAAAATCTGAACAGTGGCTAACGGTGACATTTCTGATGATAGCAGAGAAATTTTTTCTCACACCTATGTTTTCTTGGGCCAGAACTTAAATAGAAATGGGATTAACGAAAAGATTCCTGCATAAATAGCAGTTGGATTGATGAAAAAATTCGGCATTCTTGGACTATCGTGGTCTTCTTTGCCTTCGTCGATGATTGGCTCAGCTAGAGGAGGGGTCTTAATTCCCTCTTCTTGCTATACATTCCAGTTCCAGTTATACAACTGTGACGAATAGCGGCTATATATAATTAGTAGGCTAATTAAATGGCTGGGCCCTGAATGAGCGGTTAGACCATGCACACCTGCAAATAGGCGCTTATGAGTGCTTGCCTAGTTGTGCGCTATTTATGTAGGCCTATATATATAATTCTACTACTTGCAGTCAACGACCTTATATATATAATCGTAATCGTAATCGTAATCTCCAAACTTCTAAAGCGCCACTCGAAAGCCAAGCGCAGGGCACCAGCTTATTCACGAGCGCTTATAACCGCTTGCAGTGCTCCGTCATGCTATATATTCGTTTATTGAGAAAAAACAATCTGACAAAAACGCAGAAATGCTGTTAACATGAGTGATAATGAATAATTAAAGTTCATTAGAAAGTCTTAGAATAAACTAGTAAATATTTTTATATAATGATCTGGGAATAAATTGAGAGTTTAGCAGTGTGATTTTCCTTACAGATTTTATTTTTAGTTATAGTTATAGTTATAGTTAATGATTTTTTATTTTAGTTATAGTTATAGTTATAGTTAGTAATATTTTTTAGTTATAGTTATAGTTATAGTTAATGGATTTTTATTTTAGTTAATTTTAGTTACTACTTAGTTACAATAATTAAGTCTATAAGCAAAATTGTGCGTATTAATACGCTGTTTCACAATTTACTCAGAGCTATGAAAACCTTTGAAGCATGGGTACAGTCAGCTTCATGAATACACGAGTTTCCAAAGTAACTGACAAATTTCACAATAAAAATTTCGCATTTTTCGTTCTCATTTATGTCGAATCGTCCATATTGCACTTCCTATTTTTATTTTTTGTATTAACGAAAATAAAGATGAATTTTCGTTAGTGTTATTTTCGTTATAGTTATAGTTATAGTTAATGATATTTTTAGTTATAGTTATAGTTATCGTTAACGAAGTCATTTTATTTTCGTTAACGAACATTTTCGTTATCGTTATCGTTAACGAAAATCACACTGGAGTTTAGTCAGAGGCCTACTTATCTGATCTCTGTCGCCCAGTTTCCGACTTAGCTCCCCGTCGAGCTCTGCGCTCTTCGGTTAAGGCGAAGCTCTTGGTCCCTCGAGTCCAGGGGGACCTTTGACAGCCTTTTGACAGTTTTGTGCTATAGGCAAGGACAAGAATGCCACCCTTTTTGTATTTAATAGCTAAATTTAAAGAAAAATATGCTTTTCTTGCTTTATTTCGCCGGAATTTACCGCCCTTGACAAATGCCGCTCTCGGCAGCCGCCTATATATAATTATCGCCTATACCTCAAGCCGGCTTCTGCTCGGGTCGGGTCCGCTCTTCGGTCAGGACAGCCAAAGCCTTCTCGGTTGCTGGCCCTACACTTCGAATGGGCTCCCGCTTGGTCTACGCTAATTAGGGCCTACTACCACGGAATAATTATTTCTGACTTTGTATGTAAAGCGCTGATTCGTTTCAATAAAGAACATTCTTACTTACTTACTTACTTACTTAATTTGCCTGCTTTCTACCATGGTGAAGGAGGGACTGGTGAAGCGACTCCTTATGTGCGCTATACATTGTTTTTGACCAGACTTATTTCAGTGATATAGGTGGCGCCACTAGCAAACTAGCGATCATCTAACATGATGTATCTTGAGTTTACTAGGCCTAGTTGTCTTCGTTGTAGAGTTGTTTGCTTCATGGTGAAGGAGGGACTTGCTTATATAAATCTTTAAAAAAACGATAATATAATTAAAATTGAAGAGATACGCGTATATGAGAAGAAATCGAGGTTTAACTGACACTTGCGTAACGATATCGGTTTTGTCAGTGTAGATACACCCATACCTGACGTATTCAATCAAAATCATGTCTATTACACCTGCTTTGAAATTTCAGTATATAGCTGATTATAATTATGCATGATGGTTCTATTGACACTTCCCCCCACCCCTAAACCTGCATCGAAGTGATAGGTGTGCCTGTTTCAATGTTGCCTAAAAATTTAGCAAATGGACAAAATGGTTCTTTAGTCGTTCTTCTGTATTGATTTCATAAGGTCTGACGATGTGCTCGTAAATTAGTTTGTTAAAGATTATACATGTATGCTTGCTTCTAAATAGGAATATCTTCAGTCGTATGGCTGTTACATTACAATGAGCTTCTTACATTTCAGGTGTCCGAAATGCTTGCAGTACAACGTCTGGTCTCCGCGTTTGGACAAGCGGTAGAAGATTAGACTACGATTGCACTGAATCATTTGTTTGGACGCCATTGAATGGGACTGATATCCCAGTGAACTACACGGACTGGGATATTACTCAACCAGACTGCCCGCGTCCCCCAGAAACCTGCATCGAAGTGACAGGTGACCCTGATTACAAGTTCAATGACATATTTTGCACAGAAATGCTTTGCCCACTGTGCCAGATTACGAGAACAACCTAACATGAAAATTGCAGATTTTGATTACCGTAAAGGACTTGATTTACATAAATGCTTTCAACAAGACATTGCAGTTTGATGTTGCATTAAATAAAGACAGTCAGTCTCACTCTTTTGTTTTAGTTTAATAAATTGAACTCATTCATAGCTTTAATGACCCGCTGTAGTTGCAATCCATTATATTACAAAATTCCTCAAACTTGCAAACTCGAGATTATATGCTTTATTCAATGATTTGATTCATATAGCTCAAGGACTTACTTAACAGTAAATACGTTGAGTAGTCTAAGTCAGCAGTCTATTTTCCTGTTTTCGCACTTTTGATAGGCCCTAATCTTTATCTTTCGAGCCGGTGACTAAAGAGTCCTATTATGCAGGGCGTTCATCGGTCCCTGAACCGGTGTCTGGAGCGCCCCATTATCCAGGGCGCAGCTCCCGCTGCTTATTCGTGCTACACAACCGTAAAGAAATGGAGCCATTGCTAACTCAATAGATAGCCTACGCATATTGCTTATTGGGCTTTTAGTGAGACAATTTTCCACGTTTTGATTGTTGCAGAAGAACAGTCCGATGGGCAGGAAAACACGTTTTCCTGATCCGTTGTATGGTAGCGCTTTATTACAGGCCGCAGTTTTGTGGATCCAGCAGGTCCAATGACAGGCATGGAACGCTCCCCTCCATGTGTAGATTGCGGACAACTCATGCGCACAAACAGTTACAGCTATTTGAATTCCGTCTGCCGGACCTCGATGTGTCATTCAGCGTATGTAAGACTATTTTCAAGTTAATAACTTTGGTAATGGGCCAGTGGTAGTTTTCTCCATTGTCTTTTGTTCCAAATCTAACAGCCATCCTGTAATAGTATCTGTGCGGACGAGTGCCTCCAACCGCTATGAATGTGATCTACGCCTGACTTAATTAATGTTCTATTGCTAGGCAATAAATTCCTCAACGTTGCCAACACTAACGTTGTCCATGACCTTGACCTACAACGTACCTGAATGAAGTTTGTTGCTGTGCTGACATGTGATATTTCACAAGGTTCTGCGTGGCTATATTGACTTCCAATTATTGTATTGTATTGTATTGTATTGTATTTGAACACTTGTTATAGCGCCTCTACCAGATTTCCCATTCAGAGGCGCTCCCGACTACTGCTGCAGTCGGAGTTTCACGCCGAAGCGCATGAGCAATTGCGAGTGAAGGACTTGCCCAGGGTCCCTACGCGACGGCTTTGAGGTGGATTCGAACCCGCAACCCTCCAGCTGCAAGGCACCGAACATACCCCCAAACCACCGCGCCCCAGTATATTGTGTTATGTTGTGTGTTGTATTGTACTCCACGTTTATAATGCGACCGAGCCACCCGCAGTAAAGATCCGAGAAATTAATCTCTGATAAACCGACCCGACCGGGAAGCGAACCCGGGGCGCCGGCGCGGAGAGCGGGCACCAACCCACTCGGCCACTCAGGATCCATTACGCCCATAAATACATTGCAATTGACGTTCTCGCCGTCTGTTGACGAAATGTCTGTAACGAATTGTTGTGAAACCACAATATGCAAACCATAGAAAGATCTTAAACATTGAAACGTCTGCGCATCGTTTTCCGCGAGAGAGGCCACGTAATGTGTCGTGCATTAGCCGTCATTACACCGCCCAATAGGCCTTCGAGGCACGTGATCGTCGCGTATCAACAAAGAGCACGTAATCACCGAAAGCACGTGACCAACATGGGTTCAAAGAACTAAACAACAAATCAACATTGGATTCCCGTTGAGATGGTTTGCTCTTTGATAGCTGTCTTATTACTTGGCCGTGTGAGGTGATACTTTCTCTAAATATGACTGTTAGACCATATGCTTGACGAAGAGCGCCATATCACATGTCAACAAAACAACAGATGAATAATTATCATTTAAATGAACCGCTTGAGCGCGTGGACTAATAATATCATGAGCAATAAAACAAATTTGGGTATATTTCACAACCGGAGGCAAATTCAGAAATAGAATATTATTATGGAAAAATAAAGTCATGCAAAATGTAAAAAATTTCTTACACAAATATTTTACTAGCAGTGCTGAAGCATACTTAATATTGAGCAGAGCTTAAATTTGACAGATTTGGCCTAATTTTTCATTTTAGTTTTTTACTATGTGAAACACATACAACTTTGATTCCTAAATATTTACAACTCCGTTACGTACTAAATACACATTACAAGATACCGCCACTATTTATAATTAGTGATTAATTAGTATTAAGTGTGTATTAAATTATTACACAGCAAAATAAATTATTATGACGATAAATTATCTACATGTACCATTCAATAAATTCATTTTTATAGAAAAATAAAGTAACGGAGTTGTAAAATATTCATAATTAGGTATCCACGCTTTATACCGGGCGAGTTAAGATACAAAAAATAGTTAGTTTATAGTGGCCAGGCTGTCAGTTTCATTATTATTTTTGAAAGAAAAAATTATATATACACGCAAAATGCAATAATTACCGTCACGGAGTTGTAAATCTTTTTTATACTATAACATTACCGGATAAATTTCCGCAAATTGTCAACAGAAGCAAACATCCATATTGATTTCTTTTGGGTAAAATCAATGCAGAAATGTTCCCTGCTATCGAAGATGTCAATTCAAAAATTGAGTTTTCAATTTATTCCACAGACGGCAGAAACCCATTCGTAACGGAGTTGTAAGCAATATTTGAAGACAGAGGGTTTTATTTATTTTTTAATTATTTAGTTCGTTAATAAGTTAATAAAAACCAAATGGAGCAATGGATATAATTATGTAAGTTATTCATCTAAAAAATGTTAAACATCAGTTCAGCGCTTCAGCTGTTACCCTAACGTAACGTTGAATTGACGCACCATTAGAAAGGCCAATGCAATTTCGGGTTAAAATTGGACTTTATAATTATTTCTCATACTAAATATCTAAATAATATAACATAAATAATTTTTATAACTAGCTTATGCCCTATGATGTATTTAAAAATTAAACATTCTAATTTTATTCTTTGTGTAAGCCGCCCAAAGGAGAAGACGGAAATTTATCTAATTTGCCTCCGGTTGTGAAATATACCCATTTAGTGAAGGACCATAAATTCCAAACGGGTTATGGAGACAGTATCAGAAGCAGCAGTCAAGTCAGAAAAACAAGTGATGTTACCTTAGTCGTATCCATAGAGCACATGATGTCATTATGAACAGCAAGAAATGTTGATTCTGTTGAATGAAACTTCCAACATGCGGATTGAAATGAGGAGATTAGTGAGTTGGAAGATACGTGTGTTTTCATACTATTCAAAACTACCCGTTCAAGACGTTTATTTTTAAGATTCAACGTTGAGATTGATCCGTAATTTGACAGCTAAAGGACCAAGAGGAGCTTTCCTAAGTAGCGGATGAACCATGGAATGAGCAAAGGTAGATAACAAGGATCTCCATGCAATTACAAATTGATAATTTATTTAGGCCTAACTATAAACCACGAGAAATAATACCATGCCTGGCATGCCCAATACATAGGCCTATGATATGAGTTAGGCCATTGTATTCACTGCTTCTTTGAAAGTCTAGGTTAGGTGCCTACATAATTAACTTACTTACTAACTTGCGTGAATGCTCCATTTCTGTGTAGTCTAAGCCAAGCCCTTCTGTTGAATGTTCACGTCGAGTCGAGTCCGGTTGAGTTGGTAGGCGGTGCTAACTACTCTACTGCAAGCGATATACTTGATATATATCAACATTAATCAGTGAGTATCCATATTGTGTTATCTTTAAGTCAAATGAACATTCGTTCCTTGGAAAGAATAAACCGTATAAGCATTATTTTAGGAAATATGCGACTGATTTTGATGATCTAAACAGCCTAGTAAAAGCGAAAGTGAAAGTGATCAGGATCTGAATTTCCTGTTGCACAATAGAATCGGATAACAGTAGGCCTAGGCCTAAATCAATGTCTTGTCGCTGGATCTTATTTGCGCGGAGCTTAACTGGAAATGTAAAGTAACAGTAATCTTTAAATTGCTCAGACAACACTAAAGCGGTAATCCCGTAGTTTAGGTTGGTAAATTATTTTATATCGTCAAATTAAAATGGAAGTTGGATTAGGCCTAAGGAAAAAAATTGTTTCACTAACTCGAAGTGGGATTGATGAAATCATTTCTGTCTTTAAATAGAAGTTGGATTGATCGAAATAATTTTTACCGTAAATAGAAGCTGGATTGATGAAAATTTTTGATGCAATAGAAGCTGGAATGATTAAAATAATTGTTTCCGTAAGTAGAAGCTGGAAATGAGAATAGTTCTTTGCTTAAATAAAAGTTTCATTGATGAAAAATATTTTTTGGGTTAAATAGAAGTTGGCTAATTTTTTTCATGAAATGGAAGCTGGATTGATTCAAACAAATTTTCGATGAAATGGAAGCGGGATTGACGATAGTTATCATGGACCTATGTAGATTGCTTACTTACCAACATGAAGTTCGGTATTGAAGATATTCAAATAATTTACCAACCTAAACTACGAGATTACCCACTAAAGCTGCATGAAGTAGGCTAGGCTAGATTATAATGCTAATGCTTAATAGATTAAAATGTGCAAGTACCTGGATGTTGGTTCTCCAGTATAAGCCTATAGGGTCTCTAAAGAGCAGATAACGTGATGCTAAGGCAGAAAGCGATTATCTTGACAGCTGTGGTCGTAGTAACTATGTTGTAACCATGTTAAATCCGGCAAATCACAGCAGAACTCTATTTTAGAATATTTAATTTTCATAAAATTTTAGATTTTAGCTATGTTAGTATTCAATTTTATTTATATTTAGCCTATTTCTCTTGAAAGCAGATACACATTATAAGAGAATTTAAAAATATACCAACCAACACTGGCAATATTTTAAAAGAAAAGGGATAAACAAGTATTTATTGGTTGAGAGCATTTATATGGCGCCTCTTCCGGACAATTACTCAGAGGCGCTCCCAGTCCAGAACAGTTTTCATGTGATTGTAGAAATTGCACTAAGAATCCATAACTAAGAAAACGCGAAAATCCAACTGGAATCTGTTCCAGATGGATGCATTATCGAGGTGCGTGAGAAAGGAACAATCATGTCACCACGGGCACAGAAGCAAAACTTTCTCTGGCCGGAGGGGTAGCAGACCAATTAAAGCGACCATGATAGGCTAATATTCAGCAATTCATTGTAGTTAATTCTGATATCCAAACAGACAATTAATTTGATAAGACATTCGTCGGAGATAAGTTCGACTTATTCAGAGTTTGCTTCATTAATAAAGTATAATCTTTTCAGTTTTACTTCAATGGCTGAGGGTCATCAAAGTTCAGTTCAAGATCAAATGGCTGATGTCACAGAATGCTCTATATGCACGGAAATCTACACAAATCCTAAAATTCTTCCGTGTGTTCATACTTTCTGTTTGCAATGCCTGGAAAAGTACGGAAAGGATAGGAAAGAGGGTGATAAAATGGCATGTCCAATTTGCAGAAGTGAATTTCTCATTCCAGATGGAGGTCTTTGTAGTTTTCCACATAATTTCTTCATTAACAAGATGATAGAGATTCGAAAGCTTTCAGAAAAACCAACAAATGAAGTTCTGTGTGGAACCTGTCCAGAAGAAGAAAGAGTAAAAGCTAAAATGTTTTGTTTCGAATGTGATCAAAATCTTTGCGAACGCTGTGGTGTCACACACAATAGAATGAAGTTATGTCAAAATCATCAGGTTGTTGAAATTGGGAACAAGCTGAATCCTCAAGAAGTCACCTTCCGCAACAGCTATTGTGTCCAGCATCCTGGCGAACTTGTTAAAATGTACTGCGAAGATGACAAGGCAACGATATGCTTTCTCTGTTTTGCTGAGAGTCACCAGACACATAAATGTTTGAGTGTTACCAAAGCATCGGAAGAATTCTCCTCTGCAATCAAAAACGATTTTAAAATGGTTTTGGAGAGACTGCCTGAATTCCAGACCTCACTTGAGAAATGTGAATATTGGAAAACAGGTTTGCTTACCCAAAGTGCTGATGCAGAAAGACAAATTTTTGACCAAGCTGTGAGACTAAAGGCACTAATTGACTCACATGCAAATGTATTGATACAAAAATTGGTTGCACTTAGAGACAAGAGACTGAAGGAAGTAGATATTATAAAAGAAGATTTAGACAGATTTAAAGTTACAATTGAAAGCTACGCAAAGTATTCCGAAGAACTGTTAAGCAAAGGGGCACCTGGTGATATATGCCGGGAAGCTGATCAGCTGAAAGCCAGAGCTCGTGAATTGGCTTCATTGACTACAAATTTTTGTGCTCGTGAATTCAACGGCAACGAAATCGTTTTAAAGTCTTTTAATCTTGAGGATGTTTTACGTTCGTACAACATTGCTAATGTCATCGGCGATGTACAAACTGGTTTTATGAAGGATCGTTTCGAACCGCTTGCTACGCATGATGAAGGTTAGATACCTTTAAGATGTTAAAGCCTATATACATTAGACATTGCAGTATACAGTTATATATATTGAAGTCATCGTCAAGAGTAGCATAGTCTCAGTCTTTCAAAACTGGTCTATTATCTCTTATACAAAGCCTGACCAGTTGGAACAATATTATTAATTATTATTATTTCAAGTAAGTTAAAATGTCACCTTATCTAAAATTGCAAATGTAAATATGAAAGACTGTTAAAACTGAACTGTAATTGGTGATAGTTGCGAGAGTAATTCAAGAAGGCGATGGATACTGACTGCCTGATCGACATAAAATGTTCACATTAATATGTTTTAATGCTTTCTTTTGTTTAAAAATTCAATGTAGATTCAATTCCTTTTGCAATTTTAGTGGAGGAAGATTCGGAACGAAGAAAGAAAAGAATATCAGAAACGATGACTTGTCTAAAGCCGCATCAGTTGGCTTTGATCAGGACAGAAGATTTCAAGAACAAGCTAATGCAGGAGATACCTGATCTAGTATTTGAAGTGAGACAAACTGAAGTAAATTTGTGTGGCATGCCTGATGTGGTGAAAAAAGCAAGGTTTTTTATACTGGAGAAAGTTACTGCGGCTCTTCAACATTCATTTGATGTTTCTGAATTCATGAGCATGAAGTTTACCAAAGATGAAGCCTGGTCTTATCTAATGGAAAGGTTGCGTAGTAAAGCTATCTCTGCCTCATTTGAGTTGAACGATAGAAACATCGTTGTCTTTGCTTTAGATAGTATGAATTTAAACGAAGCTGTTGAGGTTTTGAAATATGAAGTGGACTGGGTGCGTTATGGGCTTGGCCAATTTTGAGTATTATGAATTTCCATCTGCCACATCGGTGGAAGAATTTCGTAAGATGTGTGTAAAATGAAGACAAGTTATTGAAATCCGACGTAAACTATTGAGTTATTATCGTCGCTTACATAACTTTGAAATAACAGTTTACATTAGGAGAGCGTGATTTAATCAAAAGTCAGTATGCATTGTAGGCCTATGTTTAACCCCTTTGTGATTGTAAAGATTATCTGTATGTTAAATTATGAAAAGCCAACGTATCCCTCGCATTGTTCAGAGCCTTATTAACGTTTAACTGTTTGTGAGTTAAGGACATTCATCGCTGACAATCTTATACATGGCAACTCCTTTGTTGACAGAGGAATTTCGCTGATGTGTGAACAAAACAAAGTTTCTTATCATAATACAGTGCAGCATAAATTATTGCCAAGATCAAAACTTTTAATAGTTTTTGACTACATCTATTCAGTTTAACGTCCATTATCATCATAGCTTCTCATTATCTGAAAACCAGGATTGTTAACATCGCGATGCAGTATCGCTATAACTTGGTATCGCCGAAACATATTTCATTATCAAAACGAGTATCGCGACGATTTGTTTTATTGGTATCGCAAGTGTACCGCCGATACTTTTTAGCCTGTAAATCACCGATAGGCTACTAGATACCAACACGTGTTCCAATATTATAGGCCTATGTGTTCTGTACATTATTTTGTGCCACAGATCAGCAAGTAACTTTATCAGTTCTCAGCGGTGATCGTTTTAGTAAGTCATTAACTGATTTTACTTACTAAATTAATCGTTCTGGTTAAAATCTGCGTAGGGCTTGACTGCGAGATGCAAAGGAACAAGATCAAGACGGGACCGAGACTTCGGATCTTCATGACGAGATTGAGACAGTTATATTACCATAAAATTGCCAAGATGAGGCGTTTCAAACATAGGTCACGAGACCGTCTCCAGGCCGAAGAGTCAAAACCAAAAGTAAAACCCTGTTGCTTTTACCGAGGATCTTAAATAAATGTAAATGTAAAAGTTAACGTTTTTCAATAGCAACCTCATAGCCTCGACCCTGCTCATTTAACAATGAACTGATCAGGTGAAATCCTTCACTACTGCTGTCCGTTTGAACAGATGCACAGCATTTAACTTTCCCGTTCACGGACCGTGGAAATCTTGCATCAAAAGAGATACAACGACATCAGACTCAAATAGGATGAAAGGGCCTTTATGTTAGATATATTCTACAAGTGTGATATAAATACTTTATAGAGACTACTACCTATTTTAACCTTATCAAATTTTTAATTTCAGTTAGCCGTGATTGGTACAATACAATACAATACAATTGCATTTTGATTTCACCTTTCTTCCAAAGGTGACCCAAAGCTCAGAAGTGCACACGCCTCGGCGGCGCAGAAGCAATTATGTATTGCAGAGTAATTGCGCGCAAAGGATTTGCTCACGGTCCCTACACAGCAACCGCCCCGGACGAGGATCGAACTCGAACTCTCCGTGTCACAGGTCAACCGCTCTGACCAGTCGACCACCGGTGGTGTTTAAATGGATCCTTATTATTATGCGTATCATCATCATTATTATTATTATTATTATTATTATTATTATTATTAGGCATTATTATTATTATTATGATTATTATCATTATTATTATTGATTATTATTATTATTATTATCATCATTATGAATGATTATCATCCCATAATCATCATCATCATCATCAATATATTAATATTTACTAGGCCCCACCATCTAATGACCAATCATTGATCTATGACGTTGAGCATATTATGTGGGTAGGACTTGCTCAAGGTTGATCCAGTAAGTGTAAATGTACACGTTTGCTATAGCGCCGTACATATGCCTATTGAATGGGTGACATGCAATTTAGGGTGCCCGCACACGGACCCTGCTAGCCCGAGATTTAAATATCTGAAATAAGCCAGCATCGAAAATTGAACCGAGATCCAAACAGTAGCTGTTTAATTGAAAGCTAGATCCAGTAGCATACACGAATAGTGGCTCTTACACAACGACTTGGATTCAAGCAGAAAACTGTATACAGGCAAAGTCTCTCTGCCTTTGGTTGCGTATTATGGTTTAATACGGAAAAGACCTGCTTGTACTAAATAAGCTTGGTGTGAAGAAGAACAAAAGTAAAACCGAAAAGACGTAAACGTTCGTATATGCTACACTATTCCTTGTAGTAGACCTACTTCATATGAATATTTCGGCTTCATGGCTCTCTCTGGCGGCACAGCATAGGACGGATTGTTGCGGATTCGCCAGTTTTGAATGAAGGAATTTAAAATGAAAATCCTGTCTATTGTGGACCTGCATGGACCAAATATACTTTTTCTCCCATCTCCTATGCCAGGCATGTCCTTCACACACCCTAACATAAGAAGAAGACCGAAGGGTGTTTCCACAATACGTCTTACAATCCCTCCTGCTCTTATAATTATGTGTGAGCCATCTAAGCTCTACTTTCCACGCTCTGATTAAAAACAATTTGATAAGCTAAGATCGCTGGTTCAGCAAGGATGACGAAACATATTAGAATCAAACCACATGGAACGTATTAGAGGAGAAAGATACAGACTAAGATCGATATTTCAGGATGATGAAACATTTTAGAATCAAACCACATGGAACGTTTTATTCTTGCATCTTTGTGTCCTCCGCCGTATTCAAACTTTTATTTTTAAACGGCTTCCGTTATTGCTACCTCCATTGTCAAATCCAAGTTTGATTACTGTAATTCCATTTCCCTCAACCTCGGATCCACGCAAATTAAATTCACTTTCCCGAGCAGACAAGAATCGCCATACAACTCCCTTCATTAATTCACTGCACTGGCTGAAAATCACGGAGCGCATCCACTTCAAGGTCCTATCATTGACCTACAACTCCCTCTAAAAGTCACAGCCAAAGTACCTTCGGTAATTCTTCATCACCTAGTCACCCCGCTCTACTCTACTCGCTTCCTATCTCACATTCTCTCGTCCCTCCAGTCACTACTCGTCTCAAATTTTCCAACCGATCCCTATCCCAAACTGCACTTCGACTCTGGAACGAAATTTCCTATGAATTTCGAAAATTCTCAGTTCCTTCACTAATATCGCCACTCAGCCACGTCAGCTGACTCAGGCTCTTCTGCTTATCACACCACTTATCCTATGAAGAATTCAAGATGAAATTCTTTCACCCAGTTATTCATCCGGTCCCCTGTGACCATTTGAACCTTCATCTTAGATCTTATCGTAATATCTCTACATGTTCTTCGTCACTACTTTGAAACAGAAAGTTAGATAATAATAATACAAACTATTTCAATTGAGAAGACAGTTGTTCATTTCGCATGATATCCTATTGAGGTCTTTAAATGACGCGAAAGTCATACATATAATAATTTGCATGAGCATAGGTCTAGGCTACCGTATCTATGAAAATATTTAAGATAACGACGCTCCATAAAATGAACTTACAAGCCTGAGCAGAAACTGTTATCATTCATTGTGTGCACGTGATATTGGGTTTCTGATTGCGCCACATTTCTGACAGTAAGCCTCTGTGAAATTTATACACCGACGTTAACGGCGAATCCGCAGTAGTTGTTGTTGGTGATGAAAACGTTTCAGTTGTGCATACATCGAGGAATAACGGTAAGCCGCATTTATTTTGCCATCTGATACTTGTTCAGTTACAGAAGAACTCCGGCAAGAAAATTCATAGCCTAGACGTAAATTTAAATCATTTCGACTGCTTGTCGATGGCCTAAGCATTAAAATCGAAAGCAAACATAAGTTAAGCCTGCTTATCAGAACGGCTCAAATCACAGCCCTAATGACGACTTTTAGGGAAATTTGAGTGAGGAATGAGGCATTGGTAAACAATGATGGTTGGAATGTTTGTTGCGCCAACAGTGTGTTGATTCACACATACACACACACACACACTCAAGTTCTGAACCCAGTTTTTAATCGATAGTAAAAGTGGATAAAGCCGCCTTATCAGTAGGCCTACGGCTGAGAATTGTTACCTTATTGACGACATCTAGGGTTTGCTGAGTGACGGGTCTGGGCTGTATACTATAGGATAGTAAACATGGACGTCTGGCTTGCTGCTTTGTCAACACTGTATTCATTTATACGAAGAAACGTCTCGTTCCCAGTTCCCAAGCTGTGAGGCAGAACATGTTTGTATTTTGTGCTTCCTACTTGCCACGTTTTTCGCAGAGTCAAGCTAGAGAGGTTGTCCAGTGATGCTGCATGATGGCCCAGTCTGGTTGGCAGAAGCCGTTAGAGATTAAATATTCCCAGAAAATAAGTTTAAACCAAGATTCGAAACTAATTACCACGATCAGCAAACTTCATCATAACAAAGAATGATAGCTTTCAGCTCATTTAAGACTTTAAATTATGGTGTAAAATGTTGGTATAACTAAAACCACAAGTGCATTCCAAATTTAACCAATTATGGTATGAGACCGTCCGTACGCGATGGCCTGAGATGGCGTGGCACCCATTCAAAAGGGCAGAGGTGATAAAGGATTTCACCTGATCAATTCATTGAACAATGACCAGGATCGTGTAGGATACATCGATACCTGCATCACTTTTAGAGAACAAATGTTAAAGATCAGTCAATGCGCTAGTCACTAATGAAAAATCGTAAGAAATTTGGCAACTTGAAACACTGAGACTGTCTGCGAGTATTTAGAGGACCATAAAATGTAATGGTCCTAAGAAATTCTCGGAAGGAAAATTGGCTGTCTTTCGTCCTCAAAACTCGATCACTAAAGTTAGTCGTCGAGGACTGTCACCATCCTACAATACCTCGAGCACAGTAAAATGTCCATCCCGTTTTTATACTTCTGGATCGGCCAATAAAATAGTGCTTAATAAGTAAATTTTCTGTGTAGGAGTTTGCGCAATCGAGGTCTGGACTTAGAGGCCGCATTTTTGGTCGGCAAACTCGGCATACTTTACTTTAACTGTTCAAAATGTTCACGCCATGGACAATTTTGGTTTCATATTAAAGAGTATCAGTAAGCTAAATTTATGTTGTCATAGATATCTTAGACAAGAATAACTAGGAATTAACATGAAATCGATAAGATTGATTTTCAATAGCGTAACGCTCAAACATTGAATTTGAAAGTGAAAAGAGAATGGCCTGGTTGAAAGGCTGGAAATTCAGAGGTGCCATGGCTTATAAATGAAAAGTAAATGTATATGGTTTTGTAAAGCGACCGTGGCCTCGACTTTGGTCATTTTTCAATGCACTGACTGTGCAGCATGCATTTGCTAACTGTCCTTAAAAGCATTTGTCTAGGTCTGATAGATGGCCATAGGTACAGCGCCCACGTATTCAGTTGTCATACCAAAATTCGCTATATTAAGTTAACTTAAATGTTCTCATATATGCCTCATAAACATACATACATCTTTGGCCATCGTTTTACAAAAAGAATCTGCAACTTCGAATCAAGATGTTGTTGTTTTGCTGGTGCCTCGTGAATATTCATGTTTTAGCATATTTTTATTTTCGATACGATAATGAAACGTACAGGTACATCTTCTTCTAACAAGGAAATATTATTGCAATTTGCTGAGTAATTGTCGACTTATAAATAGTAGCAACAAGCAGAAACAAGAGGTCGTGAGGAACGCTTCCATTGCCAAAAATGCAACTAGCTAGCTTTCATTTAAATCCATTTGATTAATCGCTGTTATTTGCTGTAGGTCTACAATGGCTGCTAAGCATCGAAGTTTGGTTCAAGATCAAATTGCTGACGTGACCGAGTGTTCCATTTGTACCGAAATCTTCACAATTCCTAAAGTACTTCCGTGTGTACACACATTCTGCTTACACTGCCTGGAAAGCTATGGAATGGATAAGAAACCGGGCGATCAAATGGTCTGTCCAATTTGTAGGAAAGACTTCCTCATTCCAGATGGTGGTTTCTCTCATTTGCCAAACAATTTCTTTATTGGAAAAGTGGTGGAGATAGGAAAACTGGTAATGACGTCGCAAACCGAGTCACTTTGTGCCTTATGTCCTGAAGGCGGTAAGGTGTTGGCTCAATTGTTTTGTGTTGACTGCGAGCAAAACCTTTGCAGTAATTGTGCTAACATCCACAAGAAATCCAGATGCAGCCAAAATCATCAAGTCGTCGAACTGGGAAGTCAACTAAATGCACAACAGTTTAACTTGCGTAACAGTTATTGTGACCATCATCCAGGAGAGCAACTTAAGATGTTCTGTTACGAAGACAACGTCGCCATTTGTTTAATCTGTTGTGTTGAAAGTCACCAGTCTCATAGATGTGTAAATGCTAATAAAGCTGCTGGAGAATTTACACAACAGCTCAAGAACAGCATGAGAAAAGTTGCAAACAGACATCCGGAGTGCGAAGAAGTTGCACGGAAACTTGAAATATTCAAGGAAGAATTCGAAGGAGAGGTTTTTAAGGCTGAAGAAGGCATTCGTGAAGCAACAGCTCAACTGAAGAAGTTACTTGATCAACACACAGAAATACTGGTCCAGAATTTGAAATTACTGAGAGAACAAAACCTCAAAGCCTTTGAAATCACAAAACAAGATGTGGATAGATTTAAAGTAATGATTGACAGCTTCTCTAGATATTCCGAGGAGCTTCTCGCCCGAGGATCACCTGTTGATATATGTAGAGCTGTCAATCAAATGCTAACTAGAGCACATGAGTTGGAAATGTTGCCAGCAAACTGCAGTGGGGATTGTTTTCGCTGTGATTCAGTTTATTTTCAATGTTCAAACATTGTGGAATTCTTGGGAGAATACGGACAGAATATTGCAGTTGGTGAACTGACTGTAACTAAGTCTTCACATCGATTTATGAAGTTTCGAAAAGAGACGTCGAGTAAACAATATTTAAATTTAAATAAGAATAAGAATAACAATACTAACACTTATTATTATTATTACTATTATTATTATCATTATTCTTGCCCCGAGGTATATATTATTATTATTATTATTATTATTATTATTATTATTATTATTATTATTATTATTATTATTATTATTATTATTATTATTCAAAAGAAGATGGAGGAGGAGGAGGATAAGGTGAAGGAGGAGAAGGAGAAGGAGGAGCATGAGGAGAAAGAGAAGGAGGTGGTGGAGGAGGAGGAGGAGGAGGTGGTGGTGGTGGAGGAGAAGGAGATGGAGGAGGACGAGAACGAGGTGGAGGAGGAAGAGGAGGGGGAGAAACGAAGAAGAAGAAGAAAAGAAGAAAAGAATACCAATTATAATAGTTGTTGCCGCCTACGTTTTAACCGAACTCAGAAATCTTTCAATATCTGTAGCATTCTTCTGATGAGTGTTCACAAAGGCATGTAGGCAAGTCTGTTTCCAGACTTTAGCCTAATATTTATATCAATGAAATTTAGAACAAAGTAATTGTCCATAAACTATAGGCCTAAGTGCGCATGATGCGCGGTATGGTTTATTCTCAGATATTTTATAAATATGTGTTTAGGACGAAGTTTATTATGTGTGTTCATTTGCTTATAATTAAGGCTTAGTATATTGATTTATTATTTATTATAATTTATGTGAGTATAGTTGAGATCCGTTTCCTGTACAGCATTGAATCTGTGTTGCTGTTGTATTGGTGAAACCCTCAGGGAAACTTGAAGAATCGTTCCAAGGAGAATCACCTGTAGTGGATCCTTGTGCGATTGAAGTCCAAGGAATACCCGACACTGCTACAGATGCAGTATTGACCATGATATTCGAAAACAAGAGATACTGTGGCATTGCGGATGTCGAGGTAGCTCAGTTAGAGATGCTGGAAGGAGGCAGAGCTCTGCTTACCATCAAGGAACCACAACGTAAAATATTGTCTTCATTTGACATAAATTTCACGTTGGGCTATTTGACACTCCTAACAGGGAAATGTTATTATCTGTGAGAATAGTCCTCCTTGATAATCCCTAAAATGAACAATAACGTTTTTATTATGCTTGAGTATAATTATTTATTATGACCGAGTTGGCTTATATATTATGGCCGAGTAGCCTACATTCACATAATTATTTTCATACATTTTGGCTAAAGATTATTCGTGACGCCTCTTATTTGTTTCTGAGTTTCTTCATTGTGTGGCGATTACTTTACATTACTCTGTCACGTGATTGTAAACTTTTAACCTCAGTCTAGTCTTAGACCACAAAGACCAGGCAATGCTTGTTTGCGATGATTATAGAGATAATGCATAGACTTTCGGTTTCATTATGTTTGTAGACTTTTCAGTGTTTAACCCTCGTGATTAATTTTAATTGACCTGTCTCCTGGGCTCGTCATTTGAATACAACATGCACTGCTTTGCTGAACTGTCTTTAACTGTGAATTGTATGGGTTCGACCCTCCTCCTCTGATATTGTTACTGTGAAGAAGAAGGAGTAGAAGGAGAAGGAGCAAGTCCTTGAGCAAGTCATTCACTCACAACTGCTCAATGCTTTTAGATAGTTGAACTTGATAAATGCGTAATATTAATTAATAATATAATAGAACTGAAATCTCTCTGCGTGCGTGAGTCTGTGGCGTTACGCTGATAAATTTAAATGACCCAGAATGAAGTTAGGGGTCCAAATAAATTTAAGAATTACGTTCTTATTATTATTATTATTATTATACAGGCGTTCATGGACGGACGGTTGGAGGTAGGGAGAAAAAGATGGAGGGCCAGAAGAGGGAGTGGGAGTTGGAGGGAAATGAGGAGAGGAGGAGGGAAAGGAGGAACGGAACAGGGGAGTGGGAGGTGGAGGGGAATGGGGAGAGGGGTGGGAAGGGGCAGGGCAGGGGAGTGTGAGTAGAGAAGAAAGGAAGGTGATTAAGAGGGAAGAGGAAGGGCAGTATGAGGGGTAGAGAAGGGGTGGGAGGGGTAGAATAGGGGTAGGGGATGGGAGGGAAAAACAGGAATGGGAGGTTATGGAACCGGAAGGGGAGAAGGCGGGGAAAGTGGTGGGAGTGAAAGTGGAGGGGAAAGTAGAGCAAGGGAAAGGGAAGTGGAGAAAAGAGGGGAGCGCTAAGCACGGTAAACTTCACCGTCTTAGGACGGGCAAACATCTAGTAATTATAATAATGGTAATAATGCTTTGTTGAACTGTGGAGACCATCGCATTCGATACGGGTGAGCCATGAAAACAAAACCTGACTTGTATGTGAATTTAGTTTATGTAATTGTTAGTTCTCATGCCCTTCGATCATGTTTGTGGTGTAATTTGTTCTATACCATGTAACGCATGTGCGCCTGTCAGAGGTAATTGAGTCTATTTATTTATTTACTTACTTAAAGCGTTCGTTGACAGAGGCAGTATAATATACAAGAATCACACGCTTGTGATATCGAGACCATCAAAACCAGTAGAGGAAAGTTCAAACGTTCCAAAAGTAAAGACAGAACAGCCTGCATCTTCCAACCGGACGATCTTTGTCAGTCAAATCCCACGAGAACTAAATAAAGAATATTTAGTGATGTTAATCGAAAACAAGTGCATTGGTGGTGGAAAAACAGAGGACGTTGATTACGATCCAGAACAAGGAACAGCGGTCGTCACTTTTAAAGATCCCAAAGGTGCACTTTAATGTTTTATCAATAGATTAACTGGGGTAGCCCTATTACTGATTACCCGATTATACTGCTGTCAGCTGTGCAATTAAATACCGTGGAATATAAAATTTAATTCCAGTTTAAATAATCCCATAATTTTTGCACGATATGTATCATCGTGCAAATTATGACATTGTTTAAACTGGTATTTAGGCCCTGTGTTCACTGGTAATCTAGGTAATTTAATATTGATCAACGAACATATCTTTCTTCTTTGCGGACACCTTAGCCCCATATATATTGCACACGCCTGTCGTGATATCCCTTAAATTTTGTTATAGCCTGCGGTGGAAAAGTATTCGGTTTCCAGGCTGTGTCATTTTGTAGACTTAGGTCCTGATATTCAATGTATGTTACAATTTCTCTTATGCTGATCGCAATGTGGTTTTGTTGCGCCATCAAATGCGGCCTTGTGCATTAGATATTAGCGCGATAGAAGTTACTTAATTAACGATAGTAATAATGATGACATTAAGGTCTACCATATTTCTGTCTTCTTCTCCACTGTATTCTGTCGGCTGATTTCTTGAGCCTTCTGTTAGTGTGTATGTTTTATATCATATCGTAATCTCTTTAACGATAAGAGTGTGCTAAAGGTGACTGGGAATCCAATGCAGCTCGTCGTTAAAGCGGCAATGGCCCTCTTCTGGATCTCAACTGACAGACAGACAGACAAACAGACAGAGACAGAGAGATCACGCAGGTACTTTGAAGCCTGGCCATGGTGATCTGTAAAGACCGAATGGAGTATCTTAAATTGGGTATACGAGCCGTTTGAGTTCGCTTCGCCGTCGATCCTACTTGTTTCTGTTGTAATCTGTTTAATAGTTCTGTACCATGTTGTGCATGTGAGCCTATAAGACGCAAATTAAATCTATTTACTTACTTATGTTTATTTATAGTTGCAGAGACGCTGATTGACAGAGGCAGTATAAGATACACGAATAACACGCTTATGATATCGAGACCATCAAGACCAGCGTCTGTTGAAATTCTTAAGGGTAATGGTTGCCGAGATTTGAGTGACTAACACCATCGACGAGAAAGGGCGAAAATCGGCAGTTAACACTTGTCTGAACAAGATGTGAAAATGTTTCATTCGCTCATTCAATCAAACATTTCTCATCCATGCTCATTCACTAACTCAATCACTCATTCACTTATAGATTTTTTTATTCAGTTTCGCTCACTCATTCACTTCCACCTATTCACTCATTCATTCAAAGAAATTGTATAGCTTCTCATTAAAATATCTATGCAGAGGCATATTATACGTTTTAGCTGTTAATGATTTGAAATCCTTTAGTTTATTGTGACATTTTATAGTAATGGCTTTAGAGTTTGCTGTTTCTCGTGTTATGAAACCCCTACCTATATGTATGTAAACCTTAAAATCATTTAGCGAAATGCAATATTTTGTAGCGTTATCTTCGGAATTTATCTTAAATATCGGCTGTGAACACCAGTTTACAAAATATATCCAGTTGCATCAAAGATTTGTGTTTCCAAAGATCAAGGTTGATGACTACTAGACATGTTGAAGAAGACAGACGACAAAACTCATTCCATATCAGGAAAGAAACACATGTTACTTTCAATTATAATAAACAATGTATCTAGTAGTGAAAAGAAGCAAACTTCGCTCTCCCATCGAACAATTATAGTTAACAACATTCCGTCAGATACTGCAATTAAGCATATTTTACGAATGATTTTGAAAGTAAAAGGAATGGTGGAGTTGATATTTACAAACTTGTAACGTGGCTTTTGTGTGAGAGATTTTCGAAGTTTACATTGCATTGCATACTTGTTTGTAACCAAGCACAGTGATTATTATTATTATTATTATTAAATAAATTTATAACGCGCGCAAGGTCACACCGAAATGTGAATCTGAGGCGCGGATAGTCAGCCGCCAGATGAAGATGCACTAGATTTCTAAATCCTTGAAAGCCAAGGAGAAATAGTGAGTTTTGAGCCGCTTTTTGAAGGAAGGAAGTGAAGTTGAGCTACGAAGAGAAAGTGGTAGTCGATTCCATTCCCTTGGAGCAGAGGCGTGGAATGCACGAGAGCCCATAACTGTTCTGCATCGTGGCTCAGCTAGAAGACCCGTACTTGATGATCGCAGGCAACGAGGAGGGATGTAAAAAGTTAGTAGTGCATGAATATAGGTAGGTGTGCTGGTACTGAGGGCTTTGTAGGTCAAACAGGCCAATTTAAATTTTATTCTGAATTCAACAGGAAGCCAATGCAGCTCGTGGAGTAGGACTGAGGAGCATGTTCGTAGTGGGACACGCATCACTACACGAGCTAAGGAGTTTTGGATTCGTTGCAGCCTTTTGAGTTCAAGGTTTGAGACACCCACAAAAAGGGAATTAGCATAATCAAGACGAGAGGATACAAGTGAACAGGCTATAGTTTGAGACATATTCTTTGTTAGAGCCGACCTGATGTGACGTATTGCCCTGATGTGATAGAAACAAGATTTACAAAGGTTTGTTATGTGTGGTCGGAATGTGAGCTTACTGTCCAGGGTTACCCCAAGTGTTTTGACAGTATCTAAAAGAGACACAGCAGTGCCTGCGAGGTCGACACTAGAAAGTGAAGGGAAAGAACGCAGGCGTTGGCCTGAACCGAACAGAATTGCCTCAGACTTGTTTGGGTTTATGGCCAAACCATTGAAACAGAACCATGCATACATAGATGAGAGGCACTCTTCAAGTTTTAGTTTACCAGACTGGTCAGTGTGTGACAGAGCAATATGTAGCTGAGTATCATCCGCGTACTGTTGTAATTGGATTCCAAAGTGCTTAGCTATATGACTGATTGGGGAAGTAAAGACTGTAAATAATAAAGGACCGAGGACAGATCCTTGTGGTACTCCAGCAGTACAAAGCGTGGGCTCAGACCGAGCGGTACCGATGCCTACCTGCTGACTACGGTCACTCAGGTAAGAAGCTAACCAGTTTAAGGCAGTCCCAGAGACACCGAAGCTTTTGGTTAGTCTTGAAAGAAGTAGCTGGTGGTCTACGGTGTCGAAGGCTGCACTGAGGTCAAGACATACTGAGAGGCAGGCTTTACCATTGTCAACACAGGAGAAGATGTTATCCAGTGTAGAGACAAGAGCAGTTTCAGTGGAATAGCCTTCGCGGTAAGCTGACTGATAAGGGCTGAAGTTAGGTGAAGAAGTGATGTGTTTCTTGATACGTGTAAGAAAAAGACGTTCAAGGATCTTGGAAATGTTATTGAGGTTAGAGATAGGTCTAAAGTTTGAAAGGTTGCTGGTGTCAAGGTCGGGTTTTTTGAGTAAAGGCGTGACTAGAGCAGATTTAAAGCATGACGGAAAACACCCTTCAGCAAAAGACAGGTTGGCCAAGTGGGCAATAAGGTGGGAGAAAACATCAGAACAAGAGACAATAAGTGGTGTAGGTATGAAGTCCATTGGGGATGATTTAGGGACCATGCTCTTGAGAAGATTAAAGACTTCAAAGTAGGTGACAGGTGGTAAGTCATCAAAGGCGGAGCCGGAGAAGTCAGAGTCGAGCAGCAGGTCATTCCATACTAAATTGGCAGCACATTTAGCAATTTTACATTTAAGATCGTTAATTTTGTTTACAAAAAATGCAGCAAATTTAGAACACATATTCTGATTCTCAGGGTCAGAGCGTTGGCAGTTGACAGTCTCCTTTGAGTGTAGAAGACGCTGGGAGATGCGCCATCGGTCCCGTGGATTTTCAGCACTTTCAAGTTGGCTACGGAAATACGAACTTCTTGAATCATTTATGAGTTTGTTTGTGACACGGCAGTGACGACGATAACGCTGTCTGTCCTCCTCAAGTCCAGAACTTTTCCATTTCCTCTCCAGTCGACGACGTTCCCTCTTTGCCTGGGATGCCTCAGATGAAAGCCATCTAGTTATAGGTTTAGATGGTCGCCTGTAGCAAGTCTGAATTGGAGCTATTTTGTCCAAGGTTAGCGTTACTATTCTTTTCAGTTGTTCGGCGAAATCGTTTGCACTGTTTGCAGGAGCATTTAAATGACCCAGAATGAAGTTAGTAGGTCACAAATAAATTTAAGAATCTACGTTCTTTCGACACAGTTGGGCAGCACAAACTTAATGACACAAAAATCCAGAGACAAAAATGTAGCTTAAGCAACTACAGAGAACAAATAATCCTCCCACGTTTCTTGTCTTTAACAAACTGGAAAAACATTTAGACGGGTCCCTAATATTACAGTGTGTGCATGTACTTAAGTGTCAAGCCACTTGATATGGTATTGTATTTTCGTTTATTTCATAACTTGCTGTCAAAACGCAACAAGTAACATATCAATGCATGCCTATGCAGTTATGGTATTAGACACTATACTATTTATAGCTTTAGGCCTAGATTCAGCACTGTTCTGCACTATAATAGGTATACAGTTCTAATGGGGCAAATTGGATTGGATTATAGTGTTGAGAGTGAGGCTAAACGAGGATTCAGACAGCAGCTAGTAAATGTCTTTGAACATCTGGCGTGGTAAAAAGTTCTTGCTGTCCTTGGCTGGCAGGGCGAAGGGGTGGGGCCTGAGTCGCAGATTGTATCGGCTCTCCTGTCGCTCGTGGCACATTCGACGTAGAACGTGTTTGGGTTCCCTAATCTAATAATGGTGTCTTTTAGGTGTCTCACAAGAGCACTGGACACATGACTATCTAAATGCCAACCAGATTATTATTACAGGAAAATCGCTTGGCAACAGAAAGCTAGGTCCGCAGCTGTTAATATATCCTAACAGACATTTATTTTCACGTTTTGCTTCATTGTTTTACACGAAGCTGTTTGGAGTGTTGGAGGTGGTTCAGCCTCCTGGCTCTTCTAAGCCCTCGCCTAAGTAACTGACGAGAGGCTATGCGTCAGGCCTTGACAGTTGAGGGGCTTAAGGGAGTTCTTTAATGTCAAACCTCGCACCATCTGGCAGCACTAGGCAAGAGGCAGGAACGCAATCAAAATAATTGAGGAATTCTGCAAGAGAAAGACAAGATAAGGCAAGAGTTCGACATTTACCCTAAATTTGTAGGCTAGTAAAGTAGTCTGCTTGTAGCCTGGCCTACTTGACTGAAAGTTTTTTACAGACAGTTTTACAGTATAATGTATATTTGTCCTGCGGTAGTACGGTACACCATTTATTTCTGCACATGACTTGTGATATCTTCTATGGCCCACATGAAACCCAATCTTCGTTTATTTTTAAATCTTCTTTTTGCCCATATTTGAACTTGCAATGATCACACTTCCACTCATCTTTCTTGTCAGCTTTGCTTGATTTACTTTTTGTGTCAACTGGCTCTTGATTTCTTCTTATTCTTCTCGCTGGTCTGTTTAACTTTCTTCTCTTTAAGCCATCCGAACGATACAATGTTGCTATAACTGTGGGCTGAGCTGCTTGCTCTGATACAGAGAGTCTTCTTCTTTCCACATGTTTAGTTTCATGCCCTTGTGAGCTTTGGGCTGTAATGACAAATCCACTGCTGGCAATGGTGCAGCTCTGCTAGAAGATTTAGGCCCAGCTGGGCTGAGGAGTAGGCCTACTAGTAGGCATACTGTTCGTCTTTTTCACTAACTTTGATTTCTTCTGTTTCTTCATAATGTGGGGCGCGGTGGTGTAGGGGTATGTTCGGTGCCTTGCAGCTGGAGGGTTGCAGCAGTGTGATTCTCCTTACAGATTTTATTTTAGTTATAGTTACAGTTATAGTTAATGGTTTTTTATTTTAGTTATAGTTATAGTTATAGTTAGTATTACTTTTTAGTTATAGTTATAGTTATAGTTAATGGATTTTTATTTTAGTTAATTTTAGTTACTACTTAGTTACAATAATTAAGGCTATAAGCAAAATTGTGCGTAGTAACACGCTGTCTCACAATTTGCTCAGAGCTTTGAGAGCCTTTGAAGCATGGGTCCATTCAGCATCATGAATACACGAGTTTCCAAAGTAACTGATAAATTGCATAATAAAAATATCGCATTTTTCGTTCTCATTTATGTCGAATCGTCCATATTGCACTTCCTATTTTTATCATTTGTATTAACGAAAATAAAGATGGATTTTCGTTATTGTTATTTTCGTTATAGTTATAGTTAATGATATTTTTTAGTTATAGTTATAGTTATCGTTAACGAAATCATTTTATTTTCGTTAACGAACATTTTCGTTATCGTTATCGTTAACGAGAATCACACTGGGTTGCAGGTTCGAATCCACCTCAAGCCGCCGCGTATGGACTTTGAGCAAGTGCTTCGCGCACAATTGCTCTGCAATATAATTGCTTCTGCGTCGCCGAGGCGTGTGCACTTCTGAGCTTGGGGCAACCTTAGTAAGAAGGGCGATATCAAAGATCAGTTGTATTGCATTGTATTCTATAGATCTATCTGTTGCCACCCTACAATTAGTACAAACTTATAGAAACGATTGTGACTTAATTGTAGCAGACCTACAATTATGTTAGAGGTTGAAAATAATGTCAAAGCATTTCACATTGAGGGGCAGGCCTGAGTAGTAAATAGTAATGCATCTAGAGCGAAGCGCGTTTCGCTCTGTCATACACATGTTTATCTCAACCTGCAACGACCCGTTTCGCTATAACAGCATGCTGCAGAGACAGCGAAACAGGCGGATTTTTCCAGTATTTGAAATTGTCTGTATTCGGTCATACTAAACTGCGTTTATTAATGTACAGTGTAATTGACCTGCATTACTTCCTAGCAGTGAAAATACTTGCTAAGTCGATAAGATACAAAAATTGGGCATGCTGCACTGTCAGATCCGTAGCTAGTACCAAGAAAATATGACAAGTGATCATACGACAGGTGTGAGAAAACTGTTTAACCCTCGGGCTACCAAGGGGGGGTGGTTGCCACCCCCTAGGTTTTCACGGAAAATTGTTTTTTGTATATGGAATATAATTTTGGCATTTTAGATAGCTGTAGCAGATTCATTGGCGCACATTTTGAGGTAAACATCATGGTGGTAGCCCACGCCATTCAAAAGTTATACCTGATATACCCGAGGCACCAGGGGGGGTGGATACCACCCCTTAGTTTTTCGACTATAGCTTATTGACTATTCTTCCTAGAAGAGAAACAATTGTACCATTCTTTAGAGGGAATGTAGGGCTTCATTTGCATGCCTACATCTTTGTCTTATGAAAACCGGAAGTGATCAAAATAAATAATAATACGCGTAATATGTGTGAAAAATGGTTGAATGGAAGCACTCCCCTTAGGTTTTTGTCTGTAGCATATTCATTTGTCTTCCTGGAAGAGAAACAAAGATACCATTCTTTAGAGGGAATGTAGGGCTTCATTTGCATACCTACATCTTTGTCTTTTAAGTACCGGAAGTGATCAAAATAAATAATAATACGCGTAATCTGTGTGAAAATGGCTGAATACAGCATCACAACGTAAACAGATATAAATGTATGGATATATGGATGTATATTTATACGTATATAAACATGTGTAGGGATGATTTTGTGTATCTTTTTTATACATAGATTAGTTTCAAAACACACATAATCTTATATTTGTTTATCCAAAAAGTAAAAAATGTACGCAATAATATAAAATATTGCTAATTAAGGGGGTTCCGTTGTTAAAAGTGATGTAATTTCGAGGTCATCATCATCATCATCATCAGGATCCATGGGCCAAAAGCCCGTAGGTGTCCAATGCAAATTTCGTCATCCGTTTCCATAATCCTCTGTCTTGCGCCAATACACTCAAACTGTGTAGGTCTTGTTTGCACCAATCCCTGATGTCATCAGTCCATTCCCTGTTAGGTCTTCCTCTTCGTCCACTTCCATCCATCATACCCATCATGACAGTTTTTATTTTTCTATTATTGTCCATTCTGCATATATGTCCAAACAGACCCAATTTCCTTCTCATTACTGACTGTATTAGATCTTCCTTTATGTGTAATCTTCTTTGGACCTCCTTATTTGTCACCTTCATTGTCCAATTCAGATGCAATATTCTTCTATAGCAGTACATTTCAAAAGCCAGGATTTTATCATGATCAGTCTTTTTAATTGTCCAGGCCTCACACGCATAAAGAGCTGTACTAAACACGCATGTTTTCAAGACATTCAGCTTTGTCTTGTAACTAATTTGCTTACTATTCCAGATGGAATTTAGTCCTGCCATAACTCCCTTTGCCTTTGCTATTCTTGCCTTTATGTCCTTTGTACAATCATTATTCCATGTTAACAGACTACCTAAGTACACAAATTCTGTTACATTCTCAATCACCTCATCTTGCACTTTTATTTCCCTGTCTATTGTCTTCTTGCCAAATACCATTGTTTTTGTTTTATCCACATTTATTTTTAATCCAGCCCGTTGTGCAGATGTGTTCAGTGCGCAAACATTTTCCTGCAGCCTCTCACAACTATACTCCAGCAAATCAATGTCATCTGCAAATTTTAAGTTATTAATCAGTTCTCCCTGTACGGAGATTCCAGTTCCATTGTCTTGTATATTTTCCATGACTCTTTCCAAGTAAGTGATAAATGTATTGGGTGAAATTGGATCTCCTTGCCTTGTCCCTATTGTAGTTAAAAACCATTCTCCTATTTCCCGTCCCACCTTCACTGCAGATTTTGATCTGTCACCAATGTTTCTTAGTATTTGTATGTATCAGTCTGTTTCCTACTCCATATGACTTTAGTACTGCCCATGTCACGTCATGCTTGATGGAATCAAATGCCTTCTGAAAGTCCACGAAACAATTATAGACAGGCTTGTTTTTTCTCTTGGCTTTTTCAGCAATCAACCTTAACATCAGAATTTGTTGGACTGTGCTTCTATCTTTTCTAAATCCTGCTTGTTCATCAGACATATATTCCTCCGTTTTTGCCTTCAGACGACTCAACAAAATTGTCATGAGTACTTTCCCCATATGGTTTATCAGTGCTATAGTTCTATAGTTCTTACATAATGTTAAGTCTCCTTTCTTAGGTATTGTTACAAGTATGGACTTCGTCCATTCCTCTGGTACTGTTCCCTCTTGCCACACTTGGTTACATATTCCCTGAATTGTCCTTATCATATCCCTTCCTCCAGCTTTTATCATTTCTCCTGTTATTCCATCTGTTCCAGGACTTTTGTTTTTCTTCAGTAAAATGGTTCACCAAGTGATGTAAATCGAGGTGCATTCCCATAATGTACAACTAAATATACCATTCTGTGCAGAAATGAATGCTGAATCCATTGCTATATTACAAGTTATGATATGTGAAACCAAACACGAAATCCAGGGGGGTGGTAACCACCCCTCCCCTTGGCAGCCAGTGTTACAAAAAAAGCTTGAGAGCCCGAGGTTTATATCGAGTGTAGACTGCTTCACCGCGTTACAAATGAATTTGAGAGAGATATTCTGTTTCCGTAGCTGTTGAAATAACTTTACGTGATCGCTATTGGACAACTTGACAAAGTCCAAGAAGTTCGGAGAGCTACTGAGGGATCGACCCAGCCTACGTACACTAAAGCACGGTCATGCATGGACTCCTTTAGGAGTGTTACGGAAGCTGAAGTACGTCAAATCCTCTGTTCCTTGCCGTCGAAGAGCTGTTCGCTCGATCCAATTCCGACCTTTCTGCTTCTTGAGGTGATTGATGATATATACTGCCGCACATTGTCTCCATCTGCAATGCCTCGCTGGATGAGGCAGCACTACCGGCCAGCCAGAAGCGTGCCATTGTCAGAAGAAGTCGGGGCTTGATCTGAACTTACCGTCTAGCTACAGACCTATCTCAAACCTAACCTTCATGTCAAAGCTGATTGAGAGAGTGGTTGCTGTTCAGCTGCTCCGATATCTTGAAGATAATGGTCTGATGCCAAAACATCAGTCTGGCTTTCGAAAGGGCCATTCCACTGAGACGCTTTTTGTCCGTCTTCTATCAGACATCCATCAGGCTATGGATTCGGGCAGGGTTACACTACTGGCTCTTCTTGACGTGAGTGCTGCCTTCGATTCGCTGGATCATCAGATACTGCTTACAAGGCTTGCGGCATCATACGGGATCTCAGGCCGTGCATTGGCTTGGTTCTGCTCCTATCTTGAGGGGCGGACCATGAGGGTAGAGATTGGAGACGACAGGTCTGTCTGGGCGCCTGTTGTTTGTGGTGTTCCTCAGGGCTCAGTCCTGGGGCCACTACTGTTCATTCTCTACACAGCTGACCTCTATGATGTTGTGGCGTCGCTGGGTCCTACATCTCACCAGTTTGCTGATGACCTTCAACTTTATTTGTCCTGTCGACCTGAGGACTCGGTGGTGTGCGCACAACAAATGCATTGTGCACTTGCGATGGTGCATGACTGGATGTCTGCCAATCGTCTTAGACTCAACCCGACTAAGTCACAGTTTATATGGTTCGGTACAAGACGTTCACGTTGTAGGATTGATGCCCTTGCATCAGCATCCCTTGGTGGACAGACCTGTGATGTGGTGAGGGATCTTGGGGTGCTTCTTGATGGTGGGCTTACGATGGCTGATCATGTGACACATATCTCAAGGACAAGTTACTACGAGCTCAGACAGATCCGAGTTATACGGAGGACGCTCTCGCTGAACGCCGCGGCTGTGCTAATACACTCTTTTGTTCTCACACGTCTTGACTACTGTAATGGAGTCCTCCTGGGCCTCCCTGAGTTCCGCATTTGTCAACTTCAGCTCGTTCAGAATGCAGCAGCCAGACTTCTGGCTGACCTGCCGAAATATTCACACATATCCGACTACATGCGGCGTGAGCTACACTGGCTTCCAGTTGCTGATCGTGCTAATTTCAAGATCCATACGCTGGTTTGGAAGGCTACGACTGGCACTGCTCCGGACTACATTGCTGAACTGTGCCTTCCCGTTCGCAGTCAAACTGGTCGGCGGGCTCTGCGGTCTGCCTCGCGAAATGACTTGATTGTACCTTTGTTTCGAACCACCACACGTGCTCGTCGGTACTTCTCGATTGCGGCGCCACGGATCTGGAATACTCTTCCGCCATCTGTGCGTGCCACTACTGCTGCATGTGGTTACATGGTTTTCTCTCGACTCTTAAAGACGCACTTTTTCAGCTGTTTGATGGCCACGTGTTGAGCGCTTCTGTGAGACTCTTAAGTGGCGCTATATAAATGTCTTATTACATTACATTACATTACATTGAACTCGAACACCCGTTACCTAAAGTTAAGTTGTTTCGGTCTGACTGCTGTTTCGGTTTGTATGCCTTCACCCTATATAGTCATAGTTTCCTTTTCGGATTAATTCCAGTAAAGCACTCCATATCCCTGCGGCCTGCACCTATGCATTATGTATACAGATGAACTCAGAATTGTTCAATAACCAAGGGCTGATCCAACTGGGCCAGTCCTGACATGGCTAACTATGTGAATGTAATATTCGGAGCTTTGACCTGAGTGTCAACTGTTTATATGCATGCTTATATAATTACATTTGATTTGGTCATAGATAGGGCCTACGATTTAGGCCTACGCCGTCTCCTAAGCTAAAATTATTTTGAACATAGTTTCCATATACAAACATATGGAGTATATATATATATGTAATATATAAGTATGGATTTCAAACGAGACACACGTACGTTTACAATTACTTTAAAACAGTCTTCAATGTCATAAATACCTATGGCTCTTGTTTAACTTAAGCAAATATACTGGTTAAATAAGTGGGCCTAGGCATGCTAAGTATGTACACAAAACCATCAAAGTGAAGATTGCTTAGCAACCACCGTAAGCTCTTGGCTTGAAATTGCTTCATGAGAGGGTTTCGAAAACCAGGCGCTTACAGGTAAGACCAAAACGTGACAAAGGAGTGTCATGATCTGAACATGTTCAGAACATGTTCAGATCGTCTCCGAATGAGTGTTTTTCTTTTTTTAGTCTTCAACTAAACCAATCCAACCCCTATGTATATTAGAAAATTTGTTTCGGCGTTGTTAAATCGTCGGTTTCTTCTGAGGCCACTATAAATTTGATCAATAACGAAATTCCTTGTATGTATGATTGTGTGTAGCCCTATAGAGGCCTACCTCATAATAGCTCTGTATTAGGCACGTATTACACGTTTATAAAAACTGAAGCAGCTGAAACGCTTCTGAAACACATCAATATGAAAGTTAGGCTACTGTGTAATTTTATCCAAAGCGACATTAATTAATTTCCAATCTTAACTAATTAATTAATTTATGTTTTACATCAATAATTAATTTAGGTAATTCTGATGAAAGCAAATGCAATAAATACCGATTACAAGTGTGCAGTCAGTTCACCTACTTAAATTTGGTTATTTCAATGTACTTGCATTGAAAATTGGTGTCTTACAAGTATTTTAATTCTTTGAACCTGATCCTCTCTTATCCTATTAGAAATTTAAATATGGACAGAACCACAAAAATGGATGTACGAAGGTGTACCTGTGAGCAAGCGAGTATTGCAGACAACCTTACCAGCCTAGCTCTCGGTAATTGCATTGATACTGTAGATAAAGCCGAACTGGCTGACTTCATCTGTATTAATAGACGTTGATCTTAGCCTGCAACAAGTTGTACATGCATCTAGTGCGAGTAGAGAGACAGAGAGAAAGAGAGACAGACAGACAGAGACAGACAGAAACAGACAGACAGACAGATAGACAGGCAGAGACAGACAGAAGCAGAGGCAGAGGTAGAGATAGAGATAGTTCGTATCTCGAAATTCCTCGTCGTCGTGTAGAATGGCATTGAACTTTGAGTCTCCAATAAACGATATCAATTAGGCCTACTGCTAAGTGTTTCAATATGGTAGGGCCTCTGGCCTGTGGCCGAGCTTTGGCATGGCAGAAGTTATCGTTCTGCCGGCTTTAATCGTGGCCTCGCTTATATGAAGCCCTCCTGCTACATGACTCTCCCAATGTGTCTTATGAAAAGTTTCCTCCATCACCAAAGACTACTTATACTAGACAAATGATTTAGGTAGCAACGCTACATTAAAGAACCGTACAAGGGAAGGCACAGTTGGTATCTTTCAATGTGAGTACGTGTGCACTCTGTGGGAGGGGGTGGGTCTCACGGTGGATTATGGGATCTTAAGACAGCGTACACGTCTGCAGCAGGGTAGTTTTTGCATCGCTGGAGGGGAAAAGCGATGCGGGTCTTTGGAGCCACCGACAAGAGACGAATGCTTGTTTTATGTAAACCGGCATTTCGCGGGATAGGTCAGCGTGTGTCATCTTCCACCAATGAGGGATTGCTGGGCGGAGGTGTAACGTGTGCTGCGAACGCTACCGCCTGTCGTCGCTCCACACTATCGATGCAGCTTAGGCCTCTGACCATAATGCCATTTTCAAATATTAACGGGAAATCCGTTAGTTGGCTCTACGTGTGTGCGTGGGCGCGCCAGTTGCGACTCTTCTAGTTTTCTTCGCATTGGTTTGCTTAACGACATTGAGGCCTAACGTCATTTCGAAAAGCGCAGGCAGTGTAGTTGTCAGGTACTAAATGCACAATAGCAAGTATCTATTCTATTTTCATACCATAGGCTACATACATATAGCGTGCGCTCGGTGAATGGGTCACTTCTCTGTAGGCCGCTGCGCAATTGAGACTCAGACGTTAACGACGAATATTTCAGTCGGTATAAGTTGTTTTATTCGTGGTGAAAACGTTTCGATTACAGACGCTTTTGTGCATACATCAACGCAAATCGGTAAACTACATTAATTTTTCCATCTGTCACTTGTCAAGTTACCTAAGAACTGCGATTAGAAAATACATAAACGCAAATTTAAAACATATAGATTGTTTATGGATGGCCTAAGCATTCAAATCGAAAGTAAAACGTATAAGTACCTTCAAGGGCGACTGGAAATTGCAATCGTTATGAAGACATTTAGGAACTGCTGAACGGGTCAAATTTGTGTTGATTTATACAAGAAAAAGTTCTGGACTGTTTTCGATTAGTAAGGTAGAACTGGTTTGTATTTTACGACTATTTGTGAAATTGTGCCTCCCACTAACCAATTTTTATATACCGATGAGAATTCTCTCTTACGGAAAAACTCTCTTGGGCATAAATAAAACATCTAGTGCAAAGGGTATTGCACCATAATTGTGATACTGTGCCGAACTTTGGATTAGTTTTATTTGGAATTATTGATCGACGATATGTGGATTTTTCTACGCGCGCAAACTTGCAGTCTTGAAAGGCTAGTCGGGCGCGGCAACCTAGGCGGGAAACGGTAGCTTACGGTATCGGAAACGGTATCTATGTAAGGAGTCGTCGCACGCATACATTCAGTCACGACAATTAGTGCAGGCAATTTAGAGTTACACCTGGACAAAATTACTTCAAAAGGTTTCTAAACGGTTTCCTGCTCAGTTTCCATTGCTGAATAACATATCCGAAATCCGACCACGCTGTGGTCGGATTTAACGGGGTGTTTTGGTGTTTAAACACCCCCAAAATTAAATAATGTATAATATAATATTGCATTTACTAACATAAACGGTGTAAGAACTAAGAGCACTCACGTGAACTTAGATGATGCAGCTCTACAGTGCTTTGAGAGCTCACAGCGCTCTTCCAAACCCCTTATTGACGGTTGACTTGGTTGTTTGTCGGCTTGTTCAAGAACGAGTAAACACCCCCCGAAACAAAATCCTGGCTACGGCCTTGGACCACGGGGTTACTTCTCCAAAAATGTATTTTAACCAAGATGGCGGCCATATTGGCCGCCAACACAGAAAAAAGAGAATATTTCAGGTCATAGGTAAGCTACAATAACAAATGAAGTGTCAAATTTAGTACTATCAAGGTCAAGGAATCGATTAATCTTAGTGGCAATAATATCGCACTGTTATTATCCAAGATGGTGTCCAATATGGCCGCCAAAACAGAAAATATGTATATATCAGTTCAGAGGTAGACTGCAATAACAAATTGAAGTGTCAAATTTAATATATTCAAGGCCAAGGAATGGTTTTTGTAATGGCAATAGTGTGTAAATGATACTATCCAAGATGGCGTCAATATGGCCGCCAAAAGAGCAAAATATGCATATATCGGGTCAGAGGTAAGCTACAATAGGTAAGTTTTTAATTTATAACGAAAGACAGTGAATAATCAGACAAACTCACAGTACTAATAACACATTAAGAACTTTCCATCAAGAGAGAGAATGGTCGAGTGAGCAAAGAGCACCGTACAACAAAGCAAAGGAGAAAATGCAACAAATGGAGAGACAATCGAAACAAATAGGATCCACTCCTCAAAATGAAGAGCATAGTTGCAGTCTATTTATGCATGACACATGGTTAATTAAACAAATCCATATAATAAAATAATGAATTATTTAAATAATGCTAATATTTGGCAATGCATTGTATTAAAGGCGGTATTTAGGTGTCTATGGGCGTACATGCATGCAATCAAAAAATATTGATTGATTGATTGATAATAGACAAAATGGCTAGAGCCAATGTGTAGCTCTTACAACTCGCTGCTTTGTCGTACGTGCCTATATGGCCCTCATTTTGAATAAGCCCGTATAGGTCGCTTAGGGTCATGCCTGTATAGGACGAACTCAATACTCGGTCTTTACTGCGAAGCTCGGTAAGAGCCAACGCCTAGGCCCTACAAGAACTCGTAATCTGATATTGCTTGAGAAGAAGATTCAAATTCAACGCTAACTTTCGAAGTAAGATAACGAATACGGCAGATATGAAAACTTCACTTGTAACTGTAAGAACAATCAAGGTTGCATAAGATAGAATTCTTCAACTTTTCGGCAAATCTTGAATTTATGCGTGGTTAGATAATGAGACAATTTGTAAGAAAAGTACGCTAGTGAAAATGAAAGCGCGTCTTCCTTTGTATGCTTCTTTGTATGCAGCATAGATAGTTATTCATACGTAAAGATTAGTTTCTGTTCTTTAAATATTGTTGTTGTCACAATTTTGTCAACAAAGCATCAGTGGCTAAACATAATAAGCAAATTGTCGCCAGGATTACACTTTCCTATTATGGAATTAATTACGCTTCATATAGGTCTACATGTACACAGGTTTAAAAACCACTCAGTTCTCGATGGCAAAGTCACGCTCGAAAGAACACCATGCCTGAAAGAACATCTAGTCCAAACAATTATACTAAAGGCATATTGAATATGGCAGACGCCAAGAAATAGATTATGTTAAGATATAATATAAGGCTAATTATTTTAGAACTTTACTAATTGAAAGCTGCATTGTTAGTTCAGAACTAGATGGCCATGGCTGCTGGTCCTCGAGCCGAATTTCAAGACAAACTGTCCGACCTGACCGAATGCTCCATTTGTTCCGAGATCTTCACAAACCCTAAAACACTTCCGTGTCTACATACATTTTGTTTACACTGCCTTGAAAACTATGGAAAGGATAAGAAACCGGGTGATCGAGTGGTGTGTCCACTTTGTAGGAATCACTTTTTCATTCCGGATGACGGTTTCTGCCACTTACCAAACAATTTCTTTATTGGCAAGATGATCGAAATTCGAAAATTGGTAATGACACCATCAACTAAAGCAATGTGTGCTCTCTGTCCTGAAGAAGAGGAAGTATTTGCCATGCAGTTTTGCATGGACTGTCAACATAGTCTTTGCGATCGCTGTAGTAAGTCTCACAAGAAAACCAAACTCTGTCAAAATCATCAGATTGTTGATCTTGGAAATCAAATAAGTCCTCAAGAATTGAACCCAAGCAACTGTTACTGTGATCATCATCCTGGGGAACAGATTAAAATGTATTGTTATGACGACAATGTCGCCATTTGCTTAATCTGTTGTGTTGAGAGTCACCAGTCTCACAGATGCGCGAATGTCAACAAAGCTTCGGAACAATTTAGAACACAACTGAAAGATGACTTGGGAAAAGTTACCGATAGATTTCCAGAATGTGAAGAAGTTCTTAGAAGACTGACTGAATACAAAAATGAATTTACAGAAGAAGTTTTTAAAACGGAACAGAATATTCGCGACACAGCAACTAAACTGAAGGAGCTAGTTGACCAGCATACGGAGACTTTGATCAAAAACTTAACATTGGTGACAGACAAAAATACAAAAGCCATTGAAAACACAAGAGGAGATGTCGAAAGATTTAGAGTTATGATTTCCAGCTATAACAAATATTCCGAGGAACTTCTGGCCAAAGGGTCAAACATTGACATTTGTAGAGCTGCGTTTCAAATGCATTTACGAGCAAATGAGTTGAATAAACTTCCAGTCTCGAGGAGCTATGAAATTATCGATCCAATCCGCAAAAGAATTAAGTTTCGACCTAACCTTCTTCTTCATTTCAGTCACAACATTATTAAAACGAGATGTCCATGTATTAGATGGAGGTTTATACTTACCTGGAACAAGCGTTGGAACTTTGATGTCTGGAACTGGAGCGTCTAACAGATCGCTTTCATGTACAGTCTTAACGCTTTGCAAAAGTCTCGATGATACTAATGTCACAAGATCCGCTTTTCGCAGTCCCGAATATCTAACCAAACCATTCTCTTTGGCAATGTTTCGTAATTGTTTTACTGTTTTCGTTTTATATTCCATTTTATATACAGAAGATTTTTCTTTAAGTCAAAATGAGATAACAGTTTTCGACCGTGTGACGGCTCATCATCAAAACTGACGACTGATCGAAACTGTTGGGAACTTTCGCGACCTTTGACTCATCGATCGATACCTTGGGGATTTCCGATAGTTTCGATCGATGAGTCATAGCGAGAACTTGGGTATTATATAGAAATGTGGTTTCTTATAGGTTCAATTTGTAATAATAACCTATAGTTTGGTGACGATTTTGAAAATGGTCCAGAGGATTTACTTCTCCTCTACTTTCCAAGTCTGCAATTATGGCCACGAGACTATAGTCCAAGTCGACGAAGTCGATCGAGTCGATCGTCGTCCGAGCCAAGTCGATCGAGTCGTCGAAGGTCGGCGAGTCGACGAAGTCGATCGACTCGATCGTCGGCCGAGCCAAGTCGATCGTATACACTCGACTCGATCGACTGCGGGGTATAGGTCGTAGCTCGTGTCCTAGATTTTCGCAAAAAGGTCCAAGCCAGTATGTAGGCTACAGAACAACCAAGTCTTGTCAAAGTTCAGTATTCTTTGTAAAACATCAGACAATCAGCAACATACATCAGGCTGCACTCCAGAGTTAGACGGAACTGAACTCCATAGTTCACATATTAGCCACTTTTATACACATAAAACAAGGATGGGTAGATTCTCAAACCCACTGTCTAAGCACTCATCCCTTTACCATCCCAACCAAAGGATCCTTCCCGCCAAACATGCAGCTGCTACCACTCGAACCTTCCAGCCCATTTTTCCATGAAATGACAATCCAGAAAGACAGGTGCAATTCTACCTGTTACATGCAATGCCAAATATCACCCAATATCATCACAGGCCTTTTATCCATATAATACAATTTAAATTCGCACATTTCGACCGATCATCGAGAGGAGAAGCATTTCGAAATGGCGTCGCATAGATGCAATCAGCAGCAGCTGCCGCCTTGCTATTGGCTACAAGATATTGACGCCAAACATCCGTAGCAACGGAGAAACACAGCTTCTGTCCAGAGACATGTAAGCGGGTGGATCTTTTGCTTTATATCCTTAACAATGTTCAGTCGTTTTTGTGATATCCGATCTCGAACATACCAGAAGATTTTCGAAAAAAAAGGCAAGTAACGGGTGGCATTTGGTCCGAAAAAATATCACTTGTGAACGTAGCCTATATCATTTGTGAACGTTTACCTCTGTCGTTTAGTCCTAATTATTCATGCAATCTGAGCTTTCGGTTTCGTTTTTCCGGAATTGTGTTATGTAAGGTACGTAGACCTCCGCATTACGTGACTGTAAATGCGGAAAAATTAATGAATGAAACTTTCACAGATAAAAATACGTTTATATAAGATTATTTAGACCAACTAGCCGATAAGTCTAATGGGTGTCTTTTTTATTCAAGTTAACGTATAATAACGTCTACAAATGTTATTCCTTTTCTAATCTTGAAAACTTGAAAACACTGTAGCGTCAAGCATAGACCTTCTCCTTTGCCGAATTTCTTCTACTATTTAGTAACTACTAGACCATCATAAACCGGTTATAATCTATAGTTTGATCAACGCAGTTGAACGAGACAACATGATTCCATAGACTGTTTAGTCTTAAGAACGCCACACTATATTTGTATCACAGATCTATACACTGCCCCTTAAAGGGAGATTCATCAGAGGCGCAGCCAACCTGAGAAACAAAAAGACGCGATCCAACGCAATGGTTTTTCCAGCGCTTAGGAAATGGAAGCAAAGAAATACCAAGAACTGCTTGCCGTAGTCACGCGTATAGTGTATTAAGCAACTCATTCCAGAAAGTAAAACATTAGCATGTAGCTAAGGAATACGCTCTGCTATGGCTATTATGAAATGAAGAAACAATAATGTTTTATCGATTACTCCGTTCTTCAGCCTTTTAAAGGCCCGACTGATTCCAATAATATACTTTTTTGGCGATTAAATATAGTTAACCAAGCCCAATTTAACCATTTCCTATAACCAATTGGAATATAAACCATTTCAACTTCTAAAACATTCAATTTTAATTTCTAAACCACTTCGATCTAAGCCATTTTACAAGACCAATCAGAATCTAAGCCAGTTCAATTTCTTAACCATTTGATTTCATTTTCTAAACTTTACGACATTTTCCAAGACTAATTAGAATCTAAGCATTTAATTTTCTAGATCATTCTATTTCAATTTCTAAACCATCTCAATCTAGACCATTTCCCAAGGCCAATCATTTTAAATTTTGGCCTTTGCACGACTTCTTCTTGGCTCCTATCAAACTCGAGCCTGGATAAACTGACTGTAGCGCCTAAGGTCGTGGATACAGTCACGCCTGACGTGATCCTAATGCCTGGGACTAGAATCACGCCCGCTACGCTATTGGTCAATGCACGTCACATGATTTTGTGCCATTTCGAATTCCAAGGGAAGCATAATATGAAGGGATGTAAGAAAGTTCACTTGACGTCCTTTGGCCAATAACGCGACGGGCGTGAATGTAGTACTGGGGTTCCGCTAACGCCCGGGGCGTGAATGGATCCACTACGTTAAAATAAATGACTTCATTAATTAACTTGTCTGGCAAACGACGTTTTGTGTGCGATAGCAGATAGGCTAAGTGTCAATTGATTGTTGCTACCCTCGGCTTACTAAAGGCTCGTGGTACTTACGTAACTATAGGCACGATACTGGCAGTTTTGTAGATGTTAGAAACTATACATGTAGACGTCGCATCTTAATTGGGTCTTCATACATGTAATGTATACACTTGATTTTATCAAGCAAATCGCATCACTCCTTTACAAAGGAACTTTCAAGAGATAGTGATAACCATTTCATTCACATCCTTGAGCGTAGTAACGAAAGTGAAGTTCGTGAGGATCAGGTGTCATTTCTAACGGGAGTAGTATAAACTTAAAATATCTATATCTCGGAATTTTAACCACATATCGAGCCGAAAATAGTTGCCTTGACCTAGAAATTCGGAGGACAGCTTTCCATCAAAATCTCATATTCTTCAACAATTGAGATGGATTATAAAATGGTTCTTGCGACTCTGTGACTTAACAATTGCCGATGGAATTTAGATTTTGTCGAGTTTATATCGACGCTTTTCCACGAGTAGCATTGAGAAAATAGTCCTTAAACCAGAATAGCTATGGTGTTATAGGCCTAAGTAACTTCGAAGTAGTCAGTAGGCTGATCTGAGATTCAAATTTGTAAGTCCAAGAAACAATATTAAAACTTAAGTTTGACTCGCCGAGGTATAAGTAAAGCAATAAACGAATGAACGAATGAATGCATGAAATAATTAAAGATGGAAAAGAAAGGCTAAGAAGCTGGCACATAACTATTATTGTAACTAAACGAAGGAATTGTAATGCTACAGCTGTAAATTCAGAACTTCTAAAGAGCAAGTATTATTATATTTCGAGTACCCCGGTAGCGCTTTAGATACTTGCAGTCCACGTTTCGTCTTTGTGCGATAACATGGGCCAATTCACAGTTCCTTGTTCGGAAATGTTAATAAACAAATCTAAAGTTTCTGAAAACTTGCTAATTTGATTCTTAAAATTTGGTATGAAGGAAGAATAAAAACGAGTATAATTTCTTTAGATAAAATTAGATATTACAAAATACACAATTTATGCAATTTAATATGCGTCATTAAATAATTATATCGCAACACGGAAAGCGAATCCAGGAGCCAATAACTAATCTCTGTCTAGAAGGCCAGTGCAAAAATGATTAGCAGATGTGCATTGTGCAAGGTGTATTCACGGTCGTGGCCTTCCTCTAAACTCTGATTGACGCCGTTGTAGAAGTGGAACTCCGGAATTTTCCTTGCTTCTTCGCATAATTCTCCCTCCTGCCTGTCTCTCTTCCACATCTAATTCGCTCGCTAAGCATTTGGACACAGTGGCAAATGTCCGATGTTGAATTCTGATTTGCATTTTGAGGCATCATGCAAAATTTCAAAATCGCAATGCTTTATCAGAATTAAAAGGTTGTCCCATTGTTAGACTGCTATTGTCGTGTTTGAGCTTCAGCCGAAAGATCATTTGTCCAAAGACGGTAGGGCCTACTTCTGGCGCAATAACTACTTGACTGTCTATTTGTTCTGCTTATTCTGTTTCTCATAGCCTATTTCGCCTTGCAAAAATAAATTGAATCTTACATCCGCCGCCATATAGTTTGACCTAGGATCACACGACCACTTTACACAAACAATAAGATGCTCCAAAGTTTGTATCATTTTAACATGACTAATTAACTATATCAGGGATGCAAAAATACTGGGCAAAATCTCGTTTGCTCTTGTATAGGCTACACAAGTAACAACCGTTACACTATAATAGAACCTCTTTAGTCATTAGGTTGCACTGCTACGTCTGTAGAACCAAATCAACTATGCGCTTTGTCATTCCTTAAGGCTGGCTCCAAGTTTCTTTCTAACATTGCCCTAAACCTGTTCTCCAACAATTATCTATAAAAGTGTACAGTTCAAAATAGAATGCATAATTTTAAACCAAGAACAATAGACTTCCATTATAATTATATTCATATATAATATGTTAGTTTATTTTAAAAGAGAGAAATCCATCATATATTCATATATCGTTAACCCACATCGTTGTTTTGTGTTGTAACGTTGTTCTGAGGCTTGTTGTTACAAAAACTTTGATTCATGTCAATTGCAACATCTCGTGCTTTATTATGGTTCAGTACGTCAGCAGTTGGTTCCGTGTAAATATAATACGGAACCAACTGCCACGTAACAATGCCTGTTCTGCCAATTTGTATTAACTTAACATTTGTCAAACTCAACTATATTAATCTGACCTAGATAATGTTCATCGTAGCCTCAGATTCAGAGTTATTGACCGTAATTGTAAAATATACCAGAAGTTAGTAAATTAATTAACCGAGATCAGGCTGAAATTCGATTATGTGAAGACAGGCTTCTCATAAAGCTCCTAGATTTTCGTTGTAATAAATCTGATTTGGCAGAGTAAATGTCTAACATTATCCGACGTCGTATAATTATTTGTTGACAGAAAGTCAAGTTGAGAAATGTCTCACGCTGAAGCCATACAGAAGAACTACGACGTCCTCCAAAGATGCACAACTATCAATCTATATGTGATTGATTACTTAAGAGCCGAAGACGTCCTAGATGAAGCACAAGAATATGAACTCAAAACGGAAAAAAATCCACTCAAGCAACGCATTCTTTTGTTCAAATGGCTGAAAGAAGTTTCGTCTCAGAAGTACGAGTCCTTTCTACAGGTTATGAAGGACACTGAACAGGAACATGTGGCAAACCATTTGACAGGAAGCACTAAAGGTAAAATCTGCAATTCCAATTCATCTTCAACACTAAGCCATTCAGTCACGATCCATCCCTTCTCACTATGCTAAGTTTACTCAGTCACGTCAGTGGAAGCTACCTAAAGCAGAACTTTCCTCTCTAAAATCATGATAACCTTCTTGCAGCACTCGACACACTGGCTTTACTGAGACACAATGAGGTATTGCTCATGAATGTTCTACACTCCTACTAACACCACTACATGTATGTCATTGTGCAGACCAGCCTTTCATCATCTGCGCCAGTTCCACTAATACAATAGTCGCTCTCTGCCAAAGCCGTTACTACCCAGTTGCGCTGTCGTACGTAGCCTACTCTATCTCTTATAAATAAATTGTAGAGATTCGAGCGTCGTAATTCATCATCGGAATAATCAACTTCAATCCGGTTTTAATGCCGCAGTACGACTAATTGGTGGAATTCCACAGTTTGGTCAGAAATTTAACAACATGCAGGACCAGCTGTAAAGACGCATTGAAGTTATGATCCTTATCATATTATTATTATGCCTTAAAAAGAGCACCGTACTCAAGTGACGTTTCAACGTGGCCGCATGTCTCGGCAATACAGAGTAATCTATTTGTTTCCCGCACCATACTTGCATACTGCAGCACGCTTCCATTGAATTTGCAACTTTTTTCTTTTCGTTGTTTGTACCTATTCTGTACACGCGATTGAAGAATATTCTGTTCGAAGGTCGTCCTGTATTGCTAGACCTGTAGCAGCTGTGTTTTCTACAAACAATGGAAAGCGTTTAAATAGTGGAATACAATAAAAGAAATATTTTGATCAATTATAAAGTACTATTAAAACAATTTAAATGTTTTCGTTTTATCTGCAGAGGATCAATTACCTTTATCGGATGCAAGATATGAGCGTTTAGTGAAAATTCGGAACAAAATGGCACATGTGACACAAATTGACAATGAAGTTATTGCAGAGTTAAGAAGTCGGATGGCAATAAGCATGACAGATGCCGATGAAATTAGAGTGGAGAAACCTGATTACGCCAAGATTTCCAAATTGATTAGTGCTATTATGAGAAGAAGCAACCACTCCTATAAAAGTTTCCAAGTGGTACTTAGAAAGACTCTTCAAACGGCCGCAGCTAATTTTCTCAGTGAAGGTGAGTCAAAGTATATTGTATATTAATTATCACACTATTATACAATTATTATTATTATTATTATTATTATTATTATTATTATTATTATTATTATTATTATTATTATTATTATTATTATTATCATCATCATCATCATCATCATCATCATAAAAATATTATTGTTATTATTATTATTATTATTATTATTATTATTATTATTATTATTATTATTATTATTATCATCATCATCATTATTAGGCCTATATCATTGTTGCTACTAAAGTTGGGATTAATGATTGTTGCAAGAACGGAACTATTTGTTCGCTTTAACTCAGAAATATAATGACTATAATACAGAAATTATAGGGGCCTACCGTTATATAAGCGTTAGCTTTTGTAGGGCTCCTTTTGTACTTGACTGAAATTATGTTTGTTTTGTGTGTGATCAGATGTACATTAAAGAAGAATATATGATGAAGACTGATATAATGTCCTCTTATCGGTGTTTAAAGTAGCGGCAACAACCGAGATGCAGTCAAAGAAACACGCTAGTAGATGTACTATCGACCAGTAACTCATATTCGAGTGTCTTAATTGGTCTCTCGAAGCTATTATTATCAGCTTCGCCAGCTCCGAGTGGTTTCTCGCTCTCTTTCTCACGACGCCCTAGTGGTTCTTGTGCATGCTTTCGTTACTAGTCGAATTGACAACTGTTGCTTGATCCTCGTTGGCATCCCCCTGGGAATTCCCAAATTCGCCTCTGTCTCTGCCTACATGCGCCATGTGCTGAGCTGGCTGCCTGTGGTCCAACGGATCTCATACCAGATGGCTGCTTTGGTTTCACGCTGCATCCTTGGCTGTGTTCCATCTAGAACTCTGCGCCGACTTCATAGTGTCGGCGGCGGCGCGCCGGTCATTTATGGTCGGCGGCGGCGGCGCGCCGCCGACCAACAAAAATCGGCGGCGGCGGCGGCGCGGCGCGGCGTGGTCGGAGCCGGTGACGGATCCAAAAGTTTATGAGGGGGTCAAATGGGCGTCCGAACTTTTGAAATAGCTCGAATTTCCACAATGTTATTCTATCATTTTAAGCTGTCATCTGAACAAATTGCTCTATTATTTCAGCGCTGATAGGAATCAGCTGTCACTCGTAGTTAGGATGTAGTTTGAGTCGTGTTTCAGTTTGACTACAGACATAGTAGCAAACTATTTATGAAATTAATATAAAAACTAGAAAACAGGGCCTATGTTCAATTTCCAAGAACGCCATAAGCCTTTAGTAAATGAATTGCTGACTATAAGACACAATTATAAAATTTAATATAATAATCTTCGTTTACTATTTCAAACTGACACACCGCAGTATGATTACAACAGTATGAACAAGTTATTAAATAAATCCAATGTAACTGCTTGGCAGCCATGCACGGCGCCCATCACGTCCTATTGCTCATTTTAAGAACGCCATATGGTGAATGAAGGGCTGAGTCGACCTTTGGAAGGTAGCGGGAATTGATCCTGCGTCCATGCTGATCTTCTACACTTCGTGCCAAAGTGTTACCATTTATCATAAACTCCTCCACGACGTATCATAAGTAATTAATTATAATTATATTCAGTTTGCTAAAACTTTAGTCAACGTAACAGGAATAGTGCATCTTGGAGTCCTGGTGCCATCTGTTTTTATATAAAAAAAATGCTTGTCCGTGAGTTTGCTTTTAGTAGCTTCAGCCATCGCGATACTATTTATAATTATATCTAATTTATCACAATTAAAGTTAATGTTATTTATTTCAAGAACGTGAATTGATTTTATAAGTACCAAATAGTCTTTGTTTCATAGCAGTTTAATCTATAGCAGTTTAAAATCCAGATCGCCAATCCGAAAGCCACTAGTAGGATACTTAGGGATTTGCAATTTCTTAAAATGCATGCCTATCCAAAACGCTGTATGACTTGGGTTTAGATGCACTAGAAATTTGATATAATTATACCACACTGTTGGAGCATGAGCTGCATGTGCTAATTTGATGATGGATATGCTTAAGCCTGCAAGATGATCAGATGGGGTATCATATGAAGGATGACTCATTCACTGTGTATGCGTTTTGTGAATGTACGACTCTTGCACTTTGGAGCTTATAGCCTAAACCCTGAGAGAGAAGACACTTTGTTCACTCGGAAAATGAGGGTCAATTCGGGGTCATGCCAATCTTCCGTGGCTGTCTTCTCCTCCGGCCCCTCCCTACTTACATACCTTAAGATATAGATAACAGCAATACTTGGGGAAGCAAATTGTTTGGGTTAAGAAAAGAACTAAACCTCGCCAATGCCAAGCCCGTGGCCCGTTAGATGTGCACCATGACGGGCGGGTCTGGTCGTGAGGGGCGCCGGCATACAACCAGGATTGGTGCGAGGGCGGTCCGCCCCAGAATTATGATAATACTGCCGATATTGTATAGAATTATACATAATAATAAAGTATTCGTTACATGTAGGCTACATTCACTGAAAGCTGCGCTGAGGGGTTAACTTAACCCCACAGGTAATTTCATGGAATTAACTGGAGGGGTTGAAAATGAATTTGGGGGTTGAATACTTCCAACAATCCAACAATTCAATCACCGTATATATATATATATATACTGTATATCCTCTGTCTTACATATATGTAGTATGCATGTAAGACAGAGGGCCTTTTCGATCTTCTCTCATTCCTATCCATCTATTCGATATATCTATCAGTTATTCAATCCACACATCCATCCATCCATCCCACCAAACCATCCATTTATCTATCCATTCATCCCATCATCTGTCTGCTGTCTGCCAATCTGTGTCTCTCTGTCTCTGTATGTCTCTGTATTTGTCTGGCTGTCTCTGTCTCGCTGTCTCTGTCTGTCTGAGTGTATGTCTGTCTGAGTGTCTGTGTCTACTTCTATTGCCCACTGAAGAAACGATTTATCGTGAAATCATGCAAAACATGAAAAATGCAAAAAAACAATTAAACACTTCAGCGTGGCATCGGCGGCGCGCCGAGGAATTATCGGCGGCGGCGGCGTCGGCGCCCCGATCCACAAAAATCGGCGGCGGCGGCGTCCAAAAACTGTCGGCGGCGGCGGCGCGGCGCGGCCGGCGCAGGGCTCTAGTTCCATCTTACCTGCGCGACCTCTGCCGCCCAGTGCCCGACGTTGTAGCGCGTCCGGCGCATCGCTCCGCGACGACGGGGCAACTCTTAGTTCCACGGGCTCGCTTGACTGCTAGGCAGCGCCGAGCTCTTTTGGTTGCAGGCCCCTCAATCTGGAATGACCTGCCATCGGAGCTGCGCTTGCTACGTTTGACCAATCAAACTAGATTTTATAAATCGCTCGTCTTTTTTCTTTTGCCGTGCACTGCTGGGCTGGGAGCGCTCCTCAGTAGATTTCTTGAAGGGGCGCTATATAAATCTCCAGAATGAATTAATGAATGAATGAATCTATAAACATTTTAGGACTAAACCTTCTAGAGCACAATCTATCCAGTAATTGTTATCCAGAGGTATGACTAGTGCAACCAATCAAACTGCAACATTTCATGCGATATCGTTCTCGTCCTCAGCTTCGCGTCTGTTTCCTTCCCTCCCTGGCAACCGAACTGAATTCTTCACCTGATGTCTTCAAACAACCTCTCTGACAAGACACAGCGCTCGTTAATAAGCTGGGGCCCTGCGCTTAGTTGTTAGGTATTGCTTTTAAAATTTAGAGTTTATGATTACGATATTACGCATGCTTTGTTATAGGCGAGATGCTAGCGGTTCATATCAACAATAACCGACCAGACTTGGATGGAATCTTAGCTAGCACTCTCAACAAGGTAGTTCAAAACAATTCAGAAGGTGACAAAGACACCAGGGAACTGCTTGCAGAAATGAACGGAATTGGAGTAAATCTAGTGAAAGCCATTCCAGAACAGAGCATCGTCATCTTCATCTATTGCAAGACAGTTCAAAATGCGGTTAAATTTTCGCAACTCTTCAACTCTGGACGACTTCAGTATATCTTGGACGGCATTTTGAATCGACTGCTTCTCACAATCGAACCACGTAATAACGAAACACTCGACTCGCGTTTAATTCTGGAAGATGACGATATAATCTCTCTTGAACAATTCACGGGAATTGAAGGTAACGTTTTGAACTTTTTTCAACTCATGCTTCAGTTATCCCAACTGAAATTACATGTAGCACGAAAGCAAACGACAACTATCAAATCACTTGCAATGTGTTAAAAGTCAAATAATATACTAATGGTACCTTTAGCTTTGAACTACTGCGAACTGTCTCGCCTTTTCGATTTGATGTACCTTTGGCTTAGAACTACTGCGAACTTTCTCGAATTCCCATTGATGTACTTTGGGCTTTGAACTAGCCTACTGCGAACTTTCTTGATTGTCGCCTTTTTATTGGCGTGTTCTTTGGATCAGCGCCGTTTTAAACATGCGATTTTCTTAACGGCCCTCTTGATGTTCGCCCAATCAAAGTCGCCCCTATGATAGTAAATGGGCATATGGTCGTATGCAGGTAATGACTAAAAGTGGGTTCATAGTGAATGTGTATTTCGAAGTTTGAAACTTTGGGAGAGGCGCTTTTATAATTCAAACGAATTCTAGAGCACTTCTTGTCATAAATCAGAAACTACACTGTGTCCAGGGAAAAGGGACCCCTTCTGGTATTATGAAAATGAACAAGCAAATATTTATCGATTTTTAAAATTCAAAGACCGTTTTAATCCTGACATAGGCCTAATTAGCTATCATTGTTTAAAATAAAAAGTTCCTGTCGTCCAATAATTACGTCATAACGACGTCATTTGCATCAAAATTTAAATTAAGGATGGCACAAAAATCATCTAAAACTTTCAATAGTATTTTTAAAGGTCATTTATCAATTATAAATTTTAGTTTACATTGACTTTTATATTTGAATAATATCAGACTACAAGGTGTGTTCAAAGTGTCCGCCTTCGGCCTCAGCACAAGCTTCAAGTCGCGCGCACCATTGGCCAATAGCAGCACCAATAACCAGCCGATCAAATATCTCCAAGGCATCAACGATTCGCTCACAGGGTCCTTCACTGTCTATACTCTTTGTCCTGTAAACCTTCTCTTGCATTAATCCCCGTAATTTGCAATCAACCGGATTTAAGTCCGGCCTGTTTGGCGGTCAAAGATTAGGAGGTATGAAATCCAGAGTCTCCTTTGTCGGCAGTTCAACAGTTTCAAGAGCTCGGTGAGCTGAAGCGCCATCTTGAAATGTGTAATAATCCGAATATTCCCGGATATCAGGCAATAATTTTTCCGACAGCCAAACACCCCGGTACTAAGCTCCATTTAGTTTCATACCTGGTTCTGTTAAATGGAATTCCTTTTTTAACAAGAGCCGATGCACCAATTTTTGTCATCCTTCACACTTGAATTTTGATTAAAAATGACGTCATCATGACGTCATTATTGTATAACATGAACTTTTATTTTTTTAAATGTGTTAGCTAATTATGTCAGGATTGAAACGGTTTTGGAATTTTAAAATCGATGAATATTTACTAGTTTTTTTTTCATACTACCAAAAGGGTCCCTTTTTTCAGGACACAGTGTAAGTCATTTGTCGATAACGTCAATAACGAATGGCCCCTGGTCAGTGGTATACTCATGTATCGCGGACGCTGCTGCCAGTGGTCACGCTCCACGATCGCAAGAATTTGGACTAGGAACTCTAACTAATGTGTCATCTGTCACCTACGGTCAGGAATCAGTTGTATGTGCGCCATAATTATGTATTTCCCGAGCCAACCATTTATGAATCTTCTAGTAATCTAGTTACCTGTGCATCGCTTTGCTTGTTGACTTAGGCCTACTGTACTTCGTGACATACTACGTTATTCAGACTAGCATAAACAGCGCTTTGTGATGTACTTAAAAGGCGCGACATCATAATTGTCTGTATAACTAAATGGCTAAAAATACTCCATGAGTGTATAAAATTAAAACTTATTTATTCATGTGGCGATACTTTTTAAATTTATTTTTGCATTTGATTAACCACAATAGTTAAGATCTGACTTTTACCAAATATCCATTCTTCGATCTCATCAAATCAAATGCCTTTTATCGCTAAAATTTTAAATTTGTGATGCAAACAGGAATTTTCGCTCAGATTAAACCACTGTGTAGGACTGTAGGTAAATATTTGCATGTATAAGTTGACAATTGAAAGAGCAAACTTAATAATTATGCTTTAATTCATTTTGCAGCTAGCATCGAGCAACAGAAACTGTAGAAAGAGAGAAATGCATGGTGCATAAAGAAGGAGCAACTGTTAGAGCAAATTCAAGAACTGCAGCAGTTATTAGGTATAATAATACTGTCGTAATACAATATTCTTGAAAATATCTCCAATGCATATGCGCATATATTAATTTAAAAAGTGTGAATTAACGATAGCATTACAGAAATATAAAAAAAAATAATTTAGTGCCGAGCGGTTCTTAGGTCCTCCCAAGGTCAGTACCAGGGCTGTTAGAGACTTGGTTTTTTGGGTTTTGGTTTTTTGGTTTAAAAATAATAGAATAAATACAGCACGTAAAAACAAAGTTTTTTACTATATCCATCTACTATCCTATAATGCGTCTTATGAAGCAGTTACCTCTACAAATATATAGTCCGCGTTCATTTTACGTCATAGCGTGCGTTTAATCAGGCAGCGCGCCCGTTTTTGTTGCGGCCAATGGCAACGCTGCGTATCGGAAAAGTTGAGTCTCCGATTCGAAAAGTTTAGTCCCCGATTCTATAAGCTTGCCTTTTTGGGGAGCTGAAATTTTTATAGAATGAAGTGTCTGCGAGGGCGAGTCTATCTGCCAAGTTTCAGGACGATTGAATGATTGTAAGTGATCGAATTAGTCGTCGCAAGATTTGACTTTTTAGCCTGTGGCTCAAACAAACATTCAAGATTTCCGTAAGTTAAAGTAGATGGATAATAAAATACAGCCCGTAAAAACAACGTTTTTTTTACTAATATCCATCTAGTGTCCTATAATGCGTCTTACGAAGCAGTTACCTCTACAAATATATAGTCCGCGTTCATTTTACGTCATAGCGTGCGTTTAATCAGGCAGCGCGCCCGTTTTTGTTGCGGCCAATGACAACGCTGCGTTTGGAAAAGTTGATTCCCCGATTCGAAAAGTTGAGTCCCCGATTCTATAAGCTAGCCTTTTTGGGGAGCTGAAATTTTTATAGAATGAAGTGTCTGCGAGGGCGAGTCTATCTGCCAAGTTTCAGGACGATTGAATGATTGTAAGTGATCGAATTAGTCGTCGCAAGAGTTGACTTTTTAGCCTGTGGCTCAAACAAGCAAGCAAGCAAGCAAGATTTCCGTAAGTTAAACTAGATGTATAAAAACGGAGACTTTGCTTTTTTTTACAAAATTTAGAAATTATAAATGCCAAAAATGGCGTCTCTTCAATTTTCTTGGCAATTGTTGTATGGTCTTTGTTAACTTCGTTTTATGACATTCTACTGTTCTAGTTAATTTCATTTATCATTATAATTTTATTATTATTATTATTATTATTATTATTATTATTATTATTATTATTATTATTATTATTATTATTATTATTATTATTATTATTATTATTATTATTGTATCCAATTCGAATCAGTCCAACTGTTTTAGCTCAGTTTCATACCGTCGATCACATAGGCCTACTGAGGAATTTTATTGTCTTTATATCAGCATGAGGTCTTGAATAGGCCATTGTTCATTTGCAACAGTTTCAAACTCCCTGTTGCTAAATATTCAAACCGAATCAGTCACCCTATTTCTAAAGGCTTGCGCTACGTAGATCGCCTTTTGCTGAAACAAGTAGGACGAACGTGATGAAATATGAGATTAGACTGAATGTAATTAACAGGACTGCATATTATTTTATGCTTAGATCAAAAGTATAAAAATCCACTTACAGACACTATGATGAACGATGTGTTGTAGCCTAAAACACATTTTAGGTCATAGAAGCAAGTTATGTAGAACTATAAATGTGCGTATAAATAGATTTATATATGCGATAACAATGCTCAACATTATGTAACATGATATAAATAAAGTCATTGAATTTACCATTAATATTTTCATATACTTTGATTTAACTTTATGATTTCAGTCTCTTGTCCGAGCAAGACTGTGGGGCTCGTGGAGAAATTTGTGCCAATGGACTTGGGTGTAGTTGATGTAATCACAAAATATATGAAGCATGAATTGGAGAAGATCGAGGCAGAATTAAAGGAATGTTCTGGAAGCATAGACCCCTCCAAGGATAAACCTGGATTCATTATAAGAAGAAATGAAACTGGAGTTGTAAAGGCCTCAAAAGATTTAACGAAACTTACCGATAGTGTCTTTACGTATGACCATGCTATTGATAGACCTGGAATTCCTGCATATTTCTACAGTATGCAAGGAAAGGACATACTGCGTGGCATTCAGATCAACCGCAAGGTATCCATCCAACTGCATAACACACAGAGCCAACCTAAGCCACAGGTAGTAGGTGATGATGGATCAGAGATATGTCGGCTGGAAGTGAGACCTGGAAAGTTTATGATTCTGATGCGTGGAGACATAACCAAATGCAGCACAGATGGCATTGTGAATTCAACTAATGAGGATCTGAAACACTTGGGAGGAGTCTCTGCTGCAATTGCCGAAGCAGGTTAGTTTCAGTTGTATGAAGTTTCGACAGATTTTGATTGAATTCAGGGCCACAGAGCACAAGTTAATTTTGTTTCCATTTTTCAATATTTATGTATTTTTAAGTATCTCCTGTGTTCCGCATGTGTTTCATCTTTTAACACCATCACTCTCATTACATGGAACTTAATTGTTTCTGGCTGATTTTTGCAGCTGGATCTGAACTTGCGGATGATTGCTGGACTCATACTAAATTGGACGGACGACTTTTGCCAGGAGAGGCTTGCGTAACTGGAGCTGGAAAACTTCCATGTAAAAAAGTGATTCATGCAGTTGGACCAAGATGGAGTGGTGGAAATGCAGATGAAGAAAACATTCTAGCTATGGCAGTCGATTCCTCTTTAAATGCAGCTAATGAAGAAGGTCTGGAGAGCATTGCAATGCCATTAATCAGCACTGGAATATTTGGCTTTCCGCTCGACCTAGCAACTGACATTATAGTGGTGGCAGTAAAGAACTACTTTGTCGATAATTCTTCAACAACAGTGCGCGAGGTTTTCTTCGTTGCCAATGACTTACGAGCTGTTGACAGTTTAGAAAGGAAACTGAGGACAATTCAGGTTGATGATCCTCATGAAGCCCCAGAAACCAAAAAAGGTCATGTATTAGTATTAGTAGTAGTAGTAGTAGTAGTAGTAGTAGTAGTATTAGTAGTAGTAGTAGTAGTCAGGGCCTAGGACAGGGGGCACCAGGGCCATTTGGCCCCAGGCCTCACTTGATAAAGGGCCTCGGAATTTCGGAATTACGGAGTTATTTATTGAAATGGGGAATTACGGAATTAAGGAGTATTCTAATTATTTCGTGACGAAATCGTTGACGTTAAATAATTGCAAATTGTAAACAAATTTTTTGATAAAGGGCCTCGGAATTAAGGAGTTATTCATTGAAATTTAGCACTATACAAATTCTAATTATTTCGTGACGAAATCGTTGACGTTAGGCCTAAATAATTGCAAACTGTAAACACATTTTTCGTAAATCTGTGATTATCTGAAAAAGGCCTTGAAAATTAGTTGTGGCCCTGGGCCTCCAAATCCTGTCCTAGGCCCTGGTAGTAGTAGTAGTAGTAGTAGTAGTAGTAGTAGTAGTAGTAGTAGTAGTAGTAGTAGTAGTAGTAGTAGTAGTAGTAGTAGTAGTAGTAGTAGTAGTAGTAGTAGTAGTAGTAGTAGTAGTAGTAGTAGTAGTAGTAGTAGTAGTAGTAGTAGTAGTAGTAGTAGTAGTAGTAGTAGTAGTAGTAGTAGTAGTAGTAGTAGTAGTAGTAGTAAAGTAGTAGTAGTAGTAGTAGTAGTAGTAGTAGTAGTAGTAGTAGTAGTAGTAGTAGTAGTAGTAGTAGTAGTAGTAGTAGTAGTAGTAGTAGTAGTAGTAGTAGTAGTAATATAGTAGCAGCAACAGCAGCAGCAGCAGTAATAGGTGTAGTAGTTGTAGTAGCAGTAGCAGTAGCAGTAGTAGTAGTATTGTTTATTGCTATTATTATCATCATCGTTATTATTATTACTAATATTATTATTATGTTTACTATGACTATTATTATTACAATTATCGTTTTTAATATTTACATCTCAGATTTCAATTTTTCCTTTCCCGATTAATGCGTCTTATGCAGTATTATTCTGAAACATGGTCATATCGAATTATCAGAAGTTTTTCAATAAAAATTAGGGCAGAAAGGGCGCTGACTCCCTGTTTATCTTAGCCATAAACCGTGTCTAGATATACCTCAAAATGAACAGATGCCACTTTATAGGTTTTCTCCAGTCTTTCTTAAATCTTTCAAAGTAGGGCCTACATGATTTGTTCCCTAAGCCAGGAGAATTCATCTTCTCTGTATTTAGTTCATCTGGTGCGTTTTCAAATTGTATTGGGAGTAAAGTACATGGCGGCGGCAATGGCCAGCCCAACAGAATTCGTGTAGCTAATAATGAAATTTCAGAGGACTCTGCTGGTTCGATGGTAAGAACAATAATAATGGCTGATCCACGTCAACAAAGTCAGGAGCAGCACGAAGAAAGACATCCTCAGCAATTCAGCAGAATCATCCTCTCGATCTATGCTCTGTCTACGAAAGCGATTGATGACGTTCTGAAGGACATTGATGATGTGATCAAACAATACATTGTCGACAAAGTCCTCGATAGTTCGCAGGATCAGGAGAGCATTGCCAGACTCAGTCCAGAACAGGTGAAGATCTCTGTACGGCCTTTTTGAAGACAAACTCTACCTTCTCACCCTCTTTCGCTGTTCGTTAAATTGCATACTAAAGCTCTTGGTCATTTGACGCGTTTTCATGTGTAAATTAAATTACTGTAAATTAATATTATTTCTCAGTAACTCCTATCTCGCCTCCTGTGTCCAAGGATTTATTCTAAAGAGCATCACAGCCAATTCACAATTAGGTCAAATTCAGAAGAGCAGTTCTCCAAGACAGATAGACAGTCAGCAGTAGATAATATCAAAAATAGGGAAACTAAGTCTTAAGTTAAGAACTAAATGACAAGAACGAATTAGAAAAATAAATCTATCACAAAAGAAGGTTCCAAACTCTAGATCCAGCAGCCGGAAAAGCTTATTCATTATCATGAAGCATTCTGCTATGTTGTGGTCCCACATTTTATGGTTTTAAGTAACAGTCTGCAATCTGCACGTACTAAGTGTTTCTTTTAGTAATGATTTATTTTCTTAGGTAATGAGTTATTTTTCCAAATATTTAGTTCATTATATTTTTACAGGTCAAAAGAATAAAAGATATGGCATACATCTTTCCGGTGCAAATTGAAGTGGAGACGGGTCGTCTGAAGGGAATTCGAATTCGCGGTTCTCTATCGGAAGTAACCTCAGTAATCGATCAGATTCACAACATCTTCAAGGAAGCTCACAAGAAAGAGATCAAGAAGAAGGAAGAAAAATGGATCGCGAAAGTGGTGTGTTTGCAAAAGGAGTCTATTCTCTTTCTACTGAGATTACTGTCGGTTGAATAGTTTGCGTAGAAGAGGAGTAGGAGGAGGAAGAAAAGTAGGAGCAGGAGGAGGAGGAGGAGGAAGAGGAGGAGGAGAGAAGGAGGAGGACGAAGAAAAAGAAGAAGAAGAAGAAGAAGAAGAAGAAGAAGAAGAAGAAGAAGAAGAAGAAGAAGAAGAAGAAGAAGGAGGAGAAGAAGAAGAAGAAGAAGAAGGAAGAAGAAGAAGAGTGAGAGGGATAGGAAGAGTGTTATCGTGAGAGTTTTGTTTTCGTGAAATTAATACTAAACTGTTTATGTTATTATTCAGTTGCGTTGAGGACCGCAGAATCATTTTTAAAAATGCGTCTTTCTAAATTTTAGGCTCAGTGGGAGTATGAAGATGAAAGCGATTTCGAGAAATACCCTGACGAAATCAACGCTATCATCGAAAGAGCCTACAGAGACAGAATGCCGCACGCAGAGTGGACAGAAGAAAACGCGAAGTACAGACTGAATTTCCAGACAATGTTTGAAGAATTTATTACACGGTCGGGAGCACTTCCCGTCAAAGTCAGACGTGTATATATAGGTAGTTACCAACTTGTTCCTTCTTCGAATTGGCAAAGAATGTTTAAAGTGTTTATTCTCACAGAGCCATTGAAGTCTGCTTAGTATTATATGTGGCCTGTTTATCTGTTTGGTAGCGCACTGTGTCTATAATCCAATGATTACAGGTTTGAGTCTGCTGAGGAAACTCTGTGTACTAAAACTAGACAAAATTATTTGTTCATACTTGTCTCACGACTTGGACTCGGATTTACGCGAAGTAGGCCTACAGACTGAATTGCATGCATCATAAATGCAACAAATAAAATAAATAAAAAGTAAAGTTGTTTGAATTAGACAGCGGTGCGATAGAAGCCACTAATTAATAAACGTTCTAAAATACTACATTGCTACGGTCCCAGCAAAAGAAGATGTTTGTCAGCTCCGCTCCGAAGAAACAACGGTTGCTAAGAAGTTTTGCATCGACTGTGAACAGAATATTTGCGACCGTTGCAGTAGGTTACATTGCATAGTATACATAGAATCAACCACTGTCAGAGTCATCAAGTTGTTGAGCTTGGAAGTCAACTAAACCTCCAAGAATTGAGTTTTCGCGACAGCAACTGTGACCATAATAATTATTATAAAGATGTACTGCTATAACGATAACGTCGCCATCTATTTAATCTGTTGTGTTGAGAGTCATCAGCCTCACAGATGTTTTAATGTCTACCAAGCAGCTGAAGGTGCGACCATAGTCGTTAGCAACATTCCCGAAGATATGTCTGAATGTACGCTTCAAATGATAATCGGAAACAAGCGCATTATTGGTGAAGGTGAAGTGACGAATATCGTCTATGGAAAAGGGCGAAGATCGGCAGTCATCACTTTATCAGACCCAGAAGGTAAAATATTTAATTCATTCATTCGATCGGTTAGTCAGTAATAGTTCTCGCTCGATCATGCCTAGCACGAACTAGTTCGCGTCCAAACATAATAAATTGTAACTTATTCACTTTCACAATTTCGAGTTGCGATTCTTTACCAAACACGTTTAAGAAGACAGAATTAAAACCTTTTCCTCCCAGTACACGAAACAATGTTCCTTCCAGTGAAAAGAAACATCCTTCTATCTCTGATGGAATGACTAAAGGTGGCGACATTCCGTTAGATATTAATAACAAGACGTTGGAGCTGGTGTTTAGAGAACAGAAGGAATATTAGGGGTGAAACTGACAACATTTTTAATGACCAATGAAAAAGAACTACAGTGATGGCATTCAAAGAGCCAAAAGGTAGTTTTCTACATCTACAAATTTCTCTTGTTCAATAAATTTAATAAATATAATTTATCTAAGGGGTCCTCCATTAATTATGTCAACAAATTTTAGTCAGTATTTGACCCCCTCCCCTTGTCAACAACTGTCAAACATTGACGGACCACCCCCGCCCCTAAAAATTATGTCAACAATCCAAGAACCCCCCTACAAAAAGAAACACAATGGCTCAATACATGTAGAATCTTTTTTAGACTAAAAATGCAATCTTTTCAAAATATATGAGTTTAGTTTATTACCAGCTTTTTAGTAGTATTAAACATTAATCATTTTATACATTTTTGGCATTACTTAATGTTTTCGCTGCCATTTGATTCATTGGGAAAAAATGTGTTGACGTCAAATTGTAACGAACCCCGCTCCCCCTTGTCAACAACTGTCAAACTTTTCCAAACCCCCTTCCCCTATTTTGTTGACATAATTAATGGACGACCCCTAATGTTAAGTAATCTTATCTTATTGTATTGTATTTTATTTGAACACTTGTTATAGCGCCTCTATCAGATTGCCCATTCAGAGGCGCTCCCGACTACTGCGCGGACGCTGAATCGGAGTTTCACGCCGAAGCGCATGAGCAATTAATAATAATAATAATAATAATAATAATAATAATAATAATAATAATAATAATAATAATAATAATAATAATAATAATAATAATAATAATATATTTTCTTTAATAAGTGCCTGACAAACGCACTGCGCTGTACATTTACATGTTATGCAATTGAAATCTTAACTACTAACAGAACAGACAGCTTGCAATACAACGGCGCTAATAGCAGCCTACAAACATATCCGCCCAACGGGGGCTCGAACTCGGTACCTCTCGGTCTCTGTGCCAGATATTATCCAAAGCGCCACGGGCCCCCATTGCGAGTGAAGGACTTGCCCAGGGTCCCTACGCGGCGGCTTTGAGGCGGATTCGAACCCGCAACCCTCCAGCTGCAAGGCACCGAACATACCCCTATACCACCGCGCCCCAGTATATTGTGTTGTGTTGTTACTGTGTTGTGTTGTACTGTGTTGTATTGTACTCCACGTTTATATTGCGACCGAGCCACCCGCAGTAAAGATCCGAGAAATTAATCTCTGATAAACCGACCGGGAAGCGAACCCGGGCCGCCGGCGTGGAGAGCGGGCTACCTACCCACTCGGCCACTCAGGATCTCTTATCTTATCTGATGACTTCTATGGCGCCGTAAACATGATTTAGATAAAATTATATGCGTTTAATGAGAAGAAGAAGAAGCAGACAGATGAGATGCACGAAGCCCTAGGAATCAGAAGATGGGCTGCCACGGATAGGCAATCTGACCGAAATATGAGAATTTGATATATGTACACTTTTGTACAGATATACTTCCACATATAAACTATTTTCAGGCATGGCAGAGAATTTGTCTACAATGTTTGTGTGAACTTGTTGAAATTCTGTTTAGATTTAGTTTAAACGTTAGGTGAGATACGACCTGTATTAATTGGTTCCATGCAGAATTGTATTTTCAGAGCTGAGGCAATGAAGCGCAGCTAGTACTGAAGTATCAGTTAGACAGTGTGCCTATATTACAACTTAGCTATATAATAGACGCTTTAATAGCGTCCTTTCCATTGTTGCAGGCATACCGCAGACAAAATTTTATCAAGATGGAGTGATAAATTTGAATATCATCTTTCTGTCTCATCACAAATGACTGATTGCATGTCTGTTTTAGAGCACCATCGATTGATGCCTAGTGCATTATTAACACAGCGTCTCGAGAAGTCTAGAAGTTATAAGATTTTAAATTAGATTTGTGAAAGCTGGAATAAAATGGATGAGTGTTCTTTAAGTTGTCAAGACACTTATCTAGAAAGTTCTAATTTACAAAGGTAAACGATTTGCCGTTACCCACCTTAGTGTGATAGAGGTCAACGGAATTCCTGCGAATTATACAGATGTAGTACTGACCATGCATTATAGCCTCATGGGTCTTGCAGCCTGGGGTATCACCGATTTGCTCAGTTGTGTGGAAACGCTTGAAGGAACATGATATTTTTAAATATTTGCCTAAGTGGTCGAGTTGAAGGCTAGTGGTTACAGATCCATGGTGTTAGGCTATCCCAGACAAATGACCTATAAAGTACGAAACTCCATTAATTGTATTGGTCTAGTTCTCATTGCTGGAATGTGGAGTTGCCAAGAGTTGCCACACATAAGTTGGACACGGTAGCCGATTGTTTGAGTGCTCGCCTTGTAACACGGAGAGTATGGGCTTGAGCCTCCTCCTCCGAGACAGTTACTGTGAAGGGACCTTGAGCAAGTCAAACGCTCACAATTGTTTGTGGTACCTGTTTGTGATGACTTAGAGATGCTTGGCTTTATTACTTTCATAGATTTTGCAGAGTTTAAACCACTTTATGACTTGTCTGCCTATTCAGTTGCAGAGGAGCTGATTGAGAGAGGCAGTATAGTGTACAAGAACCACACACTTGCGATATCGAGGCCTTCAGTACGAAAGGCAGATAAAGGACTTAAGGAGCCAATGCATCCAATCTCAGGTGAAAATAAGCATGAAACTCCAGGCAAATATACAGCACCCCATGAAGATGCAAGCTCTAAGGATGTGACCATAGACGTTAGCAACATTCCTGAAGACATGGAAGAAGACATTCTCAAGATGATAATCGAGAGCAAACGCCTTGGTGGCGGAGGTGAAGTCAAAAAGATTATCTTCGAGAAAGGACGAGGATCGGCAGTTATCACTTTGTCAGATCCAGAAGGTAGAATATTCATTCATTCATTTATTCATTAAATGTCGCTCACTTGCTTGCTTGTTCACTCGCTCTCTCACTGACTACATTGCTTATTTAAAAACGCATATTAATTAATTGTAACTCTAGCTCGGCTACTAACAATTCATCCTTACTACTTGTCACTAGTTGCGTATATGACAACTAGATTTATGGAATAAAACGAATATTTGATGATTTATTGACAACCACTCTAACCCAATAGCCTATATAGGTACCTAATCACTCACTCACTTGCCCACTCACACTCGCTTGCTCATTCACTCATGCACTCATTCAGAACATTTCATAGTGTTCTTTGAGATATATACACAGAACAACAAATTTATTAGCTATTTGTGATTTTTAAATTGTTTAGTTAATTGTCTGCTCCATCTGAAGCCCCAAACCAACTAATCTGCAATGAGTACACCGACCGTACACTGTCGGTGTGAAGATAAGACGGCGTGTGAGAGGACTGGCCAACCGCCCTCATATGACGAGGCTAAGAAAATGAAGTTGCTAACACTTCATACCCATGGCTGCCTCAGGGCTAGCTTCAAGGGACTGCTCTTCTTCTTCTTCTTCTTCTTCTTCTTCTTCTTCTTCTTCTTCTTCTTCTTCTTCTTCTTCTTCTTCTTCTTCTTCTTCTTCTTCTTCTTCTTCTTCTTCTTCTTCTTCTTCTTCTTCTTCTTCTTCTTCTTCTTCTTCTTCTTCTTCTTCTTCTTCTTCTTCTTCTTCTTCTTCTTCTTCTTCTTCTTCTTCTTCTTCTTCTTCTTCTTCTTCTTCTTCTTCTTCTTCTTCTTCTTCTTCTTCTTCTTCTTCTTCTTCTTCTTCTTCTTCTTCTTCTTCTTCTTCTTCTTCTTCTTCTTCTTCTTCTTCTTCTTCTTCTTCTTCTTCTTCTTCTTCTTCTTCTTCTTCTTCTTCTTCTTCTTCTTCTTCTTCCTCTTCCTCTTCCTCTTCCTCTTCCTCTTCCTCTTCCTCTTCCTCTTCCTCTTCCTCTTCCTCTTCCTCTTTCTCTTCTCTTCCTCTTCCTCTTCTCTTCCTCTTCCGCTTCTTCTTCTTAGTTAACTGTAAAATTTTACAGTTAATTTTACAGAGTTTATCTGAGTGGCAAACTCTTTATGTTTGATTAGCGTGATATCGTTTCATGAACTACAACATTTTACAGTGATGTTACATCTCCGTTAATGACCAGCAGGGCCTAGGACAGGATTTGGAGTCCCAGGGTCACTACTAATTTTCAAGGCCATTTTCAAATATCTTTTGAAAACTCAACAGAAAGGTTCACATCATCCTTCGCATCTTCAAAGCCACGAATTTATCGATAATGCTTTGATAATTTAAAGTTCTAGCGATATCAGAATATTTGCTATTTTTTCAACAAAATTGACAAATATGGTCAATTTTGTCAAATTGACTGATATTGTGTGTTAAAACTATTTTAATTTAGATTAAATATCAATTTCATAAGTTCAAAAAAAACCCCCTAATCGTGCACTCGTCGGCCTCGTTCCGCTCGAATTCGTCCACCACCCCATTCATTTTCTACACTGCCCCCAAACTCCAAATCCTGGCTATACCACCGCTCTAAGAGACTAAGAAAGTAAAAATATATATATAGTATAGTGTACTGTGTAGGCTACACCAGTGCTTTCCAAAGTGGTGGTCCGCGGACCGGTGCCGGTCCGCGAGCCTTCAGTTGCCGGTCCGCAGAGTGAGTCAAGACATTGGTAAAATTGTCTCAGAATCAAGAAATGGCCATTATATTTTTAAAGTCATAAAAAAACTCGTATTAGGCTAGCAGTTAAAGGGCAATAGAGTTATAGAGTTACGACCCTTGTAGACTCGAATGCATAAACATGCATTTAAATTAATTTTAATACATATTTGAGGAATCTATTTTTGGTGATAAAAAAGCGAAATAATTAATAGCACTATTCCTCCTGCAGTGGGAAATTCCTGCCGGTCCGTGACACTGAAAAGGGGTCGTCCATTAATGATGTCAACAAAATAGGGGGCGGGGAGGGGTTTGGAAAAGTTTGACAGTTGTTGACAAGGGGAGGGGTTCGGTACAATTTGACGTCAACAAATCTTTTTTTCCAATGAATCAACACAGACCCTTCAAAATGGTAGCGAAAACATTAAGTAGGCCTAATGCTGAAATGCATAAAGTGCTTAATGTTTAATGCTACTAAAAAGCTGGTAATAAACTAAACTCATATATTTTGAAATTCGAGATTGCATTTTTTAGTATAAATTTTTTTTTAACGATTCTACATGTATTGAACCATTGTGTTTCTTTTTATAAAGGGGGGTTTCTTGGATTGTTGACATAATTTTTTAGGGGGTCCGTTAATGTTTGACAGTTGTTGACAAAGGGGAGGGGGGTCAAAAACTGCCTAAAATATGTTGACATAATTAATGGACAACCCCAAAGTTAATTTTGCCGGTCCGTGACACTGAAAAGTTAGGGAAGCACTGGGTTAGAGGCAACAAATGGCGCAAAATTCTCAGAACGTTCAAAACCAAACCAGGGCAGAAATTTGTTCTGAGATTTGGGCTCCATGTGTTGCCTCTAACCCAGTGCTTCTCAACCCAATTCAGTGTCACGGACCGGCAAAATTAACTTTGGGATCGTCCATTAATTATGTCAACAAATTTTAGGCAGTTTTTGACCCCCTCCCCTTTGTCAACAACTGTCAAACATTGACGGACCCCTAAAAAATTATGTCAACAATCCAAGAACCCCCTATAAAAAAAGAAACACAATGGTTCAATACATGTAGAATCATTTTTTTATTTTTTATACTGAAAAATGCAATCTCGAATTTCAAAATATATGAGTTTAGTTTATTACCAGCTTTTTAGTAGCATTAAACATTAAGCACTTTATACATTTCAGCATTAGGCCTACTTAATGTTTTCGCTACCATTTTGAAGGGTCTGTGGTGATTCATTGTAAAACAAATTTTGACGTCAAATTGTACCGAACCCCTCCCCTTGTCAACAACTGTCAAACTTTTCCAAACCCCTCCCCCCCTATTCTGTTGACATCATTAATGGACGACCCCTTTTCAGTGTCACGGACCGGCAGGAAATTCCCACTGCAGGAGGAATAGTGTTATTAATTATTTCTCTTTTTCTATCACCAAAAATAGATTCCTCAAATATGTATTAAAATTGATTTAAATGCATGTTTATGCATTCGAGTCTACAAGGGTCGTAACTCTATAACTCTATTACCCTTTAACTGCTAGCCTAATAAGAGTTTTTTGTTATGACTTTAAAAATATAATAGCCATTTCTTGATTCTGAGACAATTTTACCAATGTCTTGACTCACTCTGCGGACCGGCAACTGAAGGCTCGCGGACCGGCACCGGTCCGCGGACCACCACTTTGGGAAGCACTGCTCTAACCCACTCAGCTATAATGAGTACGCTGCTATAGGAGTACATGTATGCTGACCATACGCAGTCAGTGGGGAGATCAGACAGGAGGGAGGGGACTGCCTTCATATACTAAACAAAAAACTGAAGTCGCTAACACTTCTTACCCATGTGGGTTAGAGTAAGGGACTGCTTGTCTTCCTCTAACATCAGATTATAAAATATTTATTATTTGCTTATGTTCCCAGTTGTAAAGAGACTGTTGTATCAAGAATCTGTAGTTTTCAAGGGATCAAGATTGATGATTACCAGACATATTGAAGAAGACAGAAGCCAAAAAAGTTTCCCTCTCAGGAAACGGACCAATGTTTCTTCCAGTGAAACGGAGCAGCCTTCGATCTCTGATCGAACGATTAAAGTTAGCTATATTCCCTCTGATGCTAATAAGGAAACTGTGAAGATGATTTTTGAGAGCAGAAGGAATGGTGGAGGTGAAATTGACAGCATTGTTTATAACCAAGGACAAGGAACTGCAGTGATTACTTTCAAAAACCAACAAGGTAGTCATCTATATTTTTTTTCTATCTTGTTCTAGAAATTTAACTATCATAATACCTAGTGTCTAATGTAAGTAGACGACAAATTTGAGTTTCCTGTTTCTGTGTAACTGGACTGACACTTGGACAAAAGCGCGCCGCCGAAACCGCACAGCATCTATGCTATAAATCTAAAAGTGTGTCCTTCTGTTTGTCCGGCGAAAGGCTCACGAACGGAACGCTCTAGCGATACGAAAAAGTTTACAAAATCTCCTTATAAGCATTTGTAGGTCAACGGTACTATATAAAACTCACAATTTATTTTAAATTCCGATATTTGGACAATTTAAGTTTCGATAATTATGGTGATATGCAACATAAATAACGGCGGCCATTTATACATGCGCACGTGACGGCCAAGATGGCCGCATGTTTTTATCTGCGTGTCAATATTTACCATTTGGGCGGTCGAACGCGTGTTTCTGCTCGACTAATTGTGTTATTCAATTTTCAAACTCGCCTAGTATGCGTCCGTGGAGAGACTTCTCTCTTTCGTCGCTGTTTCTGGGGTTGTTTTGGACGATTTTCGGATGCTTATCACCGAAGCCACGCGCTCGTCACTGATCGGAAAAATGGTTTCGCCCGCCGAGGGGATTTCAGGTTGTTACCTGAACAACAAAGCCTTCGGTTATGGCGCCCACCGTTCTCCATCGGTGACACTATTCTATTCGACCATTTTCTGGCTACTACGAATGTCGTCCTCTGCAGATCCAGATCCAGTGCCAGAGGGATGCCCGGACGCAGCGCCTTCTACCGTCTGAGAGGAACTGCCATGATGTCGAAGTGCGCGAGTTCCGACCCTCTTCGTCTGTCGTCATTCCTCTTCTTCGAAGCTACGGCGACCAGGAAATTCTAATAACGTGCCAACCATCAGCTCTGGATGAGAAGCCGCTGAATTGCTCTTCGTGTTTGCGGGACCTTGCCAGTGGTGACCCTTCTAGTCATCTGTTATTCGAGAGCTGTGTTCGTTTTTGACTGACTATCTGGTCATACTGACTCTTAACATCATTCAGATTAGCGCAGGGAGCACCTCTGAGTAGGAATCTTGAAGAGGCGCTATATTAAATTTTTGGAAAATAAAAAAGAATTGACTTGAGGTCAATGCGGAGATAAATATGCAAATCAGGCGCATTCGTCATAAAACCGCGACGCCGGTTTAATGGCGAATGCGCCTGATTTGCATATTTATCTCCGCATTGACGTCAAGTCAATTTTTTTAGTCTGCTTAAAATTATATAGAATTACCACACAGAGAGAAACAGAGACAGACGGATAGAGAGGGAGAGCAATCGTTTTAATACCAATTTCCATGATAACTGTCATCAATATAACTTTTATATACCCAAGTATTATTTTCATCAATCCACTTCTAGTTTCTCAAGAAACTATTTTCATCAATCCAACTTATCCTTTCACATTTTCATAAATCAAACTTCTATTTAAGCAAGAATCATTTTCATCAATCCAACTTCTATTTTCACAGAAATTATTTTCATCAATCCAAATTCTATTTGAGCCAGAATTATTTTCATCAAGCCAACTTCTATTTCAAGCAAGGATTATTTTCATCAATTCAACTTCTATTTAAGCAACAATTAGTTTCATCAATCCAACTTCTATTTAAGTAAGAATTATTTTCATCAATCCACCTTTCTTTGAAGCAAGAATTATTTTCAGCAATCCAATTTCTATTCAAGCAAGAATGTTTTCATCAATCCACCTTCTATTTAAGCAATGGATTATTTTCACCAATCCAACTTCTTTCAAGCAAGAATTATAATCATCAATCGTTAGTAACTTTTATTCAAGCAAAGATTGTTTTCATCAGCCATCTTCTATTTAAGCAAGAATTGCAATGGGCGAATAATTTAGAACGTTAAGGCGATAAATCTATATTATAAGTCTCAGTCTGTTTACGTTTTCCTTCCGTTTGTTTGTTTGTTTGTATGTTTGTTTGTCCGTCATCTAAGGCTCCGAAACGGAACGCTTTAGCGATTTACAAAATTTTACAAAACATTATTACGCCACGTCATGGTCAACGCGACCATCGAAACTTATAGTCGCGTTGACTATTTTCAGCTCGCAATTTTATTCAAACGCCGATATATGGACATTTTAAATTTACAACTTTTTCGACGAGGCTATCTTATAATAGTATGGCCATTTGTTCACGTCACGCGGCTAAATATGCAATCTTACGTCACGCCGAGCATCTAAGTCAACGCTCTGATTCGCAACCAATCACGATGACCGTTGATTTCAAATCAGAAATGGTTACGCCCACGGCAGAATTTCAATGCAACACTTTAGCGATACGAAATTTTTAACGAACGTTTTCATTTGAATTTCTATAGATCTCAACCCAACTTTGTTTCACCTCAAAATTTACTTTAAATTCCGATATTTGCACATTTTAAGTTTCGATGTGGTCATAGTCTGTTTCAATGCCATTGAAATCTAGCTATGCAGGAGTATATATTGCGTAGAGTACTAGAGTTGCAGTTAAACAATTTCAAGCCAGCGCGTAAATTCGCCAGAGGGACACACGAAAAATTTGCACATCGTTAAATTCAAATTCACGGGCGCTGACGAAGATGTCGTTAAATTCAAATACACGGGCGCTGAGGAAAACCCGGGCGAACGCCGGGTAAAAACTGCTAGTTACATTCAAAATTAGTTGACAACACTATTAATGTGTGCTCAACCGAAGACGGCAACTTAATATAGGCCTACGATTAATTAGCAAACTAAAATGAAGAGTTATTTGCTGATTCACCAAACTTCACTTTATTCGACATAGGCTAATTATTTCCATTTTGCGCGCTTTTGCCTTATTAATTACACAGAGTTATTTTAGTTTTGCGTGTCTCCAAGTTGACAGATAGGCTACGTTTAAATTATATCAACACAGTTGCTTACTTTGAGAATGAATAAGAAATTGTTTTTTCTTTAGTTGCTGCATCATTTCTCAAGAAAGATATAGTACAATTCAAAGGTCATTGCTTTTGGATAACAAAACATGAAGACCAAGCTGCTGGCGCTGGAGATGACGAAGACAGTGATGATGATTGTTTCTAATAGAAACTTTCTCTCCATGTCCGGCTAATCTCAGTTTCTGAATCCTTGATCCGCTTTAGAAGTTGACAGCTAAGTTTTGGTTATATAAAATATAATTATTATTTTTACAAATAATAAAAATGTTTTAATTAGTTGCTGCATTGAACACTGCTGTGATTAAACACTCCCAGATTGTTCGTATCCGATGTTTCCGCAGTGCGTTTGTAGGCGGTTCAATAAAGTAGCCTACATATTTACTTTTTTTATCATGTCTCAAGTAAGTGGTCGTACAGTGCAAAGGTCAGCGCATGTTGATAAGAAAACACGAAGACCAGGCTGCTGACAATGAACGTGGTGAAGACAGCGACGATGATAACTCGAGATAAACAAACCGATTCATATCGCACACTGCACCTCGACTCTGGAACGAACTTGCCTCTGAACTCCTCATATTCTCAGTTCCTCAACCAATACCTCCACTCTCCCACCGTCATCTGCCTCAGGCTTTCTACTTATCACTCCAAAGGCTTTCCATTCAAAATTTGTTTCACCTGTACAATAGTCCTAACATAATAAATCCGATCCTTCGCCTTCGAAGCATTCTCGTCCTCAACGAAACCAGCTTTAGCTACCACTCTGCTTCCTCTCTTACAACTGGACATTGATTTCTGGACAGCACCTCTGATTCGATGCAGCGCTCGTGAATAAGCTGGTGCTCTGAGCTTATAGCTTTACAGTAGCGCTTTAGAAATTTTGAGATTACGATTACGATTTGTGACTCTTATGAGACCCAAGAGGATTCCAACATAAATTTATTATGTTCATACGCGTGCTGGATCGCAATTACTGAAAGAATCACTCTGTAAGCAGCCTTGCCCGAAAATCATCCGGCTTTTAACGCGTCTTCACTCTTGCAGGTTCGGGCCTGGGCTCCATGCACGTTGGGTTCTGCCAGGACTGTGTTTTGCATTTGCGCCACAAATAGAGCTAACATTCTTTAGGTCTATTTACCTAGTAGTTCAATGGTCAAAGCCAGAACTCGTTTAAACTATAACTAACATTCTTAATTACATAAATCAGTTTATAAGTTAACTTCTCGTTTACCGACTCAGGCATTATTATTAATTTTCGCATAAACTGTCCTAGTAAAAGAATTAATACGTCATATGTATTTAGTACAATTTCATTTTTTACGTGCTTTGTTACTTATAAAATAAAGACTGCTTTAAATGCTGTTGCAACCGTTCTGTATTATACATGCTTCTCAGATTCAAATATTCTTACGTTGATTTGTTCAACAAAATCGTTCGCTGCCTGTTCCAAAACGCAGATGATTACGAAAACGAACATTTTTAAAGTGACATATTAAAACTTTTAAGCGCCTCTTTCGACTTTGTAAATTAGAGATCTCTTAAATGATACTTACATGTATAATATATAACACGCAATGCCTAGAATAAGATTAACCAACATTTGTAGAAAAGTAAACAGTATAGGCTACATACTTCTCTACCAGATGCATTCTGGTGCAGTTCATGTGCTGCTTCTTATCGATGCTCCATCACAAGATTTCTAACTCCGACGAGTGCTATGCAATTATCCAGGCTTTTCAACATTGGGAAAAAACTTCTAAGTTGGCGACCATAGCAGTCATCAGCTCATGACTAATTCCGTGATCGCGGTCTATAATATTTTACAGGAACTGGGAATCATTCATTCATCTGGGGCCACGGTCATCCTATGGAACAGCCACTGCATTAATATCGTGTAATTATTGTTTCTGTCATTAAGTGCATGCGTGCTATGTATCCAGACAATTAATATTGTCTTTTTAGAAGCTCACACAAGCGTTGCCTACGCTAGCCTAACTGGTGCAAGAGTTAATCGAAACAAAAAGTTCATCTGTAAACCAATGATGCTTAGATAACTAATAATAACTCAGATTATCGCTTAGCATCCTAAAACTCAAGTTTCTGTTGTCGAGTACCTAAAACTACAAATGCTGCCTATGATCGCATTCATTGATCCCGGATGGATTGAATTCGTCCACCATCATCCACTCATGGACTCAATATATCGAAGCTGAAGCATTACACCGAGAACCGCGAAGAGTGGTCCCTCATTACACATGAATTTGTTCGTACATATATCGAACTGATGCTACATGATTCCTATTATATTGTATTGTATTAATATAAAGCTTACGCATTACATCCCACTTAATCCTAAAAGAATGTTGGTTTAATGAGTAATGCCAGCTGCCAAGAATGTCTTAATTTTACGCGTAACATGAGATCATTCACATAGCTTCCTGGTAGTAATCCTAAAACATCTTTAGTCTTGTAATCTTCAATAATCTGCAATCTTAGACTATTGTAATTTGTAAATGTAATTGTGATCATGGTTCTGTACATTGCGCAACAATACTCATTCATTCATTATGAGAATTTATATGGCTTCTCTTCAAGAAACCTACTCAGGAGCGCTCCCAGCCCAGCCACGACTAAAGAAAAAAGACCTCAGTGACTTATGAAACCCAGTTGGGTTGATCAGGAATAATGAACGCAGCTGTGATGGGAGATCATTCCAGATGGAATGGCCCACAACTGAGAAAGTTCGGCGTTGTCTGGTAGCCAAGCGCGCTCGTGGAACTAAGAGTCCACAACTCGTCGCAGAGCGAAGCACCCGACGCGCCGCTATGTCGGACACTGGGCGGCAAAGATCGCGCAAGTAAGATGGAGCAAAGCCAAGAACACATCGAGAAACCATAGCAGCAATACGATATGAAATCGGCTTAGATACAGGCAGCCAATGCAACTCATCACAGATGTATGCAGAGACAGAGGCAAATGTAGGAAGCCGCCCGATCACCCGAGCAGCCGAGCGCAGGACTAGATCAAGTCGTCCCAGGACCCCAAGGGGGAGGCCGACAAGTGTCGAGCAACAATGATCAATTCGACCAATGACGAAGGCGTGGGTAAGGACCACGACCGCCTCGTGAGAGAGCGAGCGAGAAACCACTCGGAGCTGACGAAGCGGATAGTAACAGCTTCAACAGGCTAGGTTCACATGTTGGCAAGGCTAAGTTCACGGTCAAGAGTGAGAGAAAAGGTTATCTCAAGGAAGATCTGAGCAAGCTGGGGTAGATCAATACCTTCAAGTTGCCGACGGCCACCCAGCCAAATAAACTGTGTTTTGGAAGGGTTTAAGAGAAGCCTATTAGAGGCCATCCAAGAGGAAAGAACATCACCAGTCAGGCACATCAGACTCAAAACAGCAGCTGTCAACCCTCGATAGTGCTGTACAATGATCGTTTGAGACCGGAACGTTCCGGTTCTTTTTTGACGACCGCAACGCCGTATCGGTTCACTCTTTGATTAGCATGGCGCCTGAAGCCAGCGTTCCGGTTCTTCCTGAAGTGGGCGTTCCGGCTCTTTTTGGTTTGGACGACAGCGACTTCCACCCAGTGCTGCTCGTCGCATCCTGGTCCTCATCCAGTCGAAGCATGACGGGTAGGGTCGGATCCTCTCCTGTGTTCATCGGTTGAATGGGGTAATCGCCTCCATTCCTCCTGTAGACCTCGAGAGGAGAGGTCGGCGTCCGTGGCAAATCTTTACAAATCTAGAACTTATCTTAGTCGCTGCCTATAGGAACGTCGAGACCTGAGGATGTAAATCTGGGTCTAAATAAACAGCCTCTCACACTTTAGAATGTTTTGATTTTATATTCTTGTCATTTTTCAATTGTAAGTATAACCACAGCTGTAGGTTATACAGCAAGCGTCATCATCACTAGATAGACTTCAAGAGAGACTCATCTCTTGACAGTTTACACTAGCCCTCTTCAAGTGATTTATACCATCTACATAGACTTCCATTGGTTGATTGTTACCAATAATTAATGACCAAAAGCAAAAGCACAATTGGTATCGCTGCAGTATTTATAAATAACTGCCACTCAATATCTACCGGTATCCATATTGAGTAAGTTTATGCAGAATGAGTTTTGTACATGCGTCACATTTCTGTGTAGGCCTCTGTGTAATATTATGTTCCCAGCCTTAAATGATAAAATGCTTGAGTCGGAATAAGTTGTTGTTGATGGGGAAACGTATGAATTACAGCCTACAGGTGATTGTTTTGCATACATCAACGCAAATCGGTAAACTACTTTGAACTTTCCATCTGTAACTTATACAGTTAAGAAAGAATTATGTCTAAGAACTGAATAGACATAAATTTAAATAATCATATTGTTTGTCATTGGCCTACACATTGAAATCGAAAGTAAAAGTAAGTACTCTAGACCACGCCTTTTCAGCGCGGCTAGAAATTACAACCGTAACAACGATATTTATGGCTTTTGAACGAGCTGTGGTAGGCCTAAGTGTAGAATGTAGATGATTAGTTTGCTGTTGAGCAAACAGTGTGTTGATTTATAGCCTACACACAAGGCTTAGCGTAGCCTACTAGACTCAGTTACTGAATAGTACGTTGGTAATTCTGTGTATGTTACGACTGTTTGTGTTTCTTACGGATCGTCATTCACACTTGCCGTGCAAGCTTTCAAGTCTGGACATATTATCTGATAGCATATGCAATTGGATTCTCAACCTTTTCAAGGGCAGAGGGACGTAACGCGATTCCAGGGGAAGCTGTGCTCGGTCAAGTCCATTAATGCAAGTTTCGTCCAGGGATCACGGATAGGACGTTATTTACATCGTAAACTCCTCTGATCTAAAAGCGCAATAGGCTTCTCCGAGAACCCATCGTAAAGTACGCAGTAGATACGTACTTATTAATCGGGGCGTCGATGCGTGATACAATCGGTGATGAGATACAAGCCGTAACCATCGAACGAGGAGAATTCGTGGCTTTAATATTCGTATATATTCGTGAATATTAGGGCATTTTATATCCGTGTTTATTCGTTTATGACCTCACTGTTTCCGTTTTGTTTACGAACTAATTTCAGACTACTAACTTAAGAGTATGTGCAGTGGTTTTGCGGCGCTATACTTAGTAACAAAACTTCTTACATTCGTTACTTACTTACTTGGTTAACGAATTGCATTATGGGATATGGTTGCTAAATTGAGTGTGTAGGTCCTGGTTGCTTTAGAGCAGATACAGTTTACGTTAATTGCTATAATTGTTACCAAATTGCCATCGGTGGCTCTGTCTCTGTTCAGGTAGTGTCACAAAGTGCTGCCGAACGAAATTGGTCTACGTATAACCTTATACACAACAAGAAGAGAATTAGGCTGACAGAAGCGAGAGCTAGGGATCTGGGTTATGTGCACAGTAATTTGAAGCACATCGAAGCTATTGATTACACAGAGTCGCGTGCAGTGGGAAGAATGGACTGTCGAAGATTCTGAAGCTCAGTGGCGGCTCTACAGGGGGGGCCAGGGGGGGGGCCCCCCAACTGAGTCTGTGGCCCCCAGTGGCCCCCAAATTTTAGTCCAAAATATTATGAAATATGGTATAATTTAATTTTGATATTTTCAAAGGTGTTACTTAGTTACTTACTACTTGTTTACATAGGGGCCTCCACCAGAAATGCTAGAAATGTTATTACAATTAAAATTAAAAGGTGTGAAGGGTAGATCGGCATGATTCAGGAGGAGACATTTTTCTGGTTACTTGTTACCTTGTTTCTTGTTACTACCCCCTCGAAAAAATTCTGGTAAAAGTCTTGTTACTACCCCCCCTCGAAAAAAAAAATGTCAACACTTGCTACCCCCCCCCGGTCGTCAACTTTTTGGGGAAGATGTTACAGGTCTCTCGTGACCATTCTCACTTTCGACGAAAATAGACTGGCCCCTCCATCTGTGTCCCCGGCCCCCCCGTGGCCCCCCCTGTTGCAAAAGTCTAGAGCCGCCACTGCTGAAGCTGAGGAAGGTTAGGACAAGATTAACTATTTCACTCTCGAATGTGAATGCCGCATGATCAGCCATCATCGCCTATTGAGACCTTGAACAATAAACTAAGTGAAGTTTCTGAAATAAGGTGAGTAACTGTAACATGTAACTGTTGTTATTCTAATGCCTAGTTTTTTGCACTGAATTTTGTACAAATAATCCAGGTTTTTGAAGAATTTAGAATTAAAAGAACAACAAAATTTAATATTCGTTGGCCACTTTTAATATTCGGCAATATTCGCCAATTTCTAAAAGTCTTAATATTCGTAATATGCGCATGCTCATTCTATGACCGTAACACGCTAGGCCACCCTAGACAACATCGACTGGACTGTGACAAGACTCTCCCTGGATTTTTACACGTTGAGTCACTCAAGTCTTTTTTCTTTATCCGTGGCTGGACTGGGAGCGCTCCTTAGTAGATTTCTTGAAGGGACCCTACGTAAATCTTCAGAATGAATGAATGAGCCGAAGATTGTCATCACGAGCCCATCATTGCTATCTCTACATCTCTTATCCAAACACATGTCTCATTTTACATTTATTAAGACGTGTTTTAATGCTTAATATGTCTACAATACGTTCAAACCGATAAAATAAAATGTGCAAACAAGGAAACACAATCGCATCAACTAAAGATGCAACAAATTCTTATTTGTCATACCTACAGCATAATTATTATGGCATCAACTGTTATCCTACGAGTTTTTATCTTTTCTAAATTGATTGTGCTTTTGCAGTGTCTGCGATGGCTAAGAGTCGACAAAGCTTAGTTCAGCACAAAATTGGTGACATGACAGAATGTTCAATCTGCACAGCGATCTTCACAAATCCAAAAATTCTTCCATGTGTTCACACGTTCTGCTTACACTGTCTGGAAACCTATGGAAAAGATAAACAACCTGGAGATCAGATTACCTGTCCAATTTGTAGAAATGAATTTGCAATTCCAAATGGAGGTTTATGCAATTTGCCAAATAATTTTCTTATTGGAAACATTTTGGAGATTGGAAGATTGTCAATGGCATCTGCAAATGAAGCCACGTGTAATATCTGCCCTGAAGGAGAAGAGGCCATAGCTAAAATGTTTTGCGTTGACTGTGAGCAAATTCTTTGTGAGCGCTGCAGCAAATCGCACAAGAAAATAAAGTTCAGCCAAGACCATCAAATCTTTGAACTTGGAAGCCATTTAAGCGCACAAAACTTTAACTTACGCAACAGTTACTGTGACCATCATCCTAAAGAGCTCATAAAGATGTATTGCTACGATGATAACGTCGCTATTTGTTTAATCTGTTGTGTTGAGAGACACCAGTCTCACAGATGTGTAAACGTTGACAAAGCTGCTGGAGAATTTACAGCGCGTCTGAAAGAAGACCTCGAAAGAGTTACGAACAGACTCCCAGAATGTGAAGAAGTTGAGAAATACTTAGATAAATATAAGAAAGAATTCCTAATAGAGATTTCGACAGCTGAAGAATCAATTCGAGACACTGGGACTAAACTGAAAGAGTTAATTGACCAACACACAGAAATATTGGTCCAGAATTTGAAATCAGTTTTGGAACCAAACCTCAAAGCATTTGAAATCACAAAACAGGAAATTGACAGATTCAAAGTAATGATCGACAGCTTCTCTAGATATTCTGAGGAACTTCTTTCTCAAGGGTCATCTGTAGATATTTGTAGAGCTGCCAATCAAATGCATACGAGAGCAAATGAGTTAGAAACACTTCCATCAAACTGCAGCGGGGATTGTTTTCGCTGTGATGCAGTCGCTTTCCACCCTTCAAACCTTGAAAACCTCTTGAAACAATGCAACTCTAATGCTGCAGTGGGCGATTTAACAGTCAATGAAACACCAGATCGAATCATAAACTTTGAAATTGAAAGAAGAGGTAAGCACAGGTACTTAACAAGGAATCAAGGACAGTGGAGTTTAGAACAGTTTTGTAATTTTTTAGGCCTGTCAAATGCTTTAATTAGGCGTCGACTTTCCAACGAACTTGACATTTCCAACGAACTTGGCACTTTTTCACAAAGATCCAATATTTTGTTTAAGTATGATCACTTACCTGACATCCGCATAGCCTATATTGCAATCACACATGCATTCAGTTTCTGTAATGCAATGCTCTGGCTCCTTATGAAAAAACCAATTTGATTTAAACATCCTCCCGACTCTGGTAATACTGCTTTTAACTTTACCTTTACAAAGCGCTGATATGCCCACTCTCCAACTTCAGGATGGCTACTGTAACAGTAATGATCGTCATTTGTTGAGTGCGACTCGTGTCTTTATTGACAAAAGTGTATGAATCGGTAGCAAATGATATAATTATATTATATGGCATGAGAAGATATTCCAAAGAGGCGCTTTATAAATTATCAGAACTGAATCGCCGTATGATGAACATGTAGACTAATTAAGCAAATATTTTTGTGGCATTAACTGATTCAAATCGATGGCTATCAAATGTTTTTACAATAATTCACTTACGTCTAGATATATATGAAGAGGTCATATTATAAATATATATATATATATGTAATTTGCTAGCAATTCATACACTTTTGCATTCAAACACAACAACGAGAATCTCACGGTACTAATGTGTAATATCAGTTGCACCACAAGCACGGTCTAGTACAATATGAAGGATAATATATTGTTACTGACATCAGTGCGCAGTACAATTCTGAATCAATTCAGCAAGTGTTGAAGTACATGTATAACGAAGGGAAAACTCCGTAAGATTACAAGATAGTTCATCTATCCACTGTGACTACTCGTTCGTTTTGAAGGTGGATTATGGCACCTAGATACAATCTGGACCAATACCCGTGACCTGGTTCCGCTTCCAGGATTCATAACCATCACAACCGAGGAACCTGATATGATCACCCTTGACGACGATCCAACACAGAAACGAGCTAAGATGCCATGCGGTCACGTCATCGGTCAGTCGCTATATCGTCCGTCAGTCACTGTGTCTTCTTTCTTTGTTTCAATCCCACTGCTAATTGTTTGTTGTACTTATGATGTTCAATTACCTTATTTTAACCCTGTTACATTTAGAACTGCGTACCGTACTTATGTACCGGTACATAGTTCAAAATGCAGCATGGCCCTCTGAATCATTTCTTAACTGCTGTCCTACCTGTAAGACAGCCTTCAGAAGAATTCAGTTAGGCAAATTTATTGTGCTGCAAACGAGAAAGGCCCGATATCCCTGGTCTAAAATGCTTACCAGTGACCATTATATGCATACGTACAATCACACAACAATACTCTAATAAAACCATTTTGATTTTACATGTAGGTAGAGAGAGGATTGTCGGAGTCAACCTTACGGTATTTTGTCAGATGAGAAGTGCTTTGAAGTTCTTGAAAGCTATTCGCCCAGATACATTCATAATCATAGAATTGCACGGTTTAAGCTTCTTCTCTTGTGTCTTTTCAGGGCCATATTCGATGATGTGTTACTGCCAGGACCTGCTAACACAAGGCGAATACAAGTTCTATTGCCCAGACTTCAAATGCGAGCGTGAATGGGAATACTTTCTTGTTCGCCACGTGGCCTGCCTTTCACCAGAAGAGATGCAGAAAGTCGAAAAGAAGATCGCCGACAACTACTTGAATAGGGCTATGGACAAATTCAGACAATGTCCAGGATGCCAGATCTGGTGTTTCCGGGCATCGGATGTCCGTAACAACTGCGTTCGTTGTCCCATTTGCACCAAATCCAACGGAGGAGCAGGATTCGCATTCTGCTGGGATTGTGAAAAGAAATGGCAAATGTCTAGGTGTGGTGGAGTCTGCGGAAATCCGGGTTGTGACGGTAAAGATGGAAGACTCCAGATCCTTGCCACGTGTCCGACAAAATGGATCAACTGCTACGTCGAATGTCCTTGCATTCGCGGATGTCCGAATTGTGGCCTTTTGATGGAACTGAACAGCAACTCTGCAGCACATGTATGCTGCTACAGCTGTCACTACGGATTCTGTTTCGTCTGTCTGAAGGAACTGAAAGATAATGAATGGCAGTGTCAGCCGTACTACATTACATGCAAACTCGCTCCACGTCAAGAATCTTTGCCTTGAAGTCTGCAGAAGCATTAGACACTTTCGTCCTGCATTTTGGTTCATTGTAGACAATAATTGTTATTATTGAGATGTAATCCGATCTAGACTTACGTTAGCATGTTCAGCTAAATCTTTTGTAGACCTATCAGATTTTGGACAAGCGCAGCATAAAGAAAGACCTATTTCAATTCGCTGCATGTCTTACCATGGACTATCTCTGTTTCACCAAACTGACGTTTTGGATTCGTGGTGATCCTCTTTTATTTATTATATATTTCTATATCTGTATATCCTATACTCGTTTAGCGCCTATATTTGATGTCTAATCATCAAGCCATGGCGCTGATCGTAGAGCCCTAAAGAACAAGGTAACGGATTCCCAAGACATTGACCGGCGTAAGTGCTCTCAATTATTTTAACTAAGCATCGTCATAATTATATAATTATAATGGAGCCATAGAAGCAATTAGATTAGCGTACAATGTCATCTTGATTAAATCAGCATTCATTTAACAGCGTCATCTTATGTTGCTGCGCTGTAGTTTACAAAGAAAGTTGAGCTGCAAAATAAGATTATATTCCGACTGTAAAGCTAATTGTTTGTGTAAGCATTGATTTCTTAAGTGGACAACTAGGTTGCAACTTTCCAGGGCACGGAAAAATTCAGGTTATTCGTTTTCATTTAGTTTAAAAAAAACTGTTATGATCCCATCGGAACTCTTTCAGGACTGAGCTTTCTCTTACGGTCGCTTGAATTGTAGACATTTTACTGCAAGTAACCATTGTTTTTGAGAAAGGTTAAAATGTACTGACTATATAAACTTTTAGCATTATTTTATAATTATAGTTGACATTGTAAAGCATCCTAGAAGTTGCTTGCTACTAACAATGCTATATAAACTAGGGTAATTAAAATAACATTTACAATTACAGCTTCTATATTCATTCAGTGAGTGCATTTATTGACTGCACGTTTTGGAATTTCACTACCAACGACCTGTCCTGAGTAGAGCCTAAAGTGGGATTCGTGGTGGAAGCATACGACCACCAAAAGCATAGAAATAATTGCCTGGTCAAATATGTGGATGATGCTGACCTCCTCGTGGGCTCCACCAACATAAAAACCAGTAGGTGAGGAGGTCGAGCACATCTTAAAGTCAATAATCTCGGGCTCAATCCACCCAAAACCAAAGAGGGGCGGGCATTAGAATCCGCTAACCGATGGGGCATTAGAATCCGCTAAACAACCGATCAACCAGGGGCAGGATGGGTAGATTCTCTTCGGGTCCTTGGGGTCATCATCTCATCAGACCTAAGAATGCCCTCACACAGACACGGTTCTGTCCTCGAGCTCCTCAACTCCCTAATTATTGAGCAGTGTGATTCTCGTTAACGATAACGAAAATGTTCGTTAACGAAAATAAAATAAGTTCGTTAACGATAACTATAACTGAAAATATAATTAACTATAACTCTAACTATAACGAAAATAACAATAACGAAAATTCATCTTTATTTTCGTTAATACAAAAAATAAAAATAGGAAGTGCAATATGGACGATTAGACGTAAATGAGAACGAAAAATGCGATATTGTTATTATGCAATTTTGTCAGTTACTTTGGAAACTCGTGTATTCATGGAGCTGAATACACCCATGCTTCAAAGGCTTTCAAAGTCCTGAGCAAATTGTGAAACAGCGTGTTAATGCGCACAATTTTGCTTATAGCCTTAATTATTGCAACTAAGTAGTAACTAAAATTAACTAAAATAAAAATCGACTAACTATAAATATAACTAAAAAGTAATTCTAATTATGACTACAACAATAACTAAAATAAAAAACCATTAACTATAACTGTAACTATAACTAAAATAAAAATCTGTAAGGAGAATCACGCTGGTATTGAGGGTACTAAGGTCCCATGGCCTGTCTGCCATTGCTGTAGAAGAGGTGGCAAGATCAACCACTATCGCTCATCTCATGTATGCCTCACCAGCATGGTGAAATGGAGGCGTTTCCTCCCCACAATACATATCAGCCCCAGGAGCAGTAGCGCCGGATGAGGCTTTTGACACTTGCCATGTCCGTCCAGACCTGATCCTCACCCTCTGACAAAACAAATTTGAACCTTGGCCCCGGATGCAAAACTTTACTCTCCCATTAAAGCATTACCTGAATTATATTTCCTGAATACCACTTAGGGATGTATTTTGACAATAGCTCGAGGCCTAGCTCTGCGAAGATCTAAATTGCCGAACTGTAACTATTTGCGCCTCTTGTCAGCTAAAATAGATTATGGGAGTAAACGAATATTGATGGACTGATTGATGAAGCGCCTTTTAAGAATATACATTTAGAGCGCTATATAAATTGCCATATATATATAATTATATATATATATATATATATATATATATATATATATATATATATATAAACATATGTGTAGCAACATAATTATATTAGTTTGTTCCGCTCCCTCACAGTTGGAAAAATATTTCAGGCTGTATTTTTACTAGGGCTCTATAGCTGATGCCAAACGTATCTAAACGAGTGGAAACACGATCTTGTCATGCAGGTGGTCTGTAGTTTTTGCGAGAAAATAGAAAACAAGACATAAATAATTAGCGATTAGGTTGCCTTATCTGATATCGCTGCATAACAATGTGTACGTGAAGATCTATAACTCATCCCTTAAGTCAGAACACCGTCTTACGGATTCAATATTGAAAACTTGTTTACCATGATAAGCACAAAAATAGATAGTTTGTATATGGCAGGTATTTGCTACTGAAGCACAACGAACGAGAGATCCTCTGTGAATCCAATTAATCACGAAACCTCTTAATTCTCTTTTTGTATAAGGTGGCTGCCCATTGCAGGCAGGTAGACCTATCAAGGTGCAACGGACAGACGGGTTTTCCTGACTTCGGAGTATCAACAGAATCCAACGAAGAAGAATCTGCTTTGACTCGCATTTCGCATTGGTAAGCTAGGCTACTTCAGAGATATTTGCTAATACAGGTATTATTATTTATTATCACTACTACTATTAAACATATTATATTATTGTTTATCATTGATTCAAACTGTCACATCGCAGTATGATTGCAAGTCATTGTATGAACGGATGATGATAAGTTATTACAGGAGTCGTATTTAGCTGTGTGGCAGCCATGCATGACGCCCATCAATGTCCTTGTACTCGTTTTACCAAGGTCACCTAGCGAATGGACGGCTAAGTCGGCCTTTTGTTATTAAATTTGGGAGTGGCCTCGTACACGAGAGGTGGATTTTTGCTCAGCTGATTCTGTTTGTCGCGAACGACATTATAAACAGAGTTTAAAAGGTATCACGGTGTGTATGCATAGACCTAATGAAAGGTAAATTATAGGACTGTCAATCGAGAGATCTGAGTTTCAAATCCCACCAGAGCATAAATTTGGTTCGAGATTTCTGTCCAACCTGCGCCCAGTAGCCAACTCAGCTATGTTATGAGTATTATACTTACCGACGGGTACCGTGCACTGACGGTGGGAAGATGAGACGACAAGAGACAGGACAGGCCACCCGCCCTCATATGCCGAGGTTAAGAAAATGAAGTTGACAACAATACACATGACTGTCTCAAGGCTAGCTTTCTTCTTCTTCTCGTCGTCGTCTTTTTGTGTGCTTTTTCTGCACATTATATGTAATCACAGATGTGTTGTACTTCGCCAGCACAACCTGGCACGAACAATTCTCATTCTATGGGTTAACCCGTTAACACCCATCAACTGCTCTAACGAACAGTATTACTTTGGTGAAATATGAACTTTCGCACACACGCAAAGGAGATCAACCAAAGGCGTTTCAGAGTTTGCCGGTGACAGCTTTACTCCGGAAGAAAAAGCTCGATCTACTTCTGTTGTTGATTATTGCCAAACTTCTCGCAAGAACCGACGCGGAAGCGAACAACCATTATTGCACATCGCAGATGCATGCAGATTTTGACACTGCGTCTGACTCCATTAGGTACCACGACATGTCGGTGTGGAGCAGGCCAAAGAAGCAGACTTCATGAGGAACCTCTTCAACCATATTCCTTTTTTATCGAAATCATTGATTACACTTCTTTGATGATCCGTCTTTATGCCTCCTATCGGAATTTGCTAGTTGTTAGCCGCAATAGATTGTTTTGCTTAATATTTTCAAAAAAGGTGCGCTTCTACATTTAAAAGAATGTGTTGAGGCATGAAAGTGTTGGGAAAACATTATTAGTACCTTCTTTAGAGACTTGGTTTCCCTACGGTATCAGCTTGAGATGTCTAACACTATATTTATGTGAAGGACTGCAATGTTGATAATCGTTTATAGTGTCAAATAAATGATTATGTCGACGTATTCAGATGCATGCTTAAATAGGATAAGACCGCTGACCGTCAGGGGTCATCCTCTTAAAATTGAGCTCAATGGTATAATTAATTGATCTCACTGTCCCGGCCACTGAAGTTGTGCTAAACTTTAACCACGATTCCAATTTCGCTAATCCGACGAAAAAAATTATTACTGAATCGAGACCTAAACCATTTGAAAGATACTGTTGGAAAATGCACAGCTTGCATAGAATATTGAGAAGATCAATCTGAGTACCAGCATGTGCTTTTCCAAATATTATCGTAATTCTTCATGAATAAATGTAGGCTTAATTACTGACATGAACAAATGTAATTACTGATGAAGACAAGTCTTAGACGGTACTAATTGCATCAGATATAGGGCAATGAGATACAAAAATTAAGATAAATTGAATACATTTGTTTGATGTTATTGTAGCAAACAGAAGAACCATGTTCGCGCTGCAGATTACACTGATTTGGTCCCTTCTATGGAACTCGTACTCTTTCGAACCAATCGATATAACAAGTAACTTAACATTACTGTCGCTATACGACTTTGCATTTTAAGCTACTGATGGAGCACACTTTAAATCAGTGCATTTCTCTACCCTTTGTTCATAGATATCAGCGACATTGTGTTAATATATTCTGATGCAACTATCAAAACTTTCTTTTGATAGTGCTAGGTAAAAATTCAAACTATGGAGATTCCTTGAATAGAACGATTTAAAAAGGTCCGCTGTTTAAATAGCCCGCTTTTTATCTAGCTGGTTATATAGGCCTATAATTATATCTTCAGCCTTAGCCTATTTAACTGATTTGCTTCCATTCTAGTTAATCGCTTGCGTACTTTTTTTAGCATCAAAAAGAGCGGCACCTCCTCATTTGCTTGCGATCATCCGAGCGAAATACATCTCCGGGTCTCTGTTTATGCATTTCTAGACACACACACACACACACACACACACACACACACGCACGCACACACACACACATATGTATATGTATGCATATATATATATATACTATGTCCGGGGGGAAAAGGGACCCTTTATGTCAATATGAAAATAAATTAGTAAATATTCAGCGATCTTTAAAATTCCAAAAACGTTTTAATCCTGACATAATTAGCTAACATTGGTTAAGATATAAAAGTTCCTGTCATCCAATAATGACCTCATAATGACGTCATTTTCATCAAAATTTAAGTGTTTAGTATGACAAAAAATTGGTGCCTCGGCTCTTCGTAAAATGGAAATCCATTGAACAGAATCAGGTGGGAAAATAAATGGAGCTTTTTACCGGGATTGTTTTCTGTCGGAAAAATTGTTGCCTGATATCCGAAAATATCGGATTATTGCACATTCTAACAAGATGGCGCTCCAGCTTACCGAGCGCTTGAAACTGTTGAACTGCCGACAAAGGAGACTCTGGATTTCATACCTCCTAATATTTGAAAGCCAAACAGCCCGGACTTAAATCTGGTTGATTATAAGATTCGGGAAATAATGCAAGAGAAGTTTCTAAGGACAAAGAGCAGAGACATTTAGAGACTCTGTCAGCGAATCGTTAATGCCTGAGAGGAATTTGATCATCGCATGGTTATCGATGCTGTTACCCGCCAGTGGCACGCGCGCGTCTTGAAGCTTTTGTTTCAGCCAAAGGCGGGAACTATGAACACACCTTGTAGTCTAATATTATTCAAATATAAAAATTAAATTAAACTAAAAGTTTGTTACTGATAAATAACATTTTAAAATAATACTGAAATTTTTGGATGATTTTTTTTGTGCCGTCCTTGACATTTGAATTTTTATGAAAATGACATCATTATGACGTCACTATTGAATGACATGAACTTTTATATTTTAACAAGGTTTTAGCTAATTATGTCAGGATTAAAGCGGGTTTGGAATTTTTAAAATCCATGAACAGTTACTAGTTAATTTTCATATTACCATACGGGATCCATTTTTCCCGGACACAGAGTAGGCCTATATATATTATAACCATAACCATAACCATAACCACACTTTTATTGAAACCAATCAAAGACAAAATAAACGGTTTTGACAGATGCAATATGTTACGAGGAATCAAAGGGGAGTCCTAAAAGGGCCTAGGCCCCGCTAACAAGGGTCACCCTAAATACTCTGAGTTAAACTGTCATAAGAAGGTGATCGGGATATTACTGTCGAGTACACAAAGGTAACAGAAAGTATCAAAAGAACAAAACTTAACTAGTTAACTAAAGCACACACGAAATGAACTTAAATAGCCTGAGAAAAGATATAATTACGTAACTGGGTTTTAAACAAGAGGAAACTGTACATATTTCTGAGCTGCAGCGGGAGACTATTCCATATTGCGGGACCAGCGTATTTTAGGGAGAATTTACGTGAATTGGTACGAATGGAGATACCTCTGAAGTTGGCAGCAGATCTTAGTTCATATCGATGAAATTCAGAAGTTGTATGAAAATAACCATCAAAAATTTGTGGTAGAGCATGTGACCTATATTTAAACATAAACTCGCAGATTTGAATGACTTTTATGTGGTCGAGTTTTGGAATTTTAAATTGATGAAAAGTTTGAGTTGTGGAGACATGAAATCCTGACCCTGAGATTATTCTAATAGCTTTTTTTTGAAGAAGAATGAGTCTTTTTAGTCTAGTAACATAATTAGAGGCCCATACCATATTGCAATATGATAAGTATGGATGAACGAGTGAGTAGTACAGATTTAGCCGTAAGCGGGTAGGTAGTAGATAAGCGATACGTGATAAGATACCCACGTTTTTTGAGATCTTAGAAGCAATCTGGGATATATGAATATTCCAGGTTAGATGTTGATCCAAATGGACTCCTAGGAACTTAACCGAGGTTACTTGGGGAATCTGAAAACTGTCAACTCGGATTATCCCTTTTACGGAAGGAGTTTTCTTTCTATGTGAACAGAAAAGAATATAATTGGTTTTACTTAAGTTTAATGATAACTTATTGCTTTTAAACCAGTCTGCAATTTTCTGTAGTTCCAGGTTCACTAGTTGAAATAACCGCTCATACGTTTTGTGGGAAGTAAATACATTCTAATCATCGGCAAAGAGTATAAAATCTACAAGTTTAGAAGCGTTGGGAAGGTCATTAATAAATAACAGATATATATATATATATATATATATATATATATTAAATCTGAGATCCATTGAGGGTTACACCTCATTTCTTTACATTCAGTTCAGATGCAATTGCCGTTTCAGGAACATTCTCTCTTATGGACTACTTTCTGTCAAGAATCATTGTTCCAATGATCTGATCATCGCAGTTTCAGTCGTCTTTTATAATGCATCCAGTGTAACAGAACTGATGAACTTTGTCAATTTTTTACTGCTGACGACAAGCCCTTGTTTTTTCTTTTATATAGGCTTATCTTCATTTCTTCATTCCTTGTTTTCGTTGTATTGATCCTACAATATTCATCCTATGTTTGGATTTTGAATACATTAGTATTTCCAGTTCAGCATTTGTAGGCCTACCTCCTGCAATTGCCTGATCATTGATTCATTTCTATTCTTATTTCATTGTTGTTTTCGTTGTGATTAGTATTAAATATTATTATTATCATCGTCATCACCAGCAACATTAAAATAAACGCGTCTATAATTGTGCGCCTGTAGGCTCTTTTTACGTAGGAAGACTAATCTTAGACTACATGTAATGTGCAAATCGACAGATGAAATGCAAGTAGCTATCCAGGTGTTTTAACGCCATTGAGAAAATGTGAATCTGAGACTCATCAAGAAGGCAAAGAGTTTAATCATCGCAGATACTTTGGGGATCGATTCCTTTCCTTGCGTAGCGGATTGGTATGCATGAGAGACTGAAAATCCTCAACATTACTGCGAAACGAATGTACAACAGTTTGAAATTTCGGTACTTGTCGGTTCAGGGCTATTGCAGGGACAGTCAAGGAGCAGAAATCGAATTTGTCAGCTGACGTTTTATCATTTGAAAATGTTACCACCCCTAACTACTGACACACGTAAACATGCAGAAATCAAGATAAAATTAAACTTTACGGTTTTTTTACATGCCCTATTTTAATAAGCATCAGACTGTACATCAATCACCAATGGTTTTTTAGTTAGTGCGGGACATTGCGTTCATTACAACGGCATCGCAACTACTTTGAAAATACCAATCATTAGCTTATATATGTCACACATATGACTCAAAGATATATATATATATATTATAGAGACCAACAAAGACTGGACATTTAATCTAACTGGAAGAATGGAATCGAGAAAGCAGTAATTCACTCTGCAATTGGTACCGTCACTTTTGACATGCCCCATTTTAATCGAAGAGTAAAGATAAACAGATTTCTTAACCAGCTTCTTAACAATATTTACAAATGTACCACGACAAATTATGATATATATCACTACAGAGCCAAACACGCAGATGGCTGGACACTGGCCCTTAAGCCACTTTGTAGTCTTGTCAATGAAAATAATGGAAATTTGTCACTTTGTAGTTTTTCAATGAAAATAATGATAAATTTAAATTATACGAATAATAACAAATAATAACAGTTGTGAAATGATTATGATAATGTTGATAATAATAATAATAATAATAATAATAATAATAATAATAATAATAATAATAATAATAATAATAATAATAATAATAATAATAATAATAATAATAATAATAATAATAATAATAATAATAATAATAATAATAATAATAATAACAATGATGACGATGATGATTACAGAAATAATAATAATAAAGTTAATGATAATTATACAAATTAATGAGTGGTAGCGAGGTGGTGGTAATATTAATAGCGGTGGTGGTGGTGGTGGCAGTAGCCTATATAATTATGTCTGATCGGAACTTGATAGATATGTTTTCTGCACATTGCAGCCGTCGGTTGTCCGGAAGGATTCCGTCACGTTCTTAATAGGAACTCAACATTCTGTTACGCAATGCTTAAACAAAAGTCTGACTGGGATGGGGCAAGGACACTTTGCAGTCGATTTGTTCCAAGTGCTCAATTGGCCATGATACCAAGTGCATCAGAACATAGAGCCGTTGCAAATTATATTTATGGAACTAAGAACAGTTGGAGTAAGTTCAGTTTCATTTGCCAATCAGCGACACCTGTTGTAGTAAAATTGTTAACTTTATTGTCTGATATTCTTACATCATGGTGCGTTCTACGAACCTTACAAAAGTCGAGAACAGATAGCTGGCCATAAACTATATCAGACGCGAGCAAGGATAAAATTGACGAGGCGACATTACCGCGTTGAAAACCATCACGGGTTGTCCTGAACCTAGGAGTGCTTTTGGGTGAGAACTGCTCCAAGGAAGTGCACGTAATTTTTCTGCAGGGCCTGCTTTTACCAGTTTCTTCCAATCAGAGTCATGTCTATTGCACCTGATTTGAAGTTTCTAATATAGTCCAGGCGGTACACGAATGTATACTGCATTTTTGAACACAGATTGCCGCTTTGCACAGTTGTAGTTGGAACCTAAGAGAACATTTTAGGAAGGAGAGGCATTCGAAGTTTCCCTTAGAATTCAAGATGGCGGCATTTTTTCAAAATTGCCGGCCGAAATTGAGATTTTTCAATATTTCGGCTTCTAGTTCACTTAGAATCATAAATAACTTACCATTGCGTGTCAAAGATAATTGCTATTATCATTTATTACCACTACTACTATAAGTTATTTAGAGGCAATGATTCCACTAGGGCCATCGCAGATTACCCCGGTCTCATCGATCGGGTATTTTCCAAAATGGCCGACGAAAATTGAGATTTTCAATATCTCGGCTTCTAGTTCACTTAGAATCGTTATTTTGGTGTCTAAGCATACACATTTAGGGCAATAATTCGACTAGGACCATCGCAGATTAACCCATGTTCTCATCGGTCGGCCATTTTCCAAAATGGTGGACCAAAATTGAGATTTCTATTTTCCAAATAGCACGAATCTAAGGTCAAAATTAACACAAGACATCAAAATGAAGCCAAAGAAGGTCAATTTATTGCAAAACGGCAAAATTGTTAAAAAAGAAACAAATAAATACTTTTTGCATTCAGTGCTTGTTTTCCAATTTCTTTGTGGCATCTTCCCTCATTACTATAAATGGTATCTAAGAGTTTTAATTATAATTATAAGAATCTTCCATGGATTTCTAAAACATATTAGTCCTAGTTTATCTATCGTTCTCTCGTAAAAAGTAAGAAATTACTTCCTTAGCTAGGATTCGAACATTTCCCTCTACAGTAGGCTAACTGTTGGAACACATCAGTGTGCATAGGCGACTGTGCATGAGACACCAGGACATTTACAAGAGCATCTAGTTGACGTACAACCCTCCTTGCACCCACATTTCAATAGTTCTCTGCAAGCCTACCAAACTGCAGGTTGTGTGATCCACTGTGTAGTCCACACCTCACCTCACTTTGTCCATCACCAATGAGCTGGAGATGGCATATTAGTTATGATACTGTCTGCCTGACCCCACACATGCCCACCTTGGTATATGGCTCGAACAGTGTGTAGGACTAGAGCATGACATGTGCGAGGAAGACTTGGCAATGGTGTCACTTTGGTCGCGAACAGATAGGCGAGCGCAATGCCGCAACAAACTATCCTGAAAATCTCTCTCACAATATTCTCCAAATGTTTTTCAGAGCTTTTCCATAAGCGACAGCATACAGCACCTCTCCATAGGCGACATCATCTACAGCAGCGCTTCCCAAAGTGGTGGTCCTCGGACCGGTGCCGGTCCGCGAGCCCTCAGTTGCCGGTCCGCAATATGAATCAAGAAACTGGTCAAATTGACTCGGAGTCAAGAAATGGTTCCACCATATTTTTCATATAATTATATTAATAATTTCATAATAATTACAATTGATAAGCAAAACACTTATTAGACTAGCAAATAAAGGGCAATAGAGTCATAGAATTGGCTAAACATGCATTTAAATCAATTTTAATACATATTTGTGAAATTTATGTGAAAAAGAGAAATAGTTAATAAATTGGGCACCAGTCCTCGTGCAGTGGTTAATTCTTGCCGGTCCGTGACACTGAATAGTTTGGGAAGCACTGATATAGAGCCTCTCTATCGGCGACATCCTACAGAGTCTCTCCATAGGCGACTTCATCTAGAGCCTCTCCATTGGCGACATCATCTAGATCCTCTCCATAGGGAACTTCTCCCAGAGCCTGTTAATAGGCGGCAGCATTGAGCCCCACTCCATAGGCGAAATCATCCAGAGCCTTTACATAGGCGACAGCACAAAGTGCCTCTCCATAGGCGACATCATGCACAATCTCTGTATAGGCGACATTATCCAGAGCCTTTCCATAGGCGACGTCATCCAGAAAGACTTGGCAATATCCAAACTGAATTGATAAACCAGTTGAATTTTGTGGAAGTTCAAGTGCTTTTGTTTATGACGGTGCAGCCCTCATATAATTATGGCATGAAGCCACGTTGTTGAAAAACATTTGAAGAATATTGTGTGAGAGATTTTCAGGAGAGTTTGTTGCGGCATAGAAAATGGCCGACCGATGAGACCGGGGTTAATCTGCGATGGCCCAGTGAAATCATTGCCCCTAAATGTATATGTTTAGACACCAAGATAATGATTCTAAGTGAATTAGAAGCCGAAACATTGAAAAATCTCAATTTCGGCCGGCCATTTTGAAAAAAACGCCATCTTGAATTCTTAGGGAAATTTCTAATGCCTCCCCTTACTAAAATGTTCTCTTAGGTTCCAACTACAACTGTGCAAAGCGGCAATCCGTGTTCAAAAAATGCAGTATACTAACCAAAGTTGGCTTGTACCGCCTCTACTAATAGTCACCAGAGCGAAGCTGATAACACGCATGATGGCTAACCTGACGCGAATTTGAAGTAGCTGTGCCTTTTTCTATGTTACCTAAAATTAGCAAATGGAAAATATCAAATGGACAAAAATGGTCCTTTAGTCCAAATTTACTAATTTACGAGCACAATGTCAGACCTGAAATCAGTACAGAAGGTCCTTTTGTAGGCCTACTGATTTCAGGTCTGACATTGTGCTCGCAAATTAGTTTGATAAAGATGTGCTTGCTTTTAGATAGAGGCATTTCTTTAGTCTTATGGCTATGGAATAACAATAATTAGCTTCTTACATTTCAGCTGTCATAGAGGCTTGCAACACAGCGTCTGGTGTCCGCGTTTGGACAAGCGGCAGAAGAATCGACTACGACTGCTCTGAGTCATATGTTTGGACGCCGTTTAATGGGACTGATATCCAAGTGAACTACACAGACTGGGGTAGAACTCACCCCGACTGCCCGCCTAGCCCAGAAAAGTGCATCGAAGTGACAGCTCACCCCGAATACAAGTTCAATGACATATTTTGCACAGAAATGCTTTGCCCACTGTGCCAGATTACGAGAACAGCCTAACATGAAAATTGCGGATTTTGATTACAGTAGAGGGTTAATTTACAGAAGTGCTTTAGAAAAGACATTGTAGTTTGATGTTGCATTAAATGAAGACAGTGAGTCTCACCTTTTTGTTTTAGTTTAATAAATTGAACTCATTAATAGCTTTAATGAATATAAAAGTGGTAGAACAGTTAGCAAATAATTATATATATAGTTATATGTATAATTATATATATATATAAAGATATAATAATTAATTTGCTATCTGTTCTACCACTTTTGCATTCAGAAGTCTCACGGTACTAATGTACATAATATCAGCTACGCGCTAGCACGGTTATTTCAATATCATATTAAGGTAACATTATTATTACCGACTTCAGTCAAGTACGATACGGTATCAATTCAGTAAGTGTTGAAGTATAACATAGAGAAAACTCTGCAAAATTACACGATAGTTGCTGATCTATCCACTGTGACTACTAGTTTATATTGAAGGTGGAATATTGAAATTTGATGTAATCTCGACCAAGATCCGTGACCTGGATCTGCTTCCGGGATTCATAGCCATCACAACGGAGGTATCTGATGTGATCACCCGACACAGAAGCGAGCCATCATGATATGCGGTTCAGTCATCCGTCAGTCACTATGACGTCCTCCACTATATCACCATGTCATCCGCCAGTCACTATGTCCTTCGTCAGTCACTATGTCATCCGTTAGTCACTATGTCATCCGTCGGTCAATATGTCATCCGCCAGTCACTATGTCATCCGTCCGTCACTATGTCTTTCATCGGTCACTATGTCATCCGCCAGTCACTATGTCATCCGTCGGTCACTATGTCATCCGTCAGTCACTGTGTCATTCGCCAGTCTCTATGTCATCCGTCGGTCACTATGTCATCCGCCAGTCACTATGTCTATCGTCGGTCACTATGTCATCCGTTAGTCACTATGTCATCCGTCGGTCACTATGTCATCCGCCAGTCACTATGTCATCCGTCCGTCACTATGTCTTTCATCGGTCACTATGTCATCCGCCAGTCACTGTGTCATCCGCCAGTCACTATGTCATCCGTCAGTCACTATGTCTTTCATCGGTCACTATGTCATCCGTGAATCACTATGTCATCCGTCAGTCACTATGTCTATCGTCGGTCACTATGTCATCCGTCAGTCACTATGTCTTTCATCGGTCACTATGTCATCCGCCAGTCACTATGTCATCCGCCAGTCACTATGTCTATCGTCGGTCACTATGTCATCCGCCAGTCACTGTGTCATCCGCCAGTCACTATGTCATCCGTCAGTCACTATGTGTTTCATCGGTCACTATGTCATCCGTCAGTCACTATGTCATCCGTCAGTCACTATGTCATCCGTCAGTCACTATGTCTTTCATCGGTCACTATGTCATCCGTCAGTCACTATGTCATCCGTCGGTCACTATGTCATCCGCCAGTCACTATGTCATCCGCCAGTCACTATGTCTATCGTCGGTCACTATGTCATCCGTCAGTCACTGTGTCATCCGCCAGTCACTATGTCATCCGTCAGTCACTATGTCTTTCATCGGTCACTATGTCATCCGTCAGTCACTATGTCATCCGTCAGTCACTATGTCTATCGTCGGTCACTATGTCATCCGTCAGTCACTATGTCTTTCATCGGTCACTATGTCATCCGTGAATCACTATGTTCCTTGTCTTTGTCTGAATTCTACTGCTCATTGTTTGTTTTACTTACGATATTCAACTACCTGATTTTACGTTACTGCCTTCTTTCAATTAGAACCCCCGTAATTATGAATAGCCTACGTAGTTTAAATGCAACATGGCCTCCGAATCTTTCCTTGCCAGTGACCATTGCAGACATACTTATAAACACACAAAAGTTATACTCAAAGAAAACCATTTTGATTTAAGTAGAGCGAGGATTGTCTGAGTCGGATGCCTGAATATACGATCTGAAAACAACAGGGTCGATGACATCATTATTGCTTATGGAGGAGAATGAGCTGAATGTGCTTGCCATGACCGAAACTTGGCACGAGGACTCTGACTGACAGACCATCAAGCCTTTCCCTGGGCCGGGACTAAACCTGTTGGAAGCTGCCAGGCGATAAGTGGCGCCTCAGAATGGTTGACATTGTTAACCATAGCGGCATTGCCATCGTCGCCGCTTTTTATCGTTTTATCTAAGATCGGCCTTAGGCATAAGTCAACATTGTTTGAGCACTTGTATGTTAGCAGCAGTCATGTCCTCGTCGTCTTTATACCAGCCTGGGTCACAATCAATTACTTCAGTATTTTTTGGTGAGTTGTCCTCACTTCTAGTAGCTCTCGCTAGTATGCTTTTCCAATCACCATCACCGGAGACATAAATATCCATCTAGAACGACCGCTGGACCCAGAAGTAATCCAATAATTATATAGAACTATCTTGTCGAACTACGATTTCCTACAGCACGTAAGGACTACCACACATCGATGCCTGTTAGACCACGTGATTATGTCAGAGACAGCGTCGCCACCTGATGTCTTGGTCACTGTTGTCGGGCTGTCGGACCACATGCTAGTGTCATGGTCAATCAGTATGACTCCACCTGCACCAACCTGTGTTACAACTACCAGGCTGAAGTTACAGCCTTTCGATCCTGCTGCCTTTCTCGCCAAACTGTCAGTGTGGCAGTGTGGCATAATGAGGGAGTAGTCGTGAGTGGGTGTATATTATATGACACCCAAAAAGGTAAAAAAAAAAAAAAAAAAAGGTCATCAGAAATTTTGGCGGGAAAATATTGGGTGAAAATGTTGGGTAAATTAATAAAGTCTTGAAACTCATAAAGTCTTGAAACTCTAGTTACGCCAGCCGTCCCAGTAGTAAAAATCTGTTAAAATATGCACTGGACCGTTGCCAATTGTCCGACGATGAGGAACAACAGCTGCGTCGAATGTCATTGCATTCGCGGATGTTTTAATTGTGGCCTCTTGATTGAACACTTGGGTAACTCTGCATATGTGAACTGTCGAGGAATGAAATAATAGGAAATGGCAGTGTCAGCCGTACTCCGGTGCCTTTAAACTCGAGCCACGTTAAGCATCTTTGCCCTGATGACCATAGAGGCAGAAGCATAAGACACTTTCGTTCTGCATGTGTCATCCATTTTAGACAATAATTATTGTTATCATCGACAAAGAATCCGATTTAAACTTATGAGAACATAATTATTCAGGAAAATCTGTTGTATACCTATCAGACTTTGTGTAAGCGCAGAATAAGGACCGCTATATAACAAGGTCTGCATATCCTACGTTAGGCTATCTCTGTCTTACCAGACTGAATGTTGGAAATGATTGGATTCGTGGTTGGCCACTTTTATTGATTATTTATTTCTAGACCTGCATATCCTATAGGCCTACCTGTATAACGCCAATATTTTAGGTCCAAGCATTAAGCAGTGGCGGGGATCGTAGCGCTCTAAAGAACGAGATAACGAATTCCTAAGATATTAACCGGGGCACGGGCACTCAATTATTTGAACAATGCATCTACATAATTATACTGGAGCTATAAAAGTAATTAGATTAAAGTATATCTTTATTAAATCAGCACATTTTACTGCAAATAACAATAGTTTTTATTTAAAGAGTTAAAATGTACTGACTATAATGTAACAGTTATAACTATTAGCATTTATAATGACAGTTGACATTGTAAAGCATCCTAGAAGTAGCTTGCTACAAACGATGCTATATAAACTGCCGTAATTACAATTACATCTACAATTACAACTTTTTATATTTAGAACAAACACGGCACCCACGCAAAGGAAAACCAACGCTTTCAGTTTTTTGCCAGGCTATATGCATAGCCTAACTATTTAACACCAACTCTGGTTTGTTCACAGAAATGCGATATTTAATACAATATTGTATACGTAATTACCAGCTGAAGCATTCATTTGGCATAGCCTGAGGCAATAATAAAAAATACATCGATGGATCCTGTGGTCAATTTAATTCATAGCCTTATAATTAGTTATGTAGGCTAATCAACATTAGCCTGCATCCCACTTCTTCTGTTACCGAGTCAGAACAGTCGATTGGTTGACCACATTCCACCTTCCAACTGTATTTGAGAAATATCAAAGACTCTAATGATAGACCGATCGAATTAGTTCATACTTGTGGTAGGTAGAACAGGGCTTCTCATTTGAGGCGATCGATCGATCGATCTCCTTGGTCGATCGCCTAGCAAGGGTCTGGTGGATCGAAAAATCGATCGCGCAAATCTAGCGCGATCGATTTACTCCAAGAGGAAACTGGAGCCATTGTTTTATTTACTTAATTTACATTAGTACTTTAATTTTTGCTTACTTGCGGCGGCGGTAAATGCGTTCGGAACGCAGCGTTTCGTGACCTAATGACTGCTGAGTGATCGCTCCAATTTCGTACAGTATGATTGGTCATAACAACTCGGTGGACACCTCCCGCGTAACGTCATTTGTAAGTTCGTACCGTCACTAATTTTGGTAATTATTGAGAGCAACAATGGTGGCGACGGTGCCGAAGTGGAATAATAATAACTTACAGTTTAGCACGTTTCTGTGATAGAAATTAAGTGACTCGTTCGATGTGGATTGTGGATGTAGTCGAGATAGCCAAGTAGGCAGTAGGCAGTAGCATGTTAAAACTTATTAGGCCTACAACTATGAATGATGTGGAACCAGGCCCGCCGAGAGGTGCAGAGGGCAAAAACTCAGGGCCCGGCGACTTTTAGGGGCCCGGACTGGGTCCAGTAATCAACTTATGAAAAATATTATAATCAGTTTTATGCAAAGTTTATGATTTATGCCTTTTAAAATATAATATTACGGTAACTTAACTACAATAGTTGCATATATAAAAATATAATTTTGTAGGGTTGTATCCGCACTATTACAATTTCAGTTTGTTTTTTAAATATTTTTCTCACAGTCTCACAAACTATCCTTAGTTAGGGGCCCGTGACTGCTCTGCCTAGTGTCCCGGAATTTCTGTCGGCAGCCCTGTGTGGGACGGATAACAGCAACGGCGCTCATTTTCGGTTGCTGGCCCTAGGACTGGAATGGCTGTTGCGCTCCACCTAGTGAAGTGAATAGAGTTCACACGGTCACACCATTATTCTTTCATAACTTAACGACTGTCTTATTTAGCCGTGGCTGGACTAGGAACGCTTCTGAGTCGATCACCTTGAAAGGGCGCAATAAGAAAACTAATTAATAAATAATAATACTGTCAATAGTAATAATAACGGAACTGAGATAGGCCTACTAAATTAGTAGGCTACTATAAATATTATAATATGTAGCTATTCGAATACGATACACAAAATACGCTGTACACAAAAGCTCTCGAGGTCGATCGCGCACCGATCGCCTACTCAATCCAGCGCGATCGATTTTCAGATCGCCTTCTATTTTCAAATGAGAAGCTCTGAGGTAGAAACTCTCGAGTCTGTAGACACACCGTTGTTCAATGTTCAGTCTTGCCCAGATAGAATGTGTTATGATAGATCTCTGAAATGCTGCACTTAATGAATTGACATTTTCCAGTCTAGCAGTAAATGTTTAACCAAGTAGCAGGTCATCTGTTTGTTGTGAGCCATTGCATTACTCGCTGAAAATAAATAGCTGGGATGATGCAATTCAGAGTTAATGTTGCCGAGAAGACTCATACCATAGTGATTCATCCAGTAAATGCATTTATTGACCACGTTTTGGAATTTCACTACCAACCACCTGTCCTGAGTAGCAGTGTGATTCTCGTTAACGATAACGATAACGAAAATGTTCGTTAACGAAAATAAAATGACTTCGTTAACGATAACTATAACTATAACTAAAAAATATCATTAACTATAACTATAACTATAACGAAAATAACACTAACGAAAATTCATCCTTATTTTCGTTAATACCAAAAATAAAAATAGGAAGTGCAATATGGACGATTCAACATAAATGAGAACGAAGAATGCGATATTTTTATTATGCAATTTGTCGCTAACTTTGGAAACTCGTGTATTCATGAAGCTGAATGCAACCATGTTTCAAAGGCTTTCAAAGCTCTGAGCAAATTGTGAAACAGCGTGTTAATACGCACAATTTTGCTTATAGCCTAATTTTTGTAACTAAGTAGTAACTAAAATTAACTAAAATAAAAATCCATTAACTATAACTATAACTATAACTAAAAAATAATACTAACTATAACTATAACTATAACTAAAATAAAAAATCATTAACTATAACTGTAACTATAACTAAAATAAAATATGTAAGGAGAATCACACTGCTGAGTAGAGCCTAAAGTGGGATTCGTGGTGGAAGCATACGACCCTCAAAATCATAGATATAATTGCCTGGTCAAATATGCGGACGATGCTGACCTCCTCGTGGGCTCCACCAACATAAAAACCAGTAGGTGATGAGGTCGAGCACATATTAAAGTCAATAATCTCGTGCTCAATCCACCCAAAACCATAGAGATGCTGGTCTAACGGAGAGGCATTATGAGTCCCCTAAACCACCGATCAACCAGGGGCAGGATGGGTATACACTCCATTCGGATCCTTGGGGTCACCATCTCATCAGACCTAAGAATGTCCTTACACTTAGACACGGTTTTTGCCTAGAGGGTTTCAACTCTCTAAGCATAGAGGATACTGAGGTCCCATGGCCTGTCTCCCTCTGCTCTACAGGATTTGACAATAGCAACCACCAACGCTCACCTCATGTATTCCTCACCAGCATGGAGGAGCTTTGTCAGTTCCAAAGGTAGAGAAAAGATTGACAGCTTCATTGGTCGGATGACACGGAGTGGTTTCCCTCTCACACATGAAAGCCCTATATAAATTGCTATTATTATGCATCTATTGTTTGTTCCGTTACCCCACATGAGGAAATAGATTTCAGGCTGTATTATTACTAGTTCCCTGTAACTGATGCCAAACGTATCTAAACGTGAGTAAACACGATCTTACATGCAGGTGGTCTGTAGTTTGTGCAGAAAATAGAAAAATAAGACATCAATATGCGATTAGGTTGCCTTATCTGATATCGCTGCATAACAATTAAGTTCTATAACTCATTCCTTAAGTCACAACACGGTACTTCGGATTCAAAATTTAAGACTTGTTTATCATGATAAGCACGAGAATAGGTAGTTTGTATACGGCAGGTGTTTTCTACTGAAGCACAAGGATCGAGAGATTATCTGTGAAGCTATAATTAATCGAGAAACCTCTTATCTCTTCTAAAGGCCTACGAGGTTGCTGCCAATTGCAAGTATACCTATCAACGTGCGACGGAAAGGCAGACATTTCCTGACTACTGAGAATCTTCAGAAACCAACGAAGAAGACTCCGTTTGACCCGCATCGGTAGGCTAGACTGCTTCAGAGATAATTGCAAATACCATTATTATTATTTTATTATCACTACTTCTATAAAAACATATATTCGTGTTTATTATAGATTCAAATTGACACACCGCGGAATGATTACAAGTCACAGTATGAAAGGATGATTACATAGTTATTACAGGAGTCAAATTTAACTGTGTAGCAGCCATGCATGGCGCCCATCTATCCTGCTACTCATTTTACAAAGAACACTTAGCAAATGGAAGGCTAAGTCGGCCTTTTGTTATTAAATTTAGGAGTGGCCTTGTACTCGAGAGGTGGACTTCTTGCTCAGCTGAATCTGCTGTTGTATTTTCTGGGTTTGCATGCCTGCTGTACGACATAATAAAATACAGTTCAAAAAGTATCACCGTGTATAGTGTATACGCGTAATGATTGGTAAATATTGGATTGTCAATCGAGAGGTCGGGGGTTCTAGTCCCGCCAGTGCAGAAATTTGGCTTGAGATTTCTGTTCCACCGGCACCCCTAAACCAAATCAGCTCTATTGTGAACACACTGGTCGGACACTCGGACACTGTCGGATGGAAGACAAGACGACGAGGGAGAGGACTGGCCATCCGCCCTCTATGCTGAGGTTTAAAACATGAAATCGCCAACACTTTAATACCCACGAATGCGACCAGTCTAGCTTAAGGGACAGCTTAAGAGGAACTTCTTCTTCTTCCTCCTCATCTTCTTCTTCCTCACTTCCTCACTTCCTCCTGCTCTTAATCTTCCTCTTCCTCTTCCTCTACCTGATCCTCTCCCCTTACCATTCCCCTACCCTTTCCCCTTCCTCCTCCTCCTTCTTTTCCTCCTCTCCCTCTTCTCTTCCTCTTCTTCTTCCTCTTCCTCTTCTTCTTATTTTTCTTCTTTTTCTTCTTCTTCTACTTCTAATAATCTATTAACACAGATCTGTTGCACCCCGCCTCTGCACTTTTGAACGATTATCAGTGTCTCCAGCTCATGTTCTGATCGTTACTGTAACTGCATATGAAATCAGAAGCATGAAAGAAGCAAATCTGCCATCGGAACAAAACTGATTCTTTGGGTTAACACGTTAACACCCACCAACTTCTGTGACGAATTGTAATATGAACTTTCTCACAGACGCAAAACAGACAAAATAAAGGCGTTTCAGAGTTTGTCGGTGATAAAATGCTCGGCTCTTTCCCCTTCTGTTTTGCAGCTAAATTTAGAAATGACAAGAGCCGAACGAAGTGTAACAGCACACTGTCACTCTCTACAACTATTTATTCATTCATTAAGGAAATGTTTTGGGGCCTAGAGCGTCGCTGCAGGAAAATTAATTATCGTAAGCGCTCTCTGCCTTACTCTAAACGATGGTGAATGTTGTTAATTAGACCTACAGAGCATTTACCAGCTAGCAAACAATGCTCAGATAACCAGAAGAGTCACCGTCTGTTGTCGTATCGCGCACACACGCAGACCCAACCACCAGCTGCTACTACATTGCAGATGGCGGGGCATACTGAGTCCGACGTGCTACTAAGTCAATGCTGGACTGGCATAGGCTAAAACCTCTACAGTTGGTCTACCGTTGGACTCTCCGTGATTGATGTTAAACTTAAATCCAAGGACCTTTCGCGTCGCTGCATCTTCACTCGGAGAGTTTCTTATCGCAGGCTATTGGAAGCTGGATTGATGAAAATAATTCTTTGCTTACTGTAAATAGAAGATGGATTGTGCGAAATAAATAATTTCATAAATAGAGCATGGATTAATGGCATTGAAACAAAGTCTTTGCATAAATAGAAGGTGGAAGAAAAATAAGAAGAGGAAGAAGAGAAGAGGAAGAGGAGGAGGAGTAGTAGGAGGAGGAGGAGGAAGAAGAAGAAGAAGCAGAAGAAGAAGAGTACGAGGAGTAGGAGGAACAGGACCAGGAACAGGACCAGGAACAAGATCAAGAACAAGAACAAGAACAAGGGTCTTGAGGTCGGTAACCTGGTAACTTCCTTCAATTGGCAATTGAAACCAGGTCTTTGCAAAAATAGATGCTGGACTGATGAAAATAATTGTTTCAGTAAGTAGAAGTTTAATTGATGACAATAATTCTTTGCTTGAATAAAAGTTCAATTGATATAAAGTATTATTTTCGGAAGTAGGAGTTCAATTGATGAAAAATTGTTTTCTTTTCTTAAATGGAAACTGGACTGATGACAGTTATCATGGCTATTGGTAGACTGCTTACTTACCAACGTCCAGTACGGCACTGCAGGCATTAAAATAATTTAGCAACATCCTTAAACCAATCGCTGGAAAGGAGATCACCGGGGAATACCGCATCGGGAAAACAACCCGGCTCATATCCGTAACTGAGAAGTAGACGCCGGACGGCTACGTTGCTACATTTCGGAACGATTTTGTTGTCGGATTATATTTCGCCTTACAACGGGCGACCGTCAGGTGTCATACCTCTGCCGAGATCAATGGTACTTGATCTCACTGTCTCGCCAAGCGAAGTTGTGCAAAACTTTAATCAAGAATCGAATGTAGCTAATCAGTTGAGAAATAGGTATTTACGGGAATCGAGGCCTAAGCAATTTTAAAGGTACTAAATGTTGGAAAATGCACTTCTTGCTTAGAATATCGAGAAGATTCATCTGATTATTTGGTTTTCCAAACATTATGGTAATATTTCATGGACAAAATTTAATTACAGATGAAGACAAGTCTTACATAGTGCTAAATGTATAAAATATAAGAGGTAAAAATTAAGATAAATATTGAATACAATAATTGTTTTCTGATGTTTTTGCAGCAGAGAGTAGAACCATGTTCATGTTGCAGATTATAATGATTTGGTTCCTTTTACGGAACTCATACTTTATCGAAGCAGGCAAGTTCCCTTGTAAATTTTAATTACTGTTGCCTTACGTCTGATGCATTTTAAACTACTGATGCAGCAAACCTTAACGCAATGGGTGGTTATAAAATAGAAATGCATTTCTGTAGCTTTTATTCATAAATATCAGCGACAATGCGTTAATACATTCTGATACAGCAATCAAAACTTACTCTTGCTAGGGCTATGGGCCTGGCGCTCAACAGCAACAAATGCGAGGCTAATTGCCCCGACTTTGACGATGCCATCCAGGGCCGCCTCGGTCAGTTTACTTGGTTCAGCTCCAAGTCGGCCTCGCTTCTGGGCGCTCCACTTTCGTCAGCAGAGGCCCTTCTATCGGCCCTGGACACCTGCGTGGCCGATCTCGGAAAAGCAGTCGACCGATTGCAACTCATCACCAGACAGGACGCACTCTTGATCCAGTCTGATGTTCACTCGGTTCACACAAACTCATGCACTTGTTGAGGTGCACACCCTGTCACGAGTCGGACACCCTCCCCGTCCAGTCCCTCATCTTGGGAGCAGGTCCTATCACTGAAGATGTAGCCTGCGCTTCCGCCCGATCCAAGTGGTCGCGGATTGTTGGGACTCGGGGGGACTCGTTGGTCTACCCTGGGAATTGACAGTCACAATGGGACAGGCCGTTTTTCCTCGAGGCTCTGTCGTCGGTCGTCGCCAGAATGCGGGTCCTTGCGATCAGTCACGCCTAAAGACCACTAAGGCTCCAGGTGCCTCTGACTGGCTCTTCGCCCTCCAGCTCACTGCTTTTGCCCTCGGACTAAGCGACGAAGCCTTGAGGGTGGTGGTCGACCTGCGTCTGGGCGGGGTCATATGTGAACTAAACATGTGGTGGTGGTGGCGGCGGCGGCGGTAGCAGTAGTAGCTGTTGTTGTGGTTGTTGTACTAGTTATAGTAGTAGGAGTACATAATTATCTGGGCTGCACTTGATAGAAATGCTTTCTGCATATTGCAGCTAGCAGTTGTCCGGCAGGATTCATGCACTTTAAAAATATTAACTCAAAATGCTGTTACGGAATCGTTTCAACGAAGCTGAACTGGCACGAGGCAAGGGCAAGTTGCACACGATCTGCTCGAAATGCTCAAATGACCGTGATACAAAATGCAGCAGAACATAGAGCCATAGCAGCCTATCTTAACCGAGCTACGTTCGAATCGAGTGAGTCGACTTTCATTTTGCCAATCAGCAACAGGTCTGGTCGCTCAAAATCTTAAATTTATTGTCCTATATTCCTGCGTCATGGTGTGCTTCATGAACCTTAGAAAAGTCTATAAGACATAATTATATGGCCAATAACCATAAAGTATATGAGATGCGATCAAGGGTTGACGGGGAAGCAATAGCGGCGGAATTAGCCTACCAAGTTGGAAAGCATCACCACGAGTTGTCCGGAACTTTATAGTAATTTTGGCTCAGAACTGCTCCATGGAATTGCACGTAAGTTTTCACTGCATGGCCTGCTTTTACCAGTTCCGTCCAATCAGAGTCATGGGGTGAAATTTGTCATTCGACTTGTCAACTCTTGACCACTCTTTTATTCTGACTTGCCTTGTCTACTGCACCTGCCTCGAAGTTTCTATTAGTCAGCAGTATGTAGCTGATTATAAGCATGATGGTTCTATTGACGCAAATGTGAAATAAGTGTTCCTTTTTCTATGATGCTTAAAAATTTGCAAATGGAGAATATCAAATGGACAAAATGGTCGTGTTATGGGCTTTTTGACTGATTTTAAAACGATGTGCTCGTAAATTAGTCCGATAGGGATGTCCTTGAGTTAGCCTAAATTTAAGAATTGCTATTAGTCTTCATATGGCTATGGAATACCAGTGAGCTTTTTACTTTTCAGGTGTCAGAACCAATTGCAATACACCGGATGGAATCCTAGTCTGGACAAGCGGCAGAAATTTAGACCACAATTGCTCTAAGCCATTTGTTTGGTCGCCGTTTAATGGAACTGATATCCCAATGAACTACGCAGTCTGGGATAGAAATCAACCAGATTGCTCTCGTGGCACAGAGACCTGCATCGAAGTGAAAGCTAGTTACTACGAATGCAGGTTCAATGACATATCTTGCACAGATATGCTTTGCCCACTGTGCCAGATAAAAATAATATGAACATTGCTGATTTTGATTACCGTACAAAGTGTAATTTACAGGCCAGTTTTCAACAAGACAATGTTTTTGGACGTTGCATGAAATCAAGACTCAGTCTCACCCTTTTCTTTAGTTTAATCAATTGAATTTATTTGTAGCTTGCATACATATTACATAACTATGTCCGCTGTTTAGTTGCAATCCATATTATTTTTTTCTCCTCAAACCTAAGAAATTCTATTGTCAGGCCTTGAAAAAAATTCTATAGACATGCCTTGAAAATTCGATATTATACGCTGTCTATGAAGAATTGATTCATATAGCACTAGCATTTAGTTAATAGTTAATAACTTGATCAAAGCTTCGGTCCATTGCCCTATTTTTGGACTTTTGATGGCCATAGTCTCTGTGAGCCGGTGACTGAAGAGACCTATAATTATCCAGGGCGCAGGCTTATTCAATGAATGGACTTTCCGTTTACTTCCCAGATAGCACTGCATCTGCTTCACGCTACAACGGCCGTTAAGTCAAGGATCCAGCGCTAACCAATATTGCTGCTTGGGCTTTAAGTGAGAAATATTTCAACGGTCCATTTCCCTGGAAAGCACGCTACGCCCGATCCGTTGTATGATAGCACGATAATTATTATCTGTGTGGTGCGTTTGACTCCGATTATTTTCAATATTTTTTAACTGGTGGCCCAGGCGCTTCTTTTCGCTGTCTTAAGACCACTCTTTTCGCTCGGGATCTCTCGCACTGGGAGCGCCTCTGATTGGTGTTCACTGTGAGAGGCGCTTTATAAATGCATAAATACAATACAATACAATTACAGGCCGCAGTTTTATTGGACCCAGCAAAACCAATGGGCATGAATGAAACGCTTCTTGCGAAAATTGAATGTAATTCTCTCCGCTACCGGAGACCAGACTGTGTCTCTTTCGAGCAGTTCAAAACATGGAAAGAATTTCGTTCAAAGCAATTATGCTGGCGCTCAGAATGATGAGAACAAACTGAAATTGACGAAATCAAATTAAGCAATCACAGATTGCTTAGAATAGTTCAAGTGCGATACTATAAAAGAGACAATGAGGTTTAACAGTTACTTTGAAATTACCTTGCTTTTTGAATATCATTAGTTCAATGTAGTTTGATCGGTTTAACAGTTACTTTGAAATTCCCTTGCCTTTTGAATATTATTAGTTCAATGTAGTTTGATCGGTTTAACAGTTACTTTGAAATTCCCTTGCTTTTTGAATATTAATAGTTCAATGTAGTTTGATCGAAAGCTTAGGTAGTCTTACGGTTCAGTTTATCTATTTTCTGATCACGTGTCGATTGTGGACAACCTATGCGAACACACCGTTACAGGTAGGTCTAGCTATTTGAATTGTATCTGCCGGACCTAGACGTGTCATTTAGTGTACAGTGTATGTTAGACTATTTTCAAGGTAAAACCTGTGACAATCGGCCAATGTTTGGGCGGCGGGTGCCTTCTATTTGTCTTCATACCTTTTGTTCCAAGTAACACCCATCGTGTCATAGTATCTGTGCGGACGAGGACCTCCAGCCGCTATGAATGTGATCTGCGCCTGACATTATTACTTAGGCCTAATGTTCTATTGCATGACGTTGTCAACACTACAGTTGCCCACGACCTTGACCACAGTAGAACGTCCCTGAATAATTTTTACTACGTGGCGCTAAATTTACTTCCAAATATAATGACATTGAAATTCGCCTTCTCCGCCGTCTACGAGAAGTAATATTTTATCCTCTTCCATATTAATTCAGGAACAAAATGTGGCGCCACAGGGATTCTTGCGCCTCTGATTGGTGTGCACTGCGAGGGGCGCTATAAAAATTTATGGATTCAATACAATACAGTAGATGTAATGCGATAAACCTTGTGTGATGAATACCAAACAAGTAGACTTAGTTCGTAACCACGGAGAGCTCTCCATTGTCGATGACTTTCGCAGTTTGTCACTCAATAGGGCTTAGGACCTCTGAATTGCTGTAAATTAGCGGTAACTCCAGTTAAGAGTTTCATTTTGTTAGGCCTACGTCTAAACATGTAACGAAGGGTTCGGGAATAGTTGGCCTACTTAAAGCGTCAACATGAAGTGTCTAAATATACGAATAATTATAATTATCAGCGACATTTATAACTCGAACACACGACATGCCGTTGCCACGATATATCTTCAGCGCTTCCTTTAAATGCGTATGCAATAATCTAATTTATAGGCTATAGCCTACAACGATAACAAACCAATAGTTGCGATAGATCTTATTCGGTTGATAACTCATCGCAACGTCTGAGCGTCGTTTTCTGCGAGAGAGCCTACGTGATACGTTGCGCATCAACCGCCAATAATACCACCAGGTAGGCTTTCGAGGTAGGCCTATGTGATCGCTTAATGTCACCAAAGCGCACGTAATCACCGAAAGCTAGCGAGGAACACAGACTCAAAGAACTAGACAACAAACCAACATTCTGAGAAAGTCAACATTGGATCCCCGTTGAGATGGTTTGTTCTTTGATAGCAGTCTAATTACTTGGTCCATTTGAGGTGTTACTTAGGATATCTTAGTCCAAATATGACTGTTAAGCCAGATGCAAGAGGAAGCGCAGAACACTGTGAAATATCACATGTCAGCAAATCAACAGATGACTAACTACCATTTAAATGAACTGCTTGAGCGCCTGGGCTGTTAATATTATGAGTACTAAAACAAATTTAGTGAAGGACCATAAATTCCAAACGGGTGATGGAGACAGTATCAGAAGCAGCAATAAAGTCAAAAGAACAAGTGATGTTACCTTAGTCGTATCAATAGAGCACATTATGTCATTATGAACAGTAAGAAGTATTGATTCTGCTGAATGAATCTAACTGCATGGATTGAAATGGGAAGATTTGTGAGTTGTAAGATACAAGGCCACATTAAGGGGGGTGCTAATGGTGCTGCAGCACCCGGGCCCGCAGTTTTGAGGGGCCCGCATTTTCGGAAGTGACGAAATTTTCATATTTCATCCAACTAGCCTCCCGCATCGTCAAATCTAAGCGAACGTGATATTTTCTGGAACCGATTTCTAGTCAAGCTGTCGCTGAAACATCGTCTAAACTCTGTAACTGCTGCACTGCTTCATTTCTTGACTTGTCCGAAATATCAGTCCATGTTTCACCATAGATGGCACTATCTTTCTTATTTAACCACTTCAGTTTCTTATATAATTGGTTTTTTCATAGCTAGTTGGACACCTCTTAGCGGACTGTGATCATTTTTGTAATAAATATACCATGTAAACAATTTATAATAGTTTATCTTTGTTAAAATACTTCTAAAATAAATGTTAGTTCAATAAAAATGTATTTTGTTATTTGTACATATGCCAGATTTAATCATTTTACACTGGGGTCAAAAACGACCCCACTGGTACTCAGTGTATACATGGAATACCTGCGCCACCTGGTGTTAGTAAATGTAAAATAAAAATTGAAATTTTGTACAAAACAGAAATACCTATAAAGTCATAAAATTTCGTTGAGATATCTCTTATGGGGGCTGAGCAGTGAGCACCACTAATGCAAACTACCTCTGGGGTCATTTTTGACCCCAGCGGTAGTCGCAGGGTTAAGCTCATCTATAATGTACGCTATATATAGGGTGACACGAAAGTTCGTTCACCGTTTTCAAAATGCGTTGTCTCAGTAACGGCTGCATATTTCTTTATAATATTTTGTCAGTACATTCATAAGTCAAACGAAAGATACTGGTAAGAATTTGATTATGATCCGGTCCGTGGTTGCCATTATTTATAAGAAAATATAAAGACCACCAGTTTTTGCGGAAAAAACGGCGTTCATCAAATTAACACAGTAAAGGAAATGTGTAGCCTCGTACACAATAAGACACTGTTGTTACCTAGGACATAAAGACGTAGGCTATTAGCGTACAGTAGGCCTATCTCCTTTCTGCTTAATGACAGCACTGACTCTATCCGGTATAGACTGGATCAGCGTCTGAAGTGTCCCAACTGCTATCGATCTCCACGCTCGTTGGAGGCGACGTTTGAGCTGATAAACGAGGTCCGGAGTGTTGGGTGGCCAATGCTTCGGCTTTATGTGTGACGGGAGGTTGTCGTCTAGCCACTTCGGACCGCTCTCCTATTGAGAACTTGTGGAGTATTTTATCTCTCAGCGTTTATAAAGATCCTGAGCCAAAAAACGTTTATCAGCTCAAACGTCGCCTCCAACGAGCGTGGAGATCGATAGCAGTTGTGACACTTCAGACGCTGATCCAGTCTATGCCGGATAGAGTCAATGCTGTCATTAAGCAGAAAGGAGATACTGTACGCTAATATAGCCTACATGTACGTCTGTATGTCCTAGGACCTAGGTAGCAACAGTGTCTTATTGTGTACGAGGCTACACATTTCCTTTACTGTGTTAATTTGATGAACGCCGTTTTTTCCGCAAAAACTGGTGGTCTTTACATTTTCTTATAAATAATGGCAACCACGGACCGGATCATAATCAAATTCTTACCAGTATCTTCCGTTTGACTTATGAATGTACTGGCAAAATATTATAAAGAAATATACAGCCGTTACTGAGACAACGCATTTTGAAAACGGTGAACGAACTTTCGTGTCACCCTATATATTATAGGCACTATCAATCGAATTTGCAATTATAAACTTTTATAGCACCGTTATAGCACGGTTACCAGAAAATAGCCATCAGAGCCTCTGATGGCTATTTCTGGTAACGTGTTGCTATACATATCTGCGCTATATGTATATATTCTGTGTAAGTTTCCAAATCAACACTACATAAACCACGAGAAATAATACAATGCCCATTATACATAGGCCTATGATATGAGTTAGGCCATCGTATTCAGTGCTTCTTTGAGACTTTAGGTTAGGTGCCTACAAAATCAACTTACTAACTAACTTGGGTGAGTGCTTATTTTGCCTACGTAACAATCCTGTGTAGGCCCAGCCCTTCTGTTGAATGTTCACGTCGAGTCGAGTTGGGTTGAGTTGGTAGGCGGTGCTAACTACTCAACTGCAAGCGATTTACTTGATATACATCAACATTAATCAGTGAGTTTTCACATTGTGTTATCTTTAAGTCAAATGACCATTCGTTCTTTGGAAATAGAAAACCGTAAAACCATTATTTTAGAAACTATGCGACCGATTTTGATGATCTAAAATGCCTAGTAAAAGCGAAAGTGAAAGTAGGCAGGAACTGAAATTCCCGTAGCACAATGGAATCGGATAACATAATCGTAATCGTAATCGTAAACTCGTAACTTCTACAGCGCCCACAAAAGCGAAGTCGCGGAAACCAGCTTATCACAGGCGCTCAATAAAAACGAAATCGATAGGCAAGGGTCAAAATCCAGAGAGCCAGTCAGGCAGGCAGACAGGCAGGCGGCTAAGGCGGATTGTGTTTGGTGTTCAGACGGCGAGGTAGGCAGGAGAAGTGTTGGATTCAGGATAAGATTTGTCAAAAAGCAGTGTTTTTAGTTTCGAGTGAAAGACCTGTGGAGAGATAGCGAGAGGTGGAGTTTTGGTGACTTCGTAGGATGGGTCAGATATTTGTCGTAGTGCTGGCGGAAGTTTGTTCCAAAGAGGTGGAACAGCTATAGCAATGGAACGATTTGAAAATTTTAGTGATGAGGTGACGGAAGGGCGGAGCAGTGTTAGGGAGGAGGAGGAGCGGGTTGGACGAAGTGGCTGGATCGAAAATCATTTTCTTGTGGGTTAATCTTATTTATGCGGAGCTTAACTGGGATTGTAAAGTAATAGTAATCTTCAAAATTGCAAGACTAAAGCTGTATGAAGTAGGCTAGGCTAGATTTGAATGCTAATGCATAACAGATTCAACTGTGCAAGTTCCATGATGTTGGGTCTCCAGTATAGGGTCTCCATCGAGCAGATTATCGTGACAGCTGTGGGTCGTAGCAACTATGTTGTTAGTTGTAACCATGTTGAATCCAGGCAAATCTTAGCAGAACACTATTTTAGAATATTTAATTTTAATAAAATTCAAGATTTTATTTATGTTTGTATTCAGTTTTATTTATATTTAGCCTATGTTTTTAGTGCACATACACATTAAAAGATAAAAAATATTCCAACCCACACTGGCAATATTTTACAAGAGAAAGGATAAACAAGTATTCATTGGTTCAGAGCATTTATATAGCGCCTCTTCATAATAATTATTCAGAGGCGCTCTCAGTCCAGCACCGGCGGAAAAGAACAGTTTTCAAGTGATTATGGAAATTGCACTAAAAATCCATAGCTAAGAAAACTAGAAAATCAAAATGGAATCTGTTCCAGATGGATGCATTAGGCCTACCGAGTTGCGAGAGAAAGGAACAATCACGTCACCACGGGCACAGAAACAAAAATTTCTCTGGCCAGAGGGGCAGCAGACCAATTAAAGCGACCATGATAATATTCAGCAATTCATTGCAATTCATACTAATATCCAAAGACACAAATAATTTGATTAGACTATTGTCGGAGATAAGTTCGACTTATTCAGAGTTTGCTTCATTAATAAAGTATAATCTTTTCAGTTTCACTTCAATGGCTGAGAGTCATCAAAGTTCAGTTCAAGATCAAATGGCTGATGTCACAGAATGCTCCATATGCACGGATGTCTACACAAATCCTAAAATTCTTCCTTGTGTTCATACTTTCTGTTTGCAATGCCTGGAAAAGTACGGAAAGAAAATGAAAAAGGGTGATAAAATGGCATGTCCAATTTGCAGAAGTGAATTTCTCATTCCAGATGGAGGTCTTTGTAGTTTGCCACACAATTTCTTCATTAACAAAATGGTGGAGATTCGAAAGCTTTCAGAAACACCAACAAATGAAGTTCTGTGTGGAACCTGTCCAGAGGAAGAGAAAGTAAAGGCTAAACTGTTTTGTTTCGAATGTGAGCAGAATCTGTGCGAACGCTGTGGTGTCATCCACAACAAAATGAAACTCTCTCAGAATCATCAGGTTGTTGAAATTGGGAACAAGCTGAATCCTCAAGAAGTCATCTTCCGAAACAGCTATTGTGTTCAGCATCCTGGCGAACTTGTTAAAATGTACTGCGAAGATGACAAAACAACAATATGCATCCTTTGTTTTGCTGAAAGTCACCAGACACATAAATGTTTGAGTGTCACCAAAGCATCAGAAGAATTTTCGTATGCACTGAAGAACGATTTAAAAACGGTTTTGGAGAGACTGCCTGAATTCCAGACCTCACTTGAGAAATGTGAATATTGGAAAACAGGTTTGCTTACACAAAGTGCTGATGCAGAAAGACACATTTTTGACCAAGTTGTGAGACTAAAGGCTTTAATTGACTCTCATGCAAATATATTAACACAAAAATTGACTGCTCTTAAAGACGAGAGACTGAAGGAAATAGAAAGTATGAAAGATGATTTAGAAAGATATAAAGTTACAATTGAAAGCTACGCAAAGTATTCCGAAGAACTTTTGAGCAAAGGGGCACCTGGTGATATATGCCGGGAAGCTGATAAGCTGAAAGCCAGAGCTCGTGAGTTGGCTTCATTGACTACAAATGTTTATGCTCGTGAATTCAAAGGCAACGAAATCATTTTCAAGTGTCTTAATCTTGAGGATGTTTTACGTACGAACAACATTACTAATGTCATCGGCGATGTACAAAATGGTTCTATGAAGGATCGTTTCGAACCGATTGTTACGCATGATGCAGGTTAGACACGTTTAAGATGTTAAAGCCTATACATTAGACACTGCAGTACACGGTTAGGTCCCTATAATGAAGTCATTGTCAAAAGTAGCATATTTTCAATCTTTCATAACTTGCCTATTAGCTCTATACAAAGTGCTAAAAGCCTGGTTATTTGCAGCAATATTACTAGTTATTATCTCAAGTTAGTCCAATGTCATCGTAACTAAATTATTGCAAGTGTAAATATGAAAAACTGTTAAAACTAAATTTTATTTGGTGATAGTTGCGAGAGTAATTCAAGAAGACGATTTACACTGACTGCCTGATAGATAGAAAATATTCACATCAATATGTTTTGATGCTTTCTTTTATTTAAAAACTAGCAGTTTTTAACCGGCGTTCGCCCGGGTTTTCCTCAGCGCCCGTCTATTTGAATTTAACGACATTTTCGTCAGCGCCCGTGAATTTGATTTTAACGATGTGCAAATTTTTCGTGTGTCCCTCTGGCAAATTTATGCGCTGGCTTGAAATTGTTTAAATGCAACTCTATGCAATATATACTCCTGCATAGCTGGAATTCATATGATCACATCGAAATTAATGTCCAAATATCGGAGTTTAAAGTAAATTTTGAGTTGATATAAAGTTGGGTTGAGAAAAAATTCAAATGAAAACGTTCGTTAAAAATTTCTCTTAAAGTGTATTTTACCACTCCTGATTTGAAATAAACGGTCATCGTGATTGGTTGCGAATCAGAGCGTTGACCTAAATGCTCTCAACGTAAGATTGCATATTAATTTCAGCCCGCATGACGTGAACAAAATAATGGCCTTACTATCATGGGCGGTATTAAGATAGCCTCGTTTAAAAAGTTGTAGGCCTAAATTTAAAATGTCCATAAAATTATATCGGCGTTTAATAAAATTGCGAGCTGAAAATAGTCGCGTTGATCATGACGTGGCGTAATAATGTTATGTAAAATTTTGTAAATCGCTAAAGCGTTCCGTTTCGGAGCCTCTAGACAACAGACAAACAAACATTACAAACAAACAAACAAACGGAAGGACAACGTAAACAGACTAAGCCTTATAATATAGATTCAATATAGAATGAATTCCTTTCTGCAATTTTTAGTCGAGGAAGACCTGGAACGAAGAAAGAAAAGAATATCAGAAACTCTTACAACTTTAAAGCCGCATCAGTTGGCTTTGATCAGTACAGAAGATTTCAAGAACAAACTAAAGCAGGAGATTCCTGATCTGGAATTTGAAGTAAAGCAAACTGAAATGAATTTGTGTGGTGTGCCTAATGTGGTGAAAAAAGCGAGGTTGTTTATACGGGAGAAAGTTACTGCGGCTTTTCAACATTCATTTCAAATCTCTGGAGCTTTAAGCATTAAGTTTGTGAAAGATGGAGCCAGGTCTTATCTCATGGAAAAGTTGCGTAGTGAAGCTATCTCTGCCTCATTTGAGTTGAACGGTGGAAACTTCGTTGTCTTTGCTTTAGATAGTAAGAATTTGAGTGAAGCTGTCAAGGTTTTGAAGAATGAAATGCGCGAAGCTCGCTTTCTGTTTACCAATTTGTTACATTTCACCTATTTACCAATTTGTTACATTTCACAAGAACTTTGAAGCATGTACATCTGTTTGTTTTATGTATTGGCTGTCAAGTACGCCAACATAACGAGTGATGACGGACTATGGCTCACGTGGACAAGTGGACCTGATTGATATGCAGTCCATGCCTAGTGGACATCACAAATGGATCATGGTATACCAAAATCATCTGACCAAATACTGTGCTCTTCGTCCGTTGTCTACAAAGCTCGCGGCTGAGGTTGCCTATCAACTCAGTAGTTGACATCATGCAGATTATACTTCGACCGTATAGACAACTCTCCAGCGTCAGGTGAAGTGGCAACAGAACCAAATCAGAAACAAATATAAACTCAGAGAAAACGAGCTTCTGCTGGATGCTGACGTCTCCAAAGATGAAGAAATTGCTCTGTGAACCGCGGTTAAGATGTGGCGGTTAAGGTAATCTGCCGGTTTGGCAGATGCCTATCACACAGTGTGAAACGTAACAGTAAATGTTACACATACCCTGAAATTGTCAGGGTATGTGTATAGATATGTGAAATGTAACAGTACCTGATGTTACACATACCCTGAAATTTTCAGGGTATGTGTATAGAAATCTGGCTTAATGTGTTATTGTAGTCAGGGTAAGTGTATAGAAATCACTCGAAAATTTCAGGGTATATGTATATACCCTGGTGTTTTCAGGAATGTATACATTCCCCGAGTGAATCAGAGAATATACATATAACCTAAAGATTTCAGGTATATAAGCTTACACATTCCCTGATAATACACATTCACTGCATTCACTGTAACATATAATATTATATCCATTGCTCTATTTGGTTTTATTAACTTATTAACGAACTACATATTTAAAAAAAATAAAACCCTCTGTCTTCAATTATTGCTTACAACACCGTTACGAATGGGTTTCTGCCATCTGTGGAATAAATTGAAAACCGTCATTTTTTGAATTGACATCTTCAATAGCAGGGAACATGCCTGCACTGATTTAACCAACAAGAAGTCAATATGGATGTTTGCTTCTGTTGACAATTTTCAGAAATTTATCCGGTAATGTTATAGTATTAAAAAGATTTACAACTCCGTGACTAATTATTGCATTTTGCGTATATATATTTTTCTTACAAGAATAATATTGAAACTGACCATGTTTTACGTAGTCAATATAAACTAACTATTTTTCGTATCTTAACTCGTCCAGTCAGCGTGGAGACCTAATTATGAATATTTTACAACTCCGTTACTACAATTCCGTTACTTTATATTTCTATTAAAATGAATTTATTTGATGGTACATGTATATAATTTATCGTCATTATAATTTAGGTTGCTGTGTAATATTTTAATGCATACTTAAAACTAATTAATTAACAATTATAAGCAGTGGCGGCATTTTGATCTGTGTATTTATAAAGTAACGTAGTTGTTAATATTTAGGAATCAAAGTTGTATGTTTTTCATATAGTAAAAAAAATATTTGGCCAAATCTGTCAAATTAGAGCTCTTCTCAGTATTAAGTACCCTTTCGCTGCGGTTGACGAGTAGGCCTATGTCTCGTCATAAAATTGTATTCCCTTGAGCGGATGACGAGAACCTCTCGTCGCAAAAACAGTTCAAGCTCACGGGATATAATAGGGCCTACTGCTACATCTTCTGGAATACAACTTTATCGCCTATTGGAATGATAAAAAGTAATGAATTATATAGCTGAAGATAATATTCGTTCTGTAGATGGCGGAATTATTGTTGTTATTATGGATTATGAAGTCATTGTGTGTGATGTCAGAGTTACCACGTCTATGCTAAAAAAATGTGTTTGTTGTAACATGTTTATAGAAACTGTGACTAAAATTTACAAATAAATTTACAAATAAAATCTATAAATTTTTATAGATAAAGTTACTAATATGATGACAATGAGACGTAGATTTTCAGCTGCACAAGTTAGAGATTTGTTGACTTATATTGGTCAAGGGATGAGTTATTCCGACACCTGTTTTGGGTGTTTCCAGATAGGCCTATAATTATTATACTGAGGAAAACTAAAAGTACGAGTAACTATGAAGAACTATGAATAACCATGAAAATTTGGGTAAACCCGTAGTTCAGGTTGGTAAATTATTTTATGCCGTCAAATAAAAATGGAAGCTGGATTAAGGAAAAAAATTGTTTCACTAAAAGGGACTGAAAATTTTACTTTAATAGTTGGATTGACGAAATAAGACGTAAATAGATTTTGGATTGATGAAATAAGTTTTTGATACAATAGAAGATGGAATGTTGAAAATAATTATGCCTTACGTAGAAGCTGGACCAATGATAATAGTTCTTTGATTAAATAAAAGTTCCATTGATGAAAAATATTTTGTTGGTTAAATAGAAGTTGGATAATTTTTTTATCGAAATGAAGCTGATTGATGAAAAAATTTAAAAGAAATGAAAGCGGGATTGAGTAGTTATCATGGACATGTAAGAACTATGAATAACCATTCAAAAATTTGCCAAAAAACGGGATATGCAGATTCGTAGTTGGGTTGCCGTTTCAAAAGAAGCAATGCTCGCTCAAATGTTTAGCTACTACTTTGCTGATGGGATTGTTGAAGAAACCAAGCATAGAATGTAGCCTACTGGTCTACAGATAGGTTATAATTATTCGACACCAGTTTTCCGTAGGCAATACCAGACGAGCAGCAGCGTTGATCCGCCTGGAGCCGAATGATACTGCGCTGTGGCAAGCCGCAAAGGCGACATTGCAGTAATCAATTCGGCTCAGGATTAAACTTTGCACGAGGTGGCGAGTCGCATCCTGTGTGAGGGACCGAGAAACAGACCTCAGCTGTCTTAGGATGCCGAAACTGGTCCTCACAAGTCCCGTGATGTGTGTGGTCATTGATAGGTCGCTGTCGAGGATAAGACCGAGATCGCGGACCTCGTTCTTTTGCTCGACAGCATCCGCGCCAATGACGAAAGGACTGCGATCTCTGTCTTTCCACTCGTGAGGACGAACACCAGATGAATTCTGATTTGGATGAATTCAACTGCAATCGATTGCATTTCATCCAGTCAGCAATGTCACTGATGCAGCTCACTGAGACGGACCGCAGATGCTGGACTTCGGTGGAATCAGGACGGCAGAAGCCATAAACCTGTGAGTCATCCGCATAGAGATGACCATGGAGACTATGTTTGGATATTATGGATAGGATGTCGGCAGTGTAAAGGAGAAAAAGAATGGGTCCCAGGACTGAGCCTTGAGGAACGCCACAGGTAAGGATGGTCGCTGTGGAAGAGGAGCCGGCATGGCGGACGCATTGCTGTCTGCCACTCAGGTAGGACGTCATCCACTTCAGCGCAGTGGATGACATGCCAAAAGATAGATGCAGTCGTTGGAGCAGAATGTCATGGTCGACTGTGTCGAATGCGGCAGACAGATCCAGGAGTGAAAGAAGAGAGAAGTTGCCAGAGTCGATTGCAAGAAGAATGTCGGACAGAACATCTGCGAGGACCGTCTCAGTAGAGTGGAAAGCACGGTAGGCAGACTGTCTCTCTGGAAACAACTTGTTGATGTTAAGATAGTTGACAAGTTGCTTAGATACAACCCTTTCCAGGATTTTAGAAAGAACGGACAGGTTGGAGATTGGCCGATAGCTCTTCACATCTGCGGTGTCTAAGCCAGGTTTCTTTGGTAGCGGAGTAATGGTTGCGACTTTGTAAATTGTTGGTACTCTGCCAGTTTAGATGGAACAGTTTATCAGTTGGGTTATGAACGGAGCAATCGTACCAGCGCATTCCTTCAGCAGCCACGTAGGTAGTGGGTCGGCCGTTGACTGCTTGTTAGGAGTGCACTGGATGAGACCCAGAACGTCACCAACTGTAACAGGCGAGAATGATGGTAGACGGTTGGAAGTAGTTGAGTAGGTTGGGTCCGCAGCGTCGGCGGTGGACTCTCTCACATCAGCCACTTTCTTGTCGAAGAAGTGGTGGAATTCGTCCGCTGAGAAGAGATTGTCCGCTGGCGTGAGTCCCCGACCAAGCACCTTGTCGATAGTTTTCCACAGTTTGCGAGGTGCAGAACGCTGGGTCTTAATTGTCTGTAGCCAGAACTCAGATCGTCTGGTGTTTAAAGTGCGGCCATACTGCCGAAGCCCCTCCAGCCATTCTGCACGACGCAAAGATCTGGCCACATCAGTCTTGGCACTGTGGACACGGCGCTCTAGGCGTCGCGCTCGCTTCTTCTGGTCGCGACAGTCGTCATCGAACCAGGGATCGGATGGTTTTTTTCGGATGGTCACCTTACGAAGTGGGACCAACCTATCAAGAATGCTGGCGATGACATCGTCGTAGACAGTTGCCAGTTGGTCGGCATCCAGAGATGTTATGAAGTCCATGTCGGTTAAGGGCGACTTCTGAATAGCCGAGCGGAACTCATCGACTTGAAAATTCTTCCAAGACCGACGGGTTTCAGTGACATAGATTGGTGGTGGTCGTCGTAGGTCTGTGGACCATTTGATGAGTCGATGGTCCGACAGACCGGTGTCAATCACGTCAATAGTTGGAGCTGGGAGGTCCCTCCTAGTTATGACCGCATCCAGAATGCCTCCCAGGTCATGCGTTGGTTGAGTGACATGGTTAGTGAAACCGAACGCCTCTATGATGTTGGTAAACTGTGTGCACAGTGGATCGGATGGGCGATCAAGGCGGATGTTGATATCGCCCGTCACCACCACAGGGTCCGTCAATACCGCCAGACTTTCCAGCATGGAGGAAAGTTCATCGAAGAATTCCTGTTTGGCAGCAGTAGACCCAGGACGGTATAGCAGTAGGATGACAAGTGACGACCCCTTGCTGGTGACACGTGCACACAGATGTTCAAAGAACTGAGGGCTGCCGACGCTTAATTTGGTCAAGCGTATTTCATTTGGAGCAATGATGGCAACCCCGCCATGGTTTGTGTTCCTTGCCATTCGTGTGTTGCTCTGAGGCTGTTTAGGCCGAGCGCGCTCCAGCACCTGGTAGCCCTGTGTCCGTAGTCGTCTGAGATCAACAGAGTCATCGTCTAACCATGTCTCAGTCAGACACAGAACAGGGATATCCAGGTCTGAAGTCAGCTGTTTTAGCGCCTCCAGCTTCTTTGGCAAGGAACGTACGTTGAAGGTGGCACAGCTGAGTTGTTTAGCCGGCTGATGGATATGCCGGATTATACCCGCAGCCGATCGAGTCGATCCATCGAGTCGATCGTAAACTCGGCCAAGTCGAGTCGATCGAAAAATCGTCGACTCCATCGACTCGCCGATCGAGTCGATCGTAAACCCGGCCAAGTCGAGTCGATCGTTGTTTCCTCGACTCCACTCCACTCTGAATTCTGAAATATTTTACTTACGATTTCTTCACAAAATGACAGACCTTATGATATAATGACGTAATTCTGTGTAAACACACAACTTACATACGAACCATATTGTATTGTATTGTATTTGAACACTTGTTATTGCGCCTCAACCAGATTTCCTATTCAGAGGCGCTCCCGACTACTGCTGTAGTAAGATCATATGAAGTTCACTTAAAATAATGAACCGCTTGGCGCTTTCTAATTAGTGGAAGTTCCAAGAAGTTATTGCCTAGAGATAATTTCTTTCATAGTTTAACTTATAATAGTATAACCACATAGGCCTACGTCCTCTACTGCCGTCTTATTTGCTGAGCTGATACTAATTTATGTAATAATAATAATAATAATAATAATAATAATAATAATAATAATAATAATAATAATAATAATAATAATAATAATAATAATGATATCTTTTCTTTATTAAGCGCTTGACAAACGCACTGCGCTGTACATTTACATGTTATGCATTTGAAATCTTAACTACTAACAGAACAGACATTTTTCCTTACTGCAGCTTGCAATACAACGGCGCTAATAGCAGCCTACAAAGCATATCCGCCCAACGTACCGTACCGTAGGAGATTCTATTGTAGCCTATAGCTGCCTAGCTGATCAGGTCGACGGATTTATCGAGGCATAATCCTTACAAGTCAACCACAGGCAGACACGATGTCATTATAATACCTGAACTGTTACTTAGAGTTCAATTACAGTTAATGCTTTGTACATTAAACACTAGAGCTATAGAAGTTATAACGGCAATTACAGTTGTTAATAGAACTCTTATAACCATTGACAGTTTGAGGAAGAGCGTGCAATTGAAATACATGAGTAATTTAGATACTGGAATATAAGAATGTAACAGTCGTCAGCAATTTTGGCCAAGAGACTACAGTCCAAGTCGACGAAGTCGATCGAGTCGATCGTCGTCCGAGCTAAGTCGATCGAGTCGTCGAAAGGTCGGCGAGTCGAGCCAAGTCGATCGTATACACTCGACTCGATCGACTGCGGGATATAGAAGGGATAGATATGATTTGATATTGAAATATTTCCATATTGTTGACAAATCAAATGCTCCTGATGCGCAGGGTAATCACCGTGAAATATAGATGATCTCAACGAAAAGTTTTGTAAATCTAACACACCTGATCAAAACATAGCCCTTGATGAATCGCTTATTCTTTGGAGAGGGTTTAAGCTTTTCAAACAATACTTGCCTGCAAACAGTTCGGCATAAAAATTTACAGTGTGAAAATTCCGGATATACTTTCTGTTTTACATAACGCGTACGGGATTAAAAGGCCCACGCAGCGAAAGGATTAAGTATGCTTCAGCACTTCCATGAAAATATTTGTGTAAGAAATTTTTTAAATTTTGCATGACTTTTTTCTCTAATTCTATTTCTGAATTTGCCTCATCTTGGCAATTTTATGGTCATAGTTATATTATAACTATGACCGAAAAATTGCCAAGATGAGGCCGCTTTGAGGCGTTTTAAAAATATGTCCAGATACCGTCTCCAGACTGAAGAGTCAAGACCAAGACTAAAACCCTGTTGCTTTGACTGAAGATCTTAAATAAATGTAAATTTAAAAGTAAACATTTTCTATGGCAACCTCGTAGCCTCCACCCTGCTCATTTTACAATGAACTGATCAGGTGAAATTCTTCACTACTGCTGTCCGTTTGAACAGAATATCTGATGCCACAGCATCTAAGTTTCCCGTTCACGGACCGTGGAAAACTTGCATCAAAAGAGATACAACGACATCAGACTCAAATAGAATGAAAGGGCCTCTATGTTAGATATATTCTACAATTGTGATATAGGCTAAATACTTTATAGAGACTACTACCTATTTTAACCTTATCAATTTTTTTTATTTCAGTTAGCCGTGATTGTTGCAATACAATACAATACAACTGCATTTGATTTCACCTTTCTTCCAAAGGTGACCCAAAGCTCAGAAGTGCACACGCCTCGGCGGTGCAGATGCAATTATATTGCCGAGCAATTATGCGTGAAAGACTTGCTCACGGTCCCTAAACAGTAACCGCCCCGGACGAGGATCGAACTCCATGTTACAGGTCAACCGCTCTGAACAGTCGACCACCGTGCCGGTTGTGTTTAAATGGATCTTTGCGAATTACCACTGCCATAAGTAGGCCTATTATTAATGCTATGTTATTATTATTATTATTATTATTATTATTATTATTATTATTATTATTATTATTATTATTATTATTATTATTATCATTATCATCATCATCATCATCATCATCATCATCATCATCATCATCATCATCATCATCATCATCATCATCATCATCATCATCATCATCATAATCATCATCATAATCGTCATCAGTAGTTATTACTATTATAGTTATAGTTATTACTATTATTATTATTATTATTATTATTATTTATTAAGCGCCACCAGCTAATGAACAATCATTAATCCATGACGCTGAGTATATTATGTGAGTGAAGGGGGTTCCGGACAATTCCCCCGGACAATTCCCCGGACAATTCCCCTCGGACAATTCCCCCCCTGGACAATTCCCCCCGGGACAATTCTCCCCGGACAATTCCCCCATTATAACATAATAACACACGAAATTTTTGTGAGAATTTATTTAAAAATTTAAGAAATGCTATATGAAAAACCAATTTAAGAAATGAACTTTAATCATCTAATTGACTAATCAGCAATGAATTCATTAAGACTGACTAAACTGACTAATCAGTAATTAATAAAGACTCAATGCATTTGAAGTTTGGTTGCTTACCCAATGTGTTGTTATATTAAAGTAATTATCATCACTTCATAACACCTTTATATATAATTATCACATGGGGGGAATTATATTAATATAAATAATATATATATTATAATTCAATTTATAATTAAAAATATATATAATAACAATATAATTAAATTATTATTATATTATTATTGTAATTAATCAATAACAATAGAATTAATTATTATAAAATCATATGATATTAATAATATTAATATATATTTTATTTATATTAATATAATTAATTATATTAATTTAGTTATATATTATATAATTTATATGCACAAATATAATTATATAATAATATAAAATATATGTAATAATTTTATAATAATTATTTTATATATATATGTAGGGGGGAATTGTCCGGGGGGGAATTGTCCTATTGAAAAGCCCGGGGGGAATTGTCCGGGGGAATTGTCCGGGGGGAATTGTCCGGGGAATTGTCCGGGGGGGAATTGTCCTAGACTCACCTCGGGTATATTGGGTATAACTTTTGAACGGTGTGAGATATCATCTCACACTTTACCACAAAACGTGTGTAAATGAACCCCCTACAGCTACTTAAAAGGTCAAATTTTGATTCCATACGGAAAAAGTTTGAGATGAAAAAAACCTAAGGGGGTGGATACCCCATTGGTAGCCCGAGGGTTAAACGACAATTATAGACTATTTTGTGCATACATTAACGCAAACTGGTTACCTAGCCTATATTGATCCTTCCATCTGTAACCCATAACGTTAGGTAGGAATTAGGTTCCGGTTAAAAACAGAACAGACGTAAATTTAAATTATTGGATTCCTTATCGATGGCCTATACGCACTGAAATCGAAAGTAAAAGTAGCCTTAACACAAATATGCAAGGCAGCTGAACAAACTGTGGTAAGTCTAGAAAGATGATTGGCTTGTTGTAGAGCTAACAGTGTGTTGATTTATGCATACAGACTTTCTAGACCCAGTTTATGAAAACAACGGTGGAACTTGTGTGTATTTTATGACTATTTGTGCTACATACAAGCCATGTTTTTCAAACCAATAGTGTATTTAACTAAAACTATCAGTGCATCTCAAATTGCAGTCCAGGGGCGTCCATCCTATGGGGGAATGAAGCAGAGATCTTCATAGTAGCCTTTTCAGGGGGGGAAAGAATTTTTTCACTACTCATTTTTTGAATTTCAGAAATTAATAGATGTGCTTTTGATTTTCGAAAATGCTTTTCTTTGTTTAATTTAATATTAAAATCATTGTGCTGTTCTCCGACCGAGCTGACGATTAGTCTTCAATTTCATCATATATATAGTCTTTGGTAGTACGATGACGTCACACTGTGTATGAGACTTGAGTTATAATGCGGTGCTATGAATTTTCAATTTGATTTTACTAGACAAGTAAATAAGTAATCATTGTAATCATGCCCAGAGACAATGTTTTACTAAAGTATAAATGTTGCGAGCCGTTGTGCGGTATGCTTATCCGTAGTGACAAATTGCGCATACATTGTACTACACACCACAAGTGGAAGACTACAAGGTATGTATAACTTTGAACATTGTAAAGTCTGTTACCGCCGACAGAGTAGCAGTGGCGCAACAACCATATAAAGAGGGTGAACAAAGTCCAGAGGCCCCGAAGTCCCAAGGTCCCAAGTTTTTTAACTAAAGAAATTAATGTCCTTTTTTCAATTTTTATAGTTCAGACTGCAGAGTCGAGCTATAGCCTGTATATGACGGATGCTTCATGATACATGATTATATCATACACAGGTCCACAGACATTTAGGTCACCGGATTATGATGTGTCGGATTATGTGACTCACACTATTGAAGCAAACACTCAGTTGTATAAAAAAGATACGTTAACTTGGGTGCGCGCCAATAGACCCAGCCTGTGCTATAGGCATGATTCTCTCTTTCACGTTTACAGCCACTGCATTCCCCAAACGGTAGATAACTCATCTCGAGCGCTAAGAAATATGCCTGAAATAATATCTGCCTTGTTCTCACTCACTCTCTGTCTGTCTGTCTGCCTGTCTCTCTGTCTCTGTCGGCTGTCGCAATGTCTCTGTCGCAATTCAGTGTCCCTCTGCAAGCCATGTGGCCTGTACACACCATAAGCCTACATAACTCGAGTCTCCAGTCTCCATGTTACTCGACGTTATATATAAGTAGCCTAGTCCTTCATGTTCACAATACAGTCATTCGTTTACTTTTAAATATAATACCTTAAGTCCTAAACGAAAATTATCAAAACAGCGAAGACCATGATAGGAATGTACAGTTCTGGCAGTTAGAAAAGAGCAGAGAAAAAGTCAAGAGATGGAGGCTGCTTTTGCCAGTAGGCCTACTCCTACCATCAATTCTTTAAGATGCAAATCTCAAGTCCCGATTCTTCCTGTAGCTGCAGCTGTTACGGATGTAGCTAGTCAATAAGCAGCAGGCCAAATTGCTCAATGCATTTCTGTTGTATTCTTGTTTTGTCTTGAACTATTAACGTGCTTTTAACTATGGATTACTGATGATAACTTTTAATAATGTTTTTTTTTATGTACGGTAACTGCAGTTTAAAATAGCTAGGTCTATCTAATTATTTTCACTGTTTAGTCTCGTTATGGGGGGGGGGGGCATTCCGATAAAAAGAGGGAGGAATGCTTCATAGGCGTAAGGGGGATGGACGCCCCTGAATTGCACCAATATGGACGTGAGACCGTTCGTACTCGAAAACCTCAAATGTCGTGGCACTCATTCAAACTGGCAGTAGTAATAACACCCAATCAATTCATTGATTAAAAATCAGGGTCGAGTCCATGCGATTGCTTTACAAAAGCGTGTACATTGATACCTGTGTCACTTTTGGAGAAAGTATGTTAAAGATCTGGCAATGGGCTAATCACTAAGGAAAGGCCGTTTACAGAAATTTGGCAACTTGAAACGTTGAAATTGTCTGCAAATATCTTGTGGATCATAAAATAGTCCTAAGAAATTATCAAAAGGAAATTTAACTGTCTTTTATCGTCAAAGAACTCGATCACAAACATTAGTCGTCGAGAACTGTCACTATCCAAAACCTCGAGCACAGTAAACTGTACCTCCAAATTATCTTCTGCTTCTGGATCCGTCAATAAAAATAGAACTCAATTTCCGCATTCTTATTAATCCGCATACCTGTTGTGACTAGGACAACGTAAATTTTCTGTGTAGGTGTTTGCGCAAATTGAGGTCGGGTCTTAGAGGTCGACATACGTTATTTTGGCTATTTAAACTGTTCGCACCATAGAATATTTTGGTTTCATATCAAAGGATATCGGTAAGTTAAATTTATGCTGTCATAGATAGTTTAGATAAGAACAACTAGGAATTAATGTTAAAGCAAAGAGATTGATTTTCAATTACGTAACGATGGAACATTGAATTCGAAAGTGAAAGGAGAAATGGTGTAGGCCTAATTGAAAGACTGGAAACTCAGGTGTGTCATGACTTATAAGATGAAAACATAAATGTAGCCTATCCATTTTCTATAGCGACCCTGGCCTCGTTTTTCAATTAATTGACTCTGTGCAGCATACATGTAGTGTCCTAAAAGGCAATTGTTTAGCTCTGTTAGATAGCAATAGGTACAGCGCCTCTCTGAGTCACAACAATTCGCTATAGTAAGTGTTCTCATGTAGGCCTACTATGGTGACCGGTCAGAACGGCCCAGGACAAATCGGCCCCGACAAAACGGCCCCGACAAATGGGCCCCGACAAAGCGGCCCCGACAAAGCGGCCCCGACAAAACGGCCCCCGTCATAACAGCCCCCGTCATAACGGCCACCATCAAATCGGCCCCCGTCAAATCGGCCCCCGTTAAATCGGCCCCCGTCAAATCGGCCCCAGTCATATCGGCCCCAGTCACATCGGCCCCTCACAAAATATCCCATGTCCCAAGTACTTTTAAGTTGGATTGATGAAAAGAATTCTTTACGTAGGCCTAAATAGAACTCGGATTGTTAAAACCATTGTATAGGCCTACGTTGCCAAATTATTTTATGTGGTCAGTTTAAAATGGAAGTTGGATTGCTGAAAATAAGTTTGGCGTTAAAATGAAAGTTGGATTTATGAAAAATAATTCGTCGCGTAAATAGAAGTTGAATTTATGATAGTTGTCATTGAAAGCATTTAAATAATTAAATACGCCAACCAGTTAACATTAGACGATGGTCCCCGCAGTCCATTGACATATTTCTATTGTAACTGGTTGCGGTCTGTCAACCTGTCAGAAATAAAACGAATATCTATCTATTGTCCATCTGAACCGTCGCTTGAGGCTTCATTTCAACATAGTTTGTCAGCGTAAGCTTAAAAGAACTTGGAACATTGGATTTTTTCTATGGGGCCGATATGACTGGGGCCGATCCAATGTTGCAAGTACTTTTAAGCTTACGCTGACAAACTGTTGAAATGAGGCCTCAAGCGACGGTTCAGCTGGGCAATGGACTGCGGGGACCATCGTCTAATGCTAACTGGTTGGCGTACTTAATTATTTAAATGCTTTTTTAAAAAAAACTATCGTAAATCCAACTTCTTTTTACGCACCAAATTAGTTTCATAAATCCACTTTCTAATTACGCAATAGAAAAGAATTATTTTCATCAATCCAACTTCAATTTTAAATTGACCACATAGAATAATTTGGCAACGTAAACTACAGTTTTACCAATCCGAGTTCTATTTACGAAAATAGGCTAATTCTTTTCATCAATCCAACTTAAAAGTACTTAGGACATGGGATATTTTGTGATGGGCCGATGTGACTGGGGCCGATATGACTGGGGCCGGTTTGACGGGGGCCGATTTGAAGGGGGCCGATTTGACGGGAGCCGATATGACGGGGGTCGATATGACGGGGCTGTTTTGTCGAGGCCGTTTTGACGAGGGCCGTTTTGTCTGGGCCGTTTTGTCGGGGCCGATTTATCCTGGGCCATTCTGACGGGGTACTGCCTACTATACCTACATAGGCTATGTCTTTCGTCATCGTTGCCCGTTTCCATGGTTGACACGCCGTTTAAGGTCTCGTTTATCACATAGTGTCTACTTTTACAGGAAGAATCTGTAACTTAAACTCAAGATATTGTTTTACTTACCGGTGCGTAATGAATATATTTGTTATATGATATATTTTATTTTTTCAGTACGATAATGAAACAGAAGTCTTCTTCTTATCATTAAATATAACTGTCCCAAAAGGTCTTGTGGAACGGTTCAATTGCCAACAAATTCAATTAGCTAGTCTTTATTTGAATCCACTGTGTAAATCGTGACTATTTTATTGTAGTTCTACAATGGCTGCTATTCGTAGAAGTTCGGTTCAAGATAAAATTGCTGATGTGACCGAGTGTTCCATTTGTACCGAAATCTTCGCCAATCCTAAAGTCCTTCCGTGTGTACATACATTCTGCTTACACTGCCTGGAAAGCTATGGAAAGGAAATGAAACCGGGAGATCAAATGGTCTGTCCAATTTGCAGGAAAGAATTCCTCATTCCAGAAGGAGGTTTCTCTAATTTGCCAAGCAATTTCTTTATTGGAAAAATGGTGGAAATTGGAAAACTGACAATGACTCAAAAGAACAAAGAACTTTGTGCGTTATGTCCTCAAGATGATGAAGTGTTGGCTCAATTGTTTTGCGTTGACTGTGAACAAAACCTTTGCAGCCGCTGTGGTAACGGTCACAGGAAATCCAGATTCAGCCAACATCACCAAATCGTCGAACTTGGAAGTCAGCTGAAAGCACCAGAAATTAACCTACGCAACAGTTATTGTGACCATCATCCAGGAGAGCAGATTAAGATGTTCTGCTATGAAGACAACGTCGCCATTTGTTTAATCTGTTGTGTTGAAAGTCACCAGTCTCATAGATGCGTAAATGTTAATAAAGCCGCTGGAGAATTTGTGGAACAGCTCAAAAACAGTATGAGAAATGTTGCAGACAGACTTCCGGAGTGCGAAGAAGTTGCACAGAAACTAGATAAATTCAAAAAAGAATTTGAAGAAGAGGTTTTTAAAGCTGAAGAAGGTATTCGTGACGCAACAACTCAACTGAAAAAGTTAATTGACCAACATACAGAAATATTGGTCCGTAATTTGAAATTGCTAAGAGACCAGAACCTTAAAGCTTTTGAAATCACAAAACAAGATGTCGACAGATTTAAAGTAATGATTGACAGCTATTCTAGATATTCAGAGGAGCTTCTCGCCAGAGGATCACCTGTTGATGTGTGTAGAGCTGCCAGTCAAATGATAACTAGAGGACGTGAGTTGGAAATGTTGCCAGCAAACTGCAGTGGTGATTGTTTTCGCTGTGATTCCGTTTCTTTCCACTGTTCAAACATTGTGGACTTCTTGGAGCAATACGGAAAGAATATTGCAGTTGGTGAACTGACTGTAACTCAGCCGTCACAGCGGCGTTTGACATTTCTAAAAGAGCCATCGGGTAAGCAATATTCAAATCATATTAATAATTCTTATTATTGTGATGATGATGGTGGCGAATATGACGATGATGATAAAAGATGTTGATCATAATAATAACAATAAGAGAAGAAGAAGAGGAAGTGGAAGAACGCCACCACCAACGACAACAACGCCAACGACAACAACGACAACAACAACGACAACAACAGGAAGAGGTGGCGAAAGAACAAAATGAAGAAGAAGAATTCCAATGATTGTTGTTGCCGTATACGTTTCAACCGAACGCGAAAACCTATCAACCCCAGAAGCATGCTTCTGATGAGTGTCCAGTGTGTCCAAAAAGGGATTTAAGTAAGTATGTTTCCAATTCCTTTAGCAAATGTATCTCTCTGACAATGAAGTTTAGAACAAGGCCAATGTCCAGTGGCTACAAGTGCACCATGAAATGCACAAAATATTTTGTTTAGGATGAAGCTTATTATGTGGAAGTAGGTCTCCATTTTAGTTAATGTGGCTGAGTATATTGATTAATTTATTTTATCTGAGTAGACTATAGCTGAGATCCATTTCCGTTACTGCATTGAATCTGTATTAGTGTTGTATTGGTAAGGCTCTGGGTTATTTTTCTGAATCATAGATGAACGTGAATCAGAACTTTCAGAATGCAGAGAAGAACGCAAGGGGAAACTCAATGAAAAACCCGTAAGGATATTCGAAGAATCGCTCCGAGGAGAATCACTTGTGGCGGATCCCTGTGTGATTGAGGTTCAAGGAATACCTGACACTGCTACAGATACAATAGTGACCATGATATTCGAAAACAGGAGATGCTGTGGCATTGCAGGTGTTGAGGTAGCTCAGGTAGAGATGCTTGAAGGAGGCAGAGCTCTTCTTACCATCAAGGAACCACAGCGTAAGAATATTTTCTTAAACTGTTCATATATTTTACGTGTGGGCAAACTTCACAATCTTACCAAAGGCGTGTTATATACTGATACATTTAAACTTAGATTTCCATGTATCAATCTGCTCTACAATGAATGCATCTTGAACCTTCCAGCTCAAGACGTATCCGTGAGGCTTCTAGTAGTTTCGGTATACGGGCAATGTCTGGCGATGACAAAATGTCACTTGTTGCTAATTATTAACCCTTAGGACCAGGCAGTACATGTATGCGACGGTCATAGCTTTAATGCATAGATTTTTGTTTCATTACATGTAGATTTGGCAATGCTTAAACCTTAATGCTTAAGCGACTTGCCTCTGGTTTGACATTCTTCATGCAAATTGCTAAAACACGGCAGCCAATTGGTTGAGCTCTCACATTGTAACGCTGAGAGTATCGGTTCGGGCCTTCCCTCACCTGAAATTGCTCAGCGCCATCGATTGATGCTTGGTCATTAGACTGTGGCGATTAATGAATTAAACATATATTCGAACAGACAAACTGTGGCGATTAATGAATTAATCATATATTCGAACATAAACCGAACAACGACCGCACTTCGGCGGAATATTTAGTCTGAATGCAGACTTTGCTCACTATTTTCTAAACGTTTTTTGGAGTTTTCTGTAGCTAAGTTTGCTTATCGGATTATAGTTTTCGTTTGGGCGGCGAGTTTGTACGTTTGACGATATTTTCTTTGCGTGTCGTCTGATTGTGTGAAGAAGGGCTTTTTGAGGTCGAGTTTGGCGTAGGTGTGGCACGGTGGCCAATTGGTTAGAACGTTTGACCTGTAACGCGGACAGTACAGGTTCGAGGCGGTTACTACGTAGGGGCCGTGGGCAAGTCCTTCGCGCACAATAATTATTGCTCTGCTATATAATTATATATATACTTAAGCCGAAACCTGATTTATGTGTGATTTTGATGCAGTTTAGTAAAACGATGTATGTTTTAGTTATAGCCTATTTCGTTTCGCATGCATATCGTTCCTGCTTGCTTGTGTTGTGATCTGCTTAGTCGTTCTGTAAAAGGTCCATGCAATGCATGTGCGCCTGTCATGTGCAAATAATTATAGTCTGCTTACTTACTTATTTGCAGATGCTAAGGCGTTGATTGACAGTGGCAGTATAAAATACAAGAATCACACGTTTGTGATTTCGAGACCATCAAAACCAGAGCCTGTTGAGGATGTTTCGGGGTCACTGCAACATCCATCCTCATGTGAACAACTGAATGTAACTCCGGCGGAAAACGCGACAAGACACAAAGATTTGTTCTGTGAGGGTGCGACCATTGACGTTAGCAACATACCCAAAGATATGGCTGAAGAAACTCTTAAGATGATAATTGAGAACAAACGCTTTGGTGGCGGAAGTGAAGTGACGAATAGTGTCTACGAGAAAGGACAAGGGTCAGCAGTTATCACTTTGTCAGATCCAGGAGGTAAAGTATTCATTCATTCACTCGTTCATTCACTCAATCGGTATTTCATTCATTCATTCATTCATTATGAAGATATAGATAGCTCACAAAGCTTCAAAGTTTCTACTCAGGTGCGATATTTCATTTTTTTATTTTCATACTTCACAGTGGCCATTCACTCTGAATTATTAATTCATGCATTCAAAGCATTTATATATGGGGATTCTGAAAGAGGTCTATGCAGAAGCACAAATTCGTAGGTTGTTTGAGGTTTATAAAGCGTTCACTTTGTTGTGATATTTTACATAAATGATTTTTGAATTTAACAGTAGGCTACTTTATGTTATTTCTCATGCTGTAAAACTGCTAGCTCGCTGTGCGTCATTACCAAAGGCATTTGGGGAAATATAACAATCTGTAGTGCTATCTCTGGACTGTATTTTAAGTACTAGGTGCTGACACCAGTCTAAAAATATCTAATGTTTGTGTTTGTGTTTGTTTCCAGTTGCAAAGAGACTGGTGCATCAGGGAACTTTGTATTTCAAGGGATCAAGATTAGCGATTACTAGGCATCTTGAAAGGGACAGAAGCGAAAGAACTTTCTCTAGCAGGAAACCAAACAATGTTCCTACTATTGAAAAGGAACAGCCATCGATCTCTGATCGAACGATTACAGTTAGCAACATTCCGTCAGATGTTTCAAACGACACTTTGGAGATGATATTTGAGAATACAAGGAATGGTGGAGGTTATATTGACAACATTGTTTATGACCAAGCAAAAGGAACCGCAGTTATAACATTCAAAGATCCAGAAGGTAGTTAATATGGACTGGTACACTTTAAAGTATATCTGAAAGTGTCAGTCTTGTCTGGAATGGATGCAGCTTGAACCTTTCTGTTCAGGGCGCATCCGTGAAGTTTCTGAGTAGTTTGGGACACGGTAGTCAATTGGTTAGAGCGTTCGCATTGTAACAGCCTCCCCAGGGACTTAGAATAGAATCTTCGTTTATTCATTAACACATTGTCAGAACGCAGTTGATCAGCGCCATCGATTGATGCTTGGTCACTAGATGGTGGCCCTTAACATGATAATAGTTTTGTAGAGACAGTGAAACAAGTGTGCTATAATGACATTACACTTCGTTTAAGGCAAATAATTATTATTCCTCCCTCAGTGTGCCACTAGAATCAGGCAATACAAATTGCGATGATTATCGAGATAATTGAAATATTTTGGGCTTAAATGATTTAGCAGATTTTGCAGTGTTTAAGCCTCTTGATGCATAAGTGACTTTTCTCTCCGGCTTTCATGTGAATTTGAAGTAGTTCTGTCAGGAATGTGGCACTTAGACAACTACAATATTTAGTCATATTTATAAACTAGTTATATAACACAATTTATATGAATTACGTAAACTATAAACATTTGATCATATATGATTGACAGTTACGCTAGATTTTCTAAGGAACTTCTTTCCCAAGGGTCATCTGTAGATATTTGTAGAGCTGCCGATCAAATGCATACGAGAGCTTATGAGTTGGGAAAACTTCCATCAAATTGCAGTGGAGATCGTTTTCGGTGTGATACAGTCGTTTTCCGGCCTTCAAGCTTTGAAAACCTCTTGAAACAATGCAACTCTGATGATGCAGTTGGCGAAATAACAGTCACTCATTCACCTGAGCGAATAATAAAGTTCGAAACTGAAAGTACAGGCAAGCAACTAGAGTCATAAGACTTCATTCGCTTGATAAATATTATTTACGTCGAATTGGACATTATCTTGCTGATAAGGCCTGAGGATTATATTGATTAGTCGTCCACTCTCCCTGGGAAGCAATCTTCCTGTTTTATTAGCATTTGATTAGTTGCGGTTGGAATGGTTCGTTATCGTAATCTCAAGATTTCTTCAGCACCCAATATGGCGAAGTCGAGGGAACCAGCTTATTAACAGGCGCTTTTAGTCCAAACATAATCGATAGGCGGGGCGGGTGAGATCGGTTCCAGGTCAAGATTCAAAGGGGTCAGACGGGCACTTATGCGTCTAAGGTCGGTGGTGTTTAGAGTTGAAACAGCGAAGGAGGTGAGGGAAAGAGGAAGAATCGGGATAGGATTTGTGAAAGAGCAGTGTATTCAGTTTGAGTGAAGGAACCTATGGAGAGATAGCAAGATTTGAGGATTTGGTCAGTTCGGAGGATGGATTTGATAATTGTTGTAATTCTTGCTGGAGTTTATTCCATAGTGGAGGAACAGCTATGGCTATTGACTGATTTACACATTTTAGTGATGAGGGTATGGAAGGGCGGATCCGTGCTAGCTCGTGTGATGTTCGTCGCCGCTTGATAGAGCTGCGCTGAAGGGAAGAGGCTGCGACAAGCAGTACCTTTTATTGGATACGATATGGAACGGGAAGCCAGTGTAGGGCATCAGTCACATAGGTAAAAATGTGTGAGTAGCGAGGGAGACATAAGCCTGCGCGCCTGCCGAGTTCATAACCGATTGAAGGCAGGATAAGCGTGCCTTGGGAAGCCCAGCAAACATTGAATTGCAGCAGATGAAAGCATGGACTATGGTTGTAAAGACAGAAGAGGAAACAAATCTTCTGATGGTCTCAGGCGTCTCAGATGATAGTAAAATGAGCGCGTAAAATGCAAGAGGTGCTCAAGGGTGACACCGAAGTTACGGACACTGGAGGAATATGTAAAGTCAGAATACATTGGCGTCAGCAGTGGGACGTCAAGTTTAAGGAACTGCTGTTTGATTCCAAACCAGATCAGTTTAAGCCTAGAGGAGTTAAGTTTAAGTCGGTTGGTCGACATCCATAAGTGGAGATCATGTTACAGGGAGTTAAACGATCCCGCAAGAGAAATCTCCTTAGCGGGATAATCGTGTACAAAGGTTTGGACGTCGTCAGCATAGAGGTGACCAGTGGCCAGGTGTTGTGTAAATAGGGAAGGAATGTCGGCTGCATAAGTAAGTATAAGATGGGGCCGAGGACTGAGCCCTTTGGAACACCGAACTCGACTCTAGCTCAGGCCGTCTGGAATCACCAAGAACAACCATCTGGGAACGATTTGAGAAATAAATTTGAACTAGGTAGGAGGGGGACAGTGTGATTTTCGTTAACGATAACGATAACGAAAATGTTCGTTAACGAAAATAAAATGATTTCGTTAACGATAACTATAACTATAACTAAAAAATATCATTAACTATAACTATAACTATAACGAAAATAACACTAACGAAAATTCATCTTTATTTTCGTTAATACAAAAAAATAAAAATAGGAAGTGCAATATGGACGATACGACATAAATGAGAACGAAAAATGCGAAATTTTTATTGTGAAATTTGTCAGTTACTTTGGAAACTCGTGTATTGATGAAGCTGAATGTACCCATGCTTCAAAGGTTTTCATAGCTCTGAGTAAATTGTGAAACAGCGTATTAATACGCACAATTTTGCTTATAGACTTAATTATTGTAACTAAGTAGTAACTAAAATTAACTAAAATAAAAATCCATTAACTATAACTATAACTATAACTAAAAATAATACTAACTATAACTATAACTATAACTAAAATAAAAAATCATTAACTATAACTATAACTATAACTAAAATAAAACCTGTAAGGAAAATCACACTGGAGGGGGATCCACAAAGACCACATGACAGTTGAATACGCTGCAGCAGGATCGCATGATCGACCATAATATAATAGGCCGAGGAAACATTGAAAAGTTTCAGGAGTGTTAAATGTGACTTATCAATGGCCGAGTAGATATTAGAGAGGAAAGACAAGAAAGCAGTTTCCGTGGAATGATGACCTATGAACCCAGACTGACCAGGGGCAGGAGTCAAGACTTTTCAAGGTAAGGCAGACGCTGGATTGAGACAACCCTCTCAAGAGCTTTAGAGAGAAACGAAAGGTTGGAGATCGGTCGATAATTTTGACAAACATTTAGTTCAAGGTTAGGTTTCTTAGGGGCAGGGAAAAACAACAACCCGTTTTTGAAATGCTCGGTGGTGGACCTAAGAAAGGGGCCTGTTAAACGTGTAGACTAAAAATGGTGCAATGTCGTCTAAAACGTCAATGATAATAAATGGACTCAGTGGAGGAAACGGATCCAGTTCACAGGACTTCTGGTTCGAAGAGCTGATAACCCGACGGAGTTTATCCTCAAGGATCGGGCGAAAGCCGTCGTACTTGAATTCAGCTAGAGAAAACTGAGGTGGAGGAGCGTCGGTGGTTGAAGCACGAAGACTAGCGATCTTTTCGGTCACCATCCTGAGGAAGTTATCGGCAGAGAATGCAGGAGATGCACGACCCAAGATTCTCGATGTGGAAGACCAGAGGCGTGTTCGGTTCCTTTCATTTCGGGCTACGAGGTGCTCCAAAAATCTCGGCCTCTTTGTGACGATAAAGACGATGGAATGACCGAAGTTGAGTGACCCATGCCAGGCGGTTAGTCGGGTTCTTTGAGGGACGGTTGCGATGACGACGTTCGCGATCAAACTAAGTGGCAAGGGGTCGTAGGCGCGTCTTGACCCTTCGCAGAGGCAGACGATTGTCCACCAGGTCACTCATGGTGGTGGAGTAACGGTTGAAGATTCATTCTGAGAATTTATATAGCGCCTCTCCAAGATATCTACTCAGAGCCATCTGCGCTAGCCTATTATGATGTTAAGTGTCATTACAAACGAAAATATTTCATCAATTAGCAAAACTGCACAGTTTAGCTCAGAGTCACCAGTGGCGGGTTCACACACAAACGTGGAACGAACCAACGGATTCCCGTCGAAAGCTAACAGATGGCATGGATGTTCAGAGTCTCTGACCCAAGTTGCGTCGAGGAGTAGAGCGGCCACAGTTGAAATCGTTCGCAAACACGGTGACGATACCGACGACGCGCGTCATCATATAATACTGGTAGACGATGACGCACGTCCGGTATTCGTCGAAGCACAAGGACTACATGGGGAAAGGCATCCAGTCGTGTGTCGGTCGGTAGATTGAAGCGCCTCCAGTGACTGAAGGTCGAAGTCACTTTTACGGCCCGCTTTGGTCGTCCTCCACCGAGACGAAAACGCTCGGTTAAATGCGGCGTGCACAGTCCGTATGGCCAAGGCTCGACCGTCCACATGAGAAGGATGGGCCTGATGCAGGCACATGGCGACAAGGCGGCACGCGAGCAAAATGCCTTCTAAACGATCAAAATCCTTGACAAAACGACGAATAGAGATGTCCGACACTGACAGAGTGTCAAGCGAGGAGGTGTCGTATGCAAGTTTGAGCGACGGAGTGCACCACTGAGACCTTGATAAGTAAGTAAGTAAGTAAGTAGTTTAGTCACCACAAAATAAAGCAAAATGACAATACACAAATTTTACAAACCGAGTGGTGGGCTACCGGTCAAGTCACATAGGACTCATCTCGCCGGTCACCCTAATGATGCTGGCGTAATACACGTTTTAAAAGAGCAAGTACAAAATACTGGTACCATTTAACAAACCAGTCTCATGACAATTGTTAATAATCCATTTTTTCCAACTGGGAAGCAGACACATACAACTTAGGAGTACTTTAAAGCTCTAAAGACTTTAAACAAGCCACAATAATATTGTGACTATCCTATTACTATATAATGCACTGAACTGAAACCTCACGATACAAAACTCATATACCCTATAACATCTACAGGCACAAGGAGTTAATCAAGTGCAACTTTAGCATATGTTTAAAATGTCTAATTGAAGCTATATTTCTAATATGGCTTGGAAGTTCATGCCACCATTTGGCACCACAATAGCAAGTTGTTCTCAGTCCTTTTGTAGAGAAAAACTTAGGTGTGAAAGTATTATTACTGTTCCTTGTATAATGGGAATGAACATCAGCATTAATTTTAAAATAATCATGAAATATAAGTGGAACATCCAATTTATGAACACATTTATGGACAACACATAATACCTGAAATTTACGTAGTTCTGCTATCGGAAGAAGATTATAGTTTCGGTATAGATCAGCAACGGGTGTACTAAGAGGGGCACATTGCAATGTACGTAGGATACGGTTAATACAAATATTTAAGCGATACAAAGCAGACTTGCTTGCAGCAGAATAAATTTCCACCCCATACAACAGGTGAGGGTAAATTAATGCAAACAATAAATCTTTTAAGATACGACATTTTAACTTGTTTCTTAACCTGAAGAAAATCCCAATGAATTTCTTTATTTTTGTAATAACATACTCAATATGTTCTTTCCAATTTAGTTTTTCATCAATGATCACCCCAAGGTACTTACAGGAACTTTAACATGAAAGTCTAACATTGTCCAATGAAAGACCAATGATAGTCGAGAGATTTCCAGCCCCGCATCATACGAATGGTGTGTATGGGTTGGGATGGAGGGGAGAAAGAGTGTTTCATAGGAGGTGATAACCAAGTCAAGAGTTCCACCGATCAGATGGAGGGCAATTATAGTGCACTACTTATCCATGTGACTTAATGTTTATTCTGTCGTCATGCTTTAATTTAATATTAATTATTATGAAGTGATGATCTTCTATGATGTTATCATTGTCTAACTTGAAAATGTTTAATATCTCACATCATAGTAGTCTTCAAGTTCTGTTCTTCGAGTTGTTCTTTCAGCTGTCGATGTTTTAATATCCGAAGAAACTGTAAGTTACAGAGGAAAGCAACTTTCTATTTCAGAAGAAATAAAAAATATTCCGAAAAACAAGAAAGAACAGCCTTCATCTTCCAACCGGATGATCTTTGTCAGTCAAATTCCACTAAACCTAAATAAAGACTATTTAGAGATGATATTCGAAAACAAACGTATTGGTGGTGGAAAAATCGAAGACGATGATTTCGATCGAGAGCAAGGAACTGCAGTCATCACTTTTCAGGATTCCAATGGTGTGTTTAAAAGCTATTATCATTCTATTAGCTGCAATTGTACTGATAATCCGATTCTATTATAGTTACGTTATCTGTTTGGACTGTCATTTCAGACTGTAGTATTGTGTAGAAGCAACCTTGACTAATGCTCTATGCACTGATCATGGATCTTTTGAGTTGACAGATATGTTTATATTTTATAAAACATAATTTATTCTTTCGACAACTAATAAAAAAGGTCTTGTCGGCTGCTGCGTCATTTCTCAATCGAGAGATTGTAGAATGCAAAGGTCGGCGCATGTTGATAACAGAACATGAATACCAAGGTGTGTTCGCTGGGTGTAGTGAAGACAGTACTGATAACGTGCTAAAGAGCTGCCCAGCACGAAGTATGTTGTGTTCAGAAGCTTTAACACCGTCAGTCTCTGCATTTCCTCAAAACACATTTTTTTAAATCGTAAAATTGTTTTCTTAGTTGCTGCATCACTTCTCAAGAAAGAGTTCGTAGAATTCAAAGGTCTGCGCATGTTAATTACAAAACATGACGACCAAGCTGATGACACTGGACGTGGTGAAGACAGTGATAATGCCAGTCCTAAAGATCTCCCCAGCCCTAAGTATGTTGTTTCCGGAAACTTCAACACAGTCAAACTCTCTGGAATTTATAAAGATACGTGTAAAGATATGATTGAAATGTACTTTGGAAACAAGAAGCGTTCTGGTGGAGGAAGACTTAGAGTGCTCGAACATAAGAAGGAGAAAGGAAAAGCTGTCATCGAGTTTGATAATCCTGAAGGTTTGCAACTCATTTACGATGATCATTAGCCTATTTCAATCTTAATGCTATCCGTTTAAAAGACTTGGTTTTCTGTCGCTTTTAAGCAAACGACTGTAAATTGCTATGAACTAAACCGTAACGTCTCAAGTAGTTGAAACTTTAGCACTTTAAGATTATTAGCTAGAAATCTTTTGACTATGATTTAGCCTATAACTGATTAGCCGACTGTTCAGCCTGGATAAATCTTCATCTGCTCTATTCATATCAGCATTTGTCTCTTGATCCGTAAAATTGTTTGATTCGGTTTAATGTAGTTTTGCTTTGCTGCAGACGGACTAGAAGTTTGCAAGAGACATCACGTTCTGTGCGGAGTAACTCTAAAGATCTCCGCTCTTGAAATGCCGCTGGATGACGTCAAAAGCTGCGGCATTGAAGTGAAAGGTCTTGGCGTGAGAGCAAATGAAAACTTTCTGAAGTTGTATTTTGAGATAAGTGGAGGAGGTACAGTGGAGAAAGTGTTCTTAAACAAAGAAGCCAGAACAGCAATCGTTGTATTCGAGGAAGCTACAGGTATGGGTCTTACACTGTGATTAATCACTGTGCTGGTTTCGTCATTTCAGGAGTGGCTGCCTCTCTCTTATCGCTTTTAAAAGATTTAAGAAATTTCATTAATTGTAATAATTTTGCTTATTATTATATATTGTTTTGTTTTGTCAAATTTTTAAATGAGGTTCATGTGATTCGTCACGAAAAAATGACCCATCTGGCCATTACTGCCAACAGCAGCAGACATTAAGTTGTACTAATGTCTTTGCAGACTAAACTTTAAACTGTTCTGTTTCGGTTTACTTATTTTTTGTGGCTGGACTCCTCCTGTATTCGATTAATTTTCATATTTAAACCTGGATTCTCAACATTTAATGTCACTGTATTGCTTTAATTCGACGTATTTAATAAGAACAGAACCTGCATAGAGAACTGACATTCGCCTATATCGATGGGTCTTCATCCAGAAGTACCTATGTACTGATTGCACTCTACTACAGTTGTAAGGTGTGGTCGACCACCCAATCCCTAAGTAAAAACTTGATACCTTTTAACGTGTAGCGCCTCAGGATTTCATACTTGGACCATGTGAGTATCCGTGCGATCAGGAGGAGAACAGCGATGGTATACGCTACCGGTGGATTTAATAATAGGAGATTGACAGACCACTCTAAACCGACTGAGATTGACAGACCACTCTAAACCGACTGAGATTGACATACCACTCTAAACCGACTGAGATTGACAGACCACTCTAAACCGACTGAGATTGACAGACCACTCTAAACCGACTGAGATTGACAGACCACTCTAAACCGACTGAGTACAGACCTGAAAGGCCAATCAAGATCAAAGTACAGATCAAAGTCCAACAATGGTCACTAAACCCATTGTGGGTAGGGCGGCCATCCCACCCCTAGCCTGTTCCATTCATTTGGGTTGCCTAAGTCTTAGGCTGACGCAAGAGGACACATGGAAAGATGGATGAACATAACAATGGTCAGGAATCCCATTGTCAGTACGTCGGACAATCACGGTCTACTAGGCTCGTCCAATTATTTACACCCCACCCATTGTAGATTTCCGCTTAAAGCTATTTGCTATACTCACGTCAAAAACTGGCACCTTCAAAGGCGCATTGTTAATAGGCCTACTGCGGCTACTACGGTACTGCCTAATAGCGCAAGAGGTAGAAATTATATGACTACAAACCTGCTGAGGAGTCAATGAACAGCCTTGGTGTGATTTTTGACCAAAACCTCAGCTTCGCCGATCACATCACCCATCTTTCTCGCTCTTGCTTCATGCATATCCGTGACCTCCGTAGAATCCGCCCTATGCTTGACTTCAAAACTGCATCCACAATAGCTACATCTATAGTTCACGCTAAATTAGACTACTGCAATTCTCTTTTCCTAAACATAGATATCACTCAAATAAACCGCCTCCAAGCAATTCAGAATGCCCTAGCCCGTGCTGTCACCAAAACCCCCAAATACCATCACATCACTCCTGTCCTCGAATCACTCCACTGGCTCAAAATTCCTGAACGAATAGAATACAAAATCATCTCACTCACGTACAACACACTTCAAACCTCCCAGCCCGCCTATCTCCGTCAGTTGTTCACGACAGCCACTTCGTCCAACCCGCTCCTCCTCCTCCCTAACACTGCTCCGCCCTTCCGTCACCTCATCATTAAAATTTTCCAATCGCTCCATAGCCATAGCTGTTCCACCTCTTTGGAACAAACTTCCGCCAGCACTACGACAAATATCTGACCCATCCTACGAAGTCACCAAAACTCCACCTCTCGCTATCTCTCCACAGGTCTTTCACTCGAAACTGAAAACACTGCTTTTTGACAAATCCTATCCTGAATCCAACACTTCTCCCTGCCTACCTCGCCGTCTGAACACCAAACACCATCCACCTTAGCCGCCTGCCTGTCTGCCTGCCTGACTCTCTGGATTTTGACCCCTGCCTATCGATTTTGATTTTATTGAGCGCCTGTGAATAAGCTGGTTCCCGCGACTTCGCTTTTGTGGGCGCTGTAGAAGTTCCGAGTTTACGATTACGATTACGAATGGGGTGGGGTTACTACTAAATACACTGCTCTCAGGCGTATGCAAGGGACATAGTCATTGCTAATACACAGCTGCTAGGGAGCTAAGAAGCATAACGCACTAATCATGCTCTGTTGTGCAATAGGCTATAGTGGAACTAATTCCTCTTTTAAACAGCGATTCAAACGTGAAGTAATGCTATCTCCACCGCCATTCGCACTGCGCTTTGCGAGAGATACGTGTTCAAAGTAATCTTGCAAACCTACTAAGACATACAGACAGGCGAAGATGTATCGTATTATTCTAGGACATCTCAACATGTATTTTGAATTGAAGTAAGAGTGATAACTTAATGTGAGAAATGACGACTTCGTCTGAATGATTCCTTATAGATATTCTCTAAATAGTCTAACGGTCTAACCAGAATTTTTATGGTAAGCTTAGCATTGAAATGAACGTAGTCATTGGGGCATGCAGGCACTTGCCAAAGATAGCATATACGGAAAGGAAACGCCTCCTTTCCAAGATCAATTTCTCTGCCGTACGAAGGTAGCCGAGACCACCACCATTTGTAGGCAGAAAAACAGAGCTGGACATAGCTCGTTTGATTAAATCATAAACTGCGACAATTGGTGTGATAAACAGCAGTTGCAATGGATTCGTAAACAGAAAACCTGTGACCGGAGCGAGGTTCATCCTCAATGCCCACCCAAAGCAGCTACGTGAGGAGGCATATGCACGCACGCATGCATGCATGGATATGGAAGTGTGTGTAAAGAGACGAATAGACACGCGTGCAGATGTAAGCAAAGGTACGCGCTATGCACCCTTAGCTGTAGTACATTTTAGCTGAAATATTTAAAGTAAGTCGCACACACATGTGTTAATGACTCGACAAATACGCCAATTACAAAAGTAACTTTGTATATAATAATAATAATAATAATAATAATAATAATAATAATAATAATAATAATAATAATAATAATAATAATAATAATAATAATAATAATAATAATAATAATAATAATATTTATTATCAACTTTATATCAGATCTAGGTCGTAGTCTGACGCTGTCCACAGGAGACAACAGAGAGACCTGCTTCTTGCTGCAGCGTCTCTCTATTACTGTCCAGCGGTACAACTCGGTGGCTTTCCGCGGCACTTTAGCGGAGCCAGACCTAAGGGAGATGTGACACTAACGGCATTTATGACGTTAATTTTAGACGACAAAAATAATAATAATAATAATAATAATAATAATAATAATAATAATAATAATAATAATAATAATAATAATAATAATAATAAGACGATTTGTATAGCGCCGTAGCTCAGCCGAGGCCGAAGGAAAGGGCGCTGTACATGAGTTCAAAGTTCAAAGATATAGCGCCCAATTGTGGTTGAAAACAATAGCTTTTAGACAGGAATTAAATGCTTGTAAAGAATTCCTAACTAGGAGGATCAAGGCGTGCAATCGAATCATCTCCGACTGCGGAGCGAATGGGGTTGGGCAGTGATTATTGATAGAACAGAGCTCTGACGTATTGCTCTGATGTTATAGAAACAAGAATTCCATACGTCTGTTCTATGGTATTGAAATGCGGGATTACTGTTAAGAGTCACCTCAAGTGCTATGACAGATTTTGATGGTGGAACAACAGTACCAGCAAGGTCAACGCTGGAATGAGAAGGGAAAAAGCGCAGTCGCTGGCGTGAGCAAAGACATGATAATATAACAAGACACAGGAGACAAAGAGTGCGGAAGCAACATTTTATTATAAAATGTAACAGAATTATGGACATAGCCTATCTGTCTTTATATTAATATTATTATTTATTATTATTATTATTATTATTATTATTATTATTATTATTATTATTATTATTATTATTATTATTATTATTATTATTATTATTTATAAGACAAATTTATTTCTTCATAAAGCCAACAAACTTATGTACAGACTGATTAAAAGTAACTGTTTTCAATATTGTTATAAGCTGTCATTCTCCTTGGCTACAGTGTTGTTGCAATCTGTGGTGCCTAAAACAGATAGAGAGTTTCCAATTTGTAGGTGCACTGATAGGCGTTGTAGTAGATAACTGGTTTCACGCTGGTCGCCTGTCGCTGCTGAGATCTTGCCTCCAAGTTCTCGAACAAACTGCAGTGATTCTGTGTGCCAGCTTCCTGCAGTTTCGACTGCTACAGGAACGAAATGATGTGATTGATTGTGAGATAGCAGCATATTTGGATTCTTTATTATGAGCTGCTTTCTCCGCTGCTGCACCTGCGTTTTGCGATGTTAGATGTTCGTAGGATGCAGCGAAAGTGTCTGGTACCGTCACATCCCACGCCATGCAACGACCACTATGCCAAGGTATGATGGTGACTCCGTCAGGCCTTTTGCCTGCATGACAAATCTATTATTATTATTATTATTATTATTATTATTATTATTATTATTATTATTATTATTATTATTATTATTATTAATATTATTATTATTATTATTATTATTATTATTATTATTATTATTATTATTATTATTATTATTATTATTATTTTTGATGACTGATGTTATTATTATAATATGGTGAATAAAATTTTTATTATTCTATTGATTCCATATTTGAAATAGCTGTCTTGGGTGTGATGAAAAAGAAACCTCACATGTTGGATGGAGCAAGTCTTGAAGTGAATGTTCTGGAGCCAGCACCCGCTCCTCCTCTGCTTCTGAGTGATGTGGATACCAAGAGACTCCTTGCCAAACGCCTTCCACCTTCAACCACAGAGGAGAGCCTAAGGGAGTACCTAGCCCCAGCCGCAAAGGCAAAGATGGTTGGGTGGACATTGGCTGTTAAGCCCAGCACAGTTCTCCTAGAGTTCAGCTCAGAACCAGGTTAACCAGTTACTACATAATTTATATTCATACATATTCATATTGTTACGCCTAGTCTAAAGGAAGTAAAGCCCCGGATTCAAGTTTAACATTTAATACGAGAAACTATACACACAGCAATATTTACAAGCGCAAGGATACCTTTACAGCGCGGCAGCAACTCCGCACGACTCTCCAGAACACCAAAACCACGTCAGCAGGTCTAACGAAGACCTCTATCGCCGCAACGTGTAGAATACAGAAGTGTCGGTCCAGAAGACGACAAAGGGCATACCACCCGAGAACATCAGAAACGGTGCTATGACAAGCACGAAAGACCAAACGGTGGTCGGAAGAAGAAGAACCCAACGAGGGTCAACGACACCAAAACGAGAACCAGAACTGGCCTCCTGACGAATCTTACCACGAGCTTATATAGGCCCCGTGCACTAGGCGGGAAGCCCATCCTACGTTCCATGCACGTGTTAGGCTCTACCAGTCCATTTATATAGAGCCTATGCCTAACATATCCCCCCACCCAAAGTTGAGGCAACCCGTAGGTTGACGAACAAAAGAACGTTTACAATGTACACTAACACATCGACATAATGTTCATACTATCTCAAGCCTATATGTCATGTACAAATCGCTTGATCAGTTCATATTATCATTCGATTAGATCACAATGTCATTATGATACATCATTCGATTCATATTGTTCCACAATCTACATACAGTTCATTTGCATGTCAATTCAATTATCATCAATACACAACTTTACTTAACTAACTATACCGTCCATGGCAACAGGCCAAACCACCACCACTTTCAAAGTTCTGGAACAAAGTTCTGCAACAAAGTTCTCCAACAAAGTTCTGCAACAATGTTCTGGAATAAAGTTCTGCACAAAGTTCTGGAACAAAGTTCTGCAACCAAACGTAGAACTCCAACTAACTCGACGGACGACTCAAAATGTCCGGCAACAGGTTCTCTCGTCCCGGCAAGTGACATACGTCCAAGGTATATTGCTGCAGCTCCAGACTCCATCGCAACAACTTCTGGTTTGCGTTAGCCATCTTGTTGATAAATTGCAACGGACTGTGATCCGTGTACACCGTCACTGGCGTTGAACCAAAGTACACGCTGAACGCCCTGACAGACACCACCAACGCCAACGCCTCCTTCTCAATCGTCGAGTATCGTACCTCGTTCGCCAGTAGCTTCCGACTGAAGTAACATATCGGATGTCGCACTTCACCAACCATCTGAAATAAACAAGCTCCAACACAAAACTGAGATGCATCAACTGCCATACAAAAAGGTTTATCGAAATCAGGCGGTCTGAGAATAGGTCGCGATGCTAACCGCGATTTCAAATCAATGAAGGCTTCTTCAGCCTCTTCTGACCATTGAAATTTCCTTCCCTTCTTCAATAACTCATTCAGTGGCCTCGCAATTTCAGAATAATGTGGCAAATACCGTCTGTAATACCCAGCCACTCCCAAAAATGACTGCACCTGTTTCTTATTTACAGGACGAGGAAATTTCAACAACACCTCCACTTTATGAGCACGTGGCTGTACAGCATTTAATCCTATGTGATGCCCAAGAAAATCAATTTCGGCGTTTGCAAACACACATTTGCTCAAATTCAATGTCAACCTTGCATCATCAATCCTTCGCAATACTTGTTCTAAATGCGACATATGATCACCCCATGATCCACTGAAAATTATCACATCGTCCAAGTAAGCATCACAAAATTCATTCAATCCTTGCAACACTTTATCAATCAAACGAGAAAACGTTGCGGGTGCGTTTCGCAATCCAAAACATAGATATCTCCACTGATAATGACCCCGTGGGGTGACAAAACCTGTAAGGGGAATCGAATCCTCATGCAAAGGGACCTGCCAATATGCTTTAGTCATATCAAGTTTAGTCATGAATTTGGCTTTCCCAACCCGATCAATCAGAACTTCAACCCTCGGCATAGGAAAAGGATCAGGCACAGTTAAAGCGTTTAACTTCCGAAAATCTGTACATAACCGACCAGACCCATCAGGTTTCGGCACCACCAAAATAGGTGCAGCCCACGGGCTTTCAGATTTCTCAATGATACCCGCCTTGAGAAGTTCATCAATCTCCTGATCAACTCTCGCCAGCTTCTCCGGATGCAACCGATACGGCGTCTGTCTTACCGGTTTAGCGCCCTCGACCAACTCGATGTGATGAGTGACCACGGACGTTTTACCTGGTAACACACTAAACACATGTTCAAATGATTTCAGCAAACCTCGTAATTCATTCATTTGACCACTGTCAACATTACAAGAAGCCAACTTCTCTTCCAAAGTCACTGTTTGCATTTCAGGCACACCAACCATTAACACCTGATCCACCGCCTCACACACATTTACAGCCACGTCATCATTTTGTCTGACCGTGTATTTCTTCATTAGATTTACATGGACAACTCGTTTACTTTTCCTCCTGTCCGGAGTACTCACGAGATAGTCCACCAAACCCAATCTTTCCAGCACCACATATGGACCACAATATTTAGCCTGTAAAGGTTTACCAATAAGCGGCAACAACAACAACACCTGGTCACCAACTTCAAAAGACACTGCTTTAGCATGTTTATCATACCACTCCTTTGATTTAGATTGCGCAACCAAAGCATTATCATTTGCCAACTTCATTGCAACACGCATACGTTCACGCAAATCCAAAACAAATTCAATCAAGTTAGATCCAGACACTTCATTGACCACATCTTCATTTAGCCACTCCTCTTTCATCAATTGTAACATACCACGTACATTACGTCCAAACACCAAATCAAATGCAGAAAAACCAAGACCCTGTACTGGCACCTCACGATATGCAAACAACACCCATGGCAATATCTCATCCCATGATCCAGGAAAAGATTCAACCAAAGCCTTCAACATATCCTTTAAAGTACGATGAAAGCGTTCACAAGAAGAATTTGTCTGTGGGTGGTAAGGGCTACATTTCATTTGCACAATGCCACATTCATTCAAAAATACCTGCATCAAATCAGACATGAATTCGGACCCACAATCAGAAAGAATTTCCTTCGGAAACCCGAACATTGTAAACACCGAAATCAATGCCTTAGCCACATCCTGTGCTGTATGATTCCGAAACGGAAATGCAAACGGGTAATGAGATGCCAAATCTATCACAGTCAACATAAATCTATTTCCAGTTTTCTCACACACGCTCAACGGGCCTACAACATCCATTGCGATTCGCCCAAACACTTCATCAATGACAGGTAAATTAATCAAAGGAGCTCTAATTTGTTTAGCGCCCTTACCCAACCTTTGACACACATCACACGAACGACAATATTCACGTACCATCGCATTTACGCCAGGCCACCAGAAATGTCGGAGCAATCGATCCAAAGTTTTCTGCGTACCCAAATGACCAGAAGCCGGAATATCATGTGCAACATTCAACAACTTCTTTCTTATGGGACCCGGTGCAACAATCTGCGTCAATCCTATCCCTTGTGGTGTAATTTTGTCCGACCATTTTCGTACCAACACCCCGTTAACAATTTCATAGCCACACCTTCCTGCTCCAACATGTCCGTTTGCCTCGGCCAAAACAAACAACGGTTTCAATTCAACATCTGCCCTCTGCAGCTTAACTAACTCCTTACGAGAAACACATTCATTCGGCATATGCATAAATTCATCCGAGTCAGAAAACAATTGTTCTAAATCACCTTCACTCAGTTCATCCGTACACGCATCATTGCACACATCAGTCTGAGTCAACACCTGTTCATTTACCCTCTCTGTCCTCTCGTCTGCGTTCAAGCGTGACTGCGCTCGTGTGACTACAGCTATATTCATAGGCTCACCTTCCATAGCAATGTCGTTACCGATGAGAATTGAAATACCTGCTGGTAATTCATTTATCAGACAACACAGAATCTCTCCCTTAGCAAATTCACATTCAACACGCATTTGAACCAAAGGCAATTCCATGACCACACCACTAATTCCTTTCAACAAACGAGTTTCACCAGTGTCTTTAAATTCATTCAACCGTACACATTCTTTACTAACAAGGCTCTGTAAAGACCCAGAATCTCCCAGAAACACTACAGACCTTTTCACCTCATTTTCATCAACCACACTTCCATTCACACAGAAAGGCATATAACGCTTGTCTACTGCACTTATTTCAGAACTAACATGCACATTAACAGGCGCCGATATCTCATTTACTAGACCCACGTGTTTAGGGCCACTCCTCCAATTTTCATTACCCGACCGCTCCCTTCTTTGCTTAAGCTTGTCACATTGCGATACCAGGTGGCCGCCAGATTTACAGTAGTTGCATACAACTTGCTCCCCAAAAGGTTGTACATCATGACCTTCCCTCGTATGTGCAAATCTCTGAAAACCTGAATTACCCCTTTGTGGCGAATTTCGTCTCCAACTAAACGAATCTTGTTTAGGCCCCCCAGTGGCTTCCATCGGCACCTGTTTATACAAGACTGCGTATTCGTCTGCCAGTTTTGCTGCCGCACTTAGGGTTAAAGGTTTCTTGTCTACCAGCCATCTGTGTAACTCAGGTGGTAGACATTTCACAAACTGTTCCAGTTTAAATACTTCAGCCATGCGTTTTTCATCTTCTACTGCACCCTCGCCCTCAAGCCACCGTTGAAAAGGTAATTGCATACGAAACGCATAGTTGGAGTAAGTTTCCAATTTTTCTTTTCCCATGTTACGAAATCGTTTCCGGTAAAATTCAGGGACCCTCTCGTACGCAATCAACAATGCCTTTTTTACAATTTCATAATCAGAACATTCTTCAATGGACAATTCCGAAAATACTTTTTGAGCCTTTCCCGTTAATTGTGGATGCAACAAGGCTGTCCATTTATCATTTGGAATTTTATGTAGCGCCATTGCCTTTTCGAAAGCGACCAAATAATGCTCCACATCGGCAGATTCAAATTTTGGCACAAATTTCATGGCTCCCGCAAATTTGAAAGACTCTTTACCGTACCCCGTGTTTGCACCCATTTCATCTGTGTCAGTAAAGTGTCCCATTTCAATTTTTTTCATCTGAATATCCAATTTTTGCTGTTCTAACTTTCTATCTTCTACACGCATTCTTTCTTGTGCCTCTGGTTTTCTTTCCTCTATTTGAGCGGCCAATCGTTTTTCTTCCGCCTGCGCCTGCACCGCTAATTTACGTTCTTCCGCCTGCGCAGCCAATTTACGTTCTTCTGCCTCTAACGTCAATCGTTTTTAAGCGCCACTCCTCGACATCTTTTTTCGGCGACAAATGTTACGCCTAGTCTAAAGGAAGTAAAGCCCCGGATTCAAGTTTAACATTTAATACGAGAAACTATACACACAGCAATATTTACAAGCGCAAGGATACCTTTACAGCGCGGCAGCAACTCCGTACGACTCTCCAGAACACCAAAAACCACGTCAGCAGGTCTAACGAAGACCTCTATCGCCGCAACGTGTAGAATACAGAAGTGTCGGTCCAGAAGACGACAAAGATTTCATTAATAATTTTTGAAGCTGAGTTTTGCTCAACCCTTTAGTTTCATGCCCCAAATTTTCAACATGCTGCCTGAGCTCGTCAGCCGACATGTCAATTACATCGTCTGGTTCAAGCTGCTTGGTCGCACCTGGCGACTCCATCGTACACCCGTCACGTGCACTCTAACTACGCAATTTAAATTTTGAACGCCAAAATTGAACCAAAATTCTATCCCACTTTTCAAAATTTAGCGAGAAAAGACCGGACAAGGGCCCCCATATGTTACGCCTAGTCTAAAGGAAGTAAAGCCCCGGATTCAAGTTTAACATTTAATACGAGAAACTATACACACAGCAATATTTACAAGCGCAAGGATACCTTTACAGCGCGGCAGCAACTCCGCACGACTCTCCAGAACACCAAAAACCACGTCAGCAGGTCTAACGAAGACCTCTATCGCCGCAACGTGTAGAATACAGAAGTGTCGGTCCAGAAGACGACAAAGGGCATACCACCCGAGAACATCAGAAACGGTGCTATGACAAGCACGAAAGACCAAACGGTGGTCGGAAGAAGAAGAACCCAACGAGGGTCAACGACACCAAAACGAGAACCAGAACTGGTCTCCTGACGAATCTTACCACGAGCTTATTATAGGCCCCGTGCACTAGGCGGGAAGCCCATCCTACGTTCCATGCACGTGTTAGGCTCTACCAGTCCATTTATATAGAGCCTATGCCTAACAATATACAATTATTGGCAATTAATGGCATTTATGATCATCCAGAGCTATGCAGTTTCATGTGCTGTACAGTTTGAACTAGAGTGTTTAGTTTGAAACTTTGCTGTTACATAATTATTTAGAATATCCATAATCATATATATATATATATTCAATTATTCATGCCATCTTACTGACTGTTGGGATACTTGTAATAATATAGTTTTAAATCATGAAGTAGATTACCGTACAGGTAGAATAGAGTCATTGTCATTCATATTCATGTGATTTTATCATAAATTTTTATGCAATGTAATAATACATGTAACTATGATAATCATAACTACTGTGGCTGTATACATTATGTTTGACAGTTTCACTTTTGTTGTTAAGTACTCTAGTAACCAAATGGACCCATTTATTAACCAAGTGTGACGTTTGAGGTTGATGCAAGAATAATGCGAGAAAATTATAATACAAGACACACTGTTCATGACGTAGCTTCAGTCAATGTTGACCCAGTTGGATGAATTATTGCCATGATGGAAGAGGAAGAAATATTCGTGGAACATTGATTGTAAAGTGAGACAGCAAGACTGTTGTCAAAAGTTATGTCTTCTATTGACATATTGCTAATTATGATGCTGTTTAAATTGCAATTAATTACATTTGTAATTATAGTCTGTTTCTGATTTTCAGACTATTTGTCCATCCGTCGTTTGGTTTGCAGTAAACCATTCCTTGGGAAAATGATATCGATTCGTAGAGTTCCTCTGACATCGAGCATCCTCGTTACTGGAATTCCGTCATCGTATATAACAGCCGAGTTTATTGAAATGTATTTTGAAAATCCTAGAAATGGAGGTACATTAGATGGATGCAAAGTTAAGATGCTGCCTGACAAGGTTTCAGCTATTGTGGAATTTGAACGACCGGACGGTAAGCATCTCTTGTCATTGGAGTCACATAAAAAAATTATGTAAATAACTTAGATGCTGTCATAACATTTATGCAATGAATGGCATCTTAAGCTTCAGTGGATCTGCGTAGCAATGCAGTAATTTATGCATTTATTAGATTTGTTCCAGAACGATGGCCCAACACATGAGAAGGACTCGAGCTGAAGTGCTGGAGTGTGGTATTTGCAAATCTCCGTGGGTTGTAGAGTACAATTCATAATTAATTCATGATCGATGAACCAGCTGACATGAGACTGTGCACAGAGCTTCCTGATGTAGGCCTATGCGAGGGCTGTACTAATAAGTGAGGCATGTGCTGGCGGGATTATCTTGAACTTTATTTGGTTTGCAATAGGAAGCCATTGCAGCATTTCTCACATTTGTTTTGATATAATTATGTTAATATTTCAGCTTACTGGCTGATTTACATTTATGTACATGGAATTAGTGAAATTGGAACCTTGCCAGGCCTGCAAGGCTCGATTTGCAGTTTTTTTTCAAGCAGGCCTACCATATGAATATTGAGTGAACGAGGGTCACTGCAGCGCACAATGATTTTTTGTATTTATGGCTGTAATTAGAAATTTATATAATGCCGCTTCTAGATGAAACTATTCACGGGCGCCATACAACCCATATCTGGTGCAATTGGTAAAAGGAGATTCCTGTGTTCTGCTATGTCTATCATCCTGAAGTTGTTTATTACATAATACTTTTGTCTGGCTTTCTGCATGTATATATTCTTTTCTAACACTAATTGTTCATCGATGTTTGACATTTCTCCAATTTACTACAACTACTTTGTACTAATTGAACATCTGAGATTTAGAAGGGTAAAAATGACACTTTAAATTTTGTACATTTTAAGGGCATCATGCTTTGATTTTACATGTCATTCTTGCTGACTTATTTTGAGCAAGCATATCAAATTGTATAAATTATTAGAAATCTCTGTTGCGATGCAAACATGCCAACTGCTGCTGTTGCAACTTGCTTACCCACCCTAGTTAAGAGTTTTGGTATCCCTGCCCTATCGAATTTTGACTGGGTTTCTTAAGCAGATTATGGGTTTCGTTTTTCGAACATAGTTTCAGTTTAGACAACCATTGATTGATGCCTATGTGTTTTATGATAGTTCTGCCATAGAAGTTATTAGATTGGGTTTTTCCGGAATATTTATTTCAACCAATCTGCATTGTCTATATTTGGCAGGTATCCATGCAATTACTTCGAGACGACATCACTTTGAAGGGAAAGAAGTCAAAGTGGAACCCTACTATCCATGGCTTGGCTGATCTCGGTTTATGAATCCTTGATCATGGCGCTTTAGAAGTTGACAGAGAAGTTTAAATTATATAAAACATAATAATTATCTTGATAAATAATAAATCATTTCTCATGTGAGAGGTCATAGAATTCAAAGGTCAGCGAATGTTGATAAAAAAGAAGAAAAAGCTGCTGACACTGGATGTGCTGAAGACAGTGATGATAACAATTCGAGATAAACACATCCCATGACCATTGCAATCGTTATTTTTGCCTTGAGGGGAGTTGCATCTCAACTATAAAAAGTATTACTCGTCACTTATCGACTCCAGCTCTTCCAATCCAATACTCTTCTTAGCTTCTAGAAAGCCTTTAACTCTTCTCCATTGTCAGTCTCCATCTCCTCTACCAAGTTCCCTACCCTCTCCAGTGCCGGATTAAGGCTTAAGCCAAGTGAGCCATGGCTAAGGGCCCCATAAGTTCCACAACTTTTTTGAGGGCCACCAAATCCGCATAAATTAAATCAAATTGCTGTACCAATAATTTTAAATAATTTAGCGCTTTACCCAGAAATTTGTTCAGCGTTTGTGAATTTTAGTTACTACTTAGTTACTGAATACTGACCCACATTCACGCTTATAACTTTAGAGTAGCGCTTCAGAAATTTTGAGAGATTACGATTACGATTACGTTTTATGACTCTTATAGGACCCATATGGGTTCCAGCAAAATGTTTATATGTGCGCCGGAGGGAAACTTCTGAAAATATAGCACTCTAAGCAGCCTCGTCCGAAAAGAATCCGGCTTTTAGCGTGGCTCCAGTCTTTGAAAGGTCGCCCCTTGACTCCATGCAGTTTTGCATTTGTGCCACAAATAGAGCTAACATTATTTAGGCCTAGTATGGTCAAAACCAGAACTAGTTTATGACTATTACTGAAACAGGCATATTATTCTATTATTAATTTTCGCAAAAAACCGTTTTACAAAAACTAATTATTACGTCATAATGTTTGATTTTGTGTTTGTTCAGATTTGTGCATGTATGTTTTGTTTCTGCCTTCGAGCGTAATAAAGTACTGATAATATGTAGTTTGCACAATTCCATTGTTTTACGTGGTTTATTACTTTATTCAATAAAGACTTCTTTAAATGTTTTTGCAATCGTTCTGTATTAAACATGCTTCTCAGATTCAAATATTCTCGCGTTGATTTGTTCAACAAACTCTTTCGCTGCCGGTTCCAAAACGCAGATGATTCCGAAAACGAACACAGAGTGTTCTATTGTTTTAAGTGACAGAGCAATAGTTAAATTAACTTCTAAGATAAGGCAAAGTACAGTCAGGCCAATATGACATAATTATTAACACTTATTAAGCGCCTATTTCGACTTTGCAGTAAAAGATCTCTTAAATTATACATATAATATATAACACGCAATGCCTAGAATTAGATTAACCAACATTCGTAAGAAAGTAAACAGTACATACTTCTCTACAAGACGCATTCTGGTGCAGTTCATGTGCTGCTACCTATTGCTGCTCCATCACAAGATTTCCAACACTGACGAGTGCTACGCAATTATCCAGGCTTTCCAACATTGGGAAAGAAACTTCAAAGTAGGTGACCATAGCAGTCATCAGCTCGTGACTAATTCCGTTATCGTGGTCTATAATATTTTACAGAAACTGGGGACGGATCAGCCACTGCAATCATATTGTGCAATAATTATTGTTGTTCCCTATCGTTGTTGTAAAACTAATACGTGTACATGCGTGCTATATAGGCTATAATCTAGAGATTTCATATAACACGCCTTCTAGAAGCTCACACAAGCGTTGCCTACGCTAGCCTAAGTGGTGCAAGAGTAAATAAAAACAAAAATTTCATCTATAATCTAATGATGCTTAGATAACTAATAATAACTCAGATTGTCCAAAAAACTCACAAGTTTAGTTTGTGTTGTCGAATATCTAAAACTACAAATGCTGCCTAATCGCAGTAATTGATTCCGGATAGATTGAAGCCTATTACTCCGCAATCATCCACTCATGGACTAAATAATTATGTGAAAGCTGAAGCATTAGGCTACATCCATAACCGTGAAGAGTGGTCCCACATTGCATAATTATGAACTTGGTCGTATTCAGAAAACGTGAATACGAGATACTGACTGGTGCTACATGATTCGCATTATGCATTACATCCCCTTAATCCTACACAATTGTTGGTTTAATGAGTAATGCAACCGTTTCCTGCTGCCAAGAATATCTTAATTTTGCGCATAACTTGAGATCATTCACATAGCTTCTTGGTAAGTTATCCTAGAACATCTATAGTCTTGTAATCTTCAAAAATTCTTGTCAGTTTGCAAATGTAATTGTGATAATAGTTTTATACATTGCACAACAATAGTGTTGTGAAACATTAACGGAACGACTCTTCAAGAGAGACTCGCCAGAGGGCTTCTGAAGAACGGGCGCTATACAAATCCAGTAAACCATTACATATTACACAGTCGTCTGTTCGTTGGACGACAGCGACTTCCACCCAGTGCTGCTCGTCGCATCCTGATCCGCATCCATTCGAACCCTGACGGGTAGGGTTGGATCCTCTCCAGGGTTCGTCGTGTAATCGTTTCCATTCCTCCTGTAGACCCCGAGAGAAGAGGTCGGCGTCCGTGGTCGGTCCACCCTCTGGTGCATCTGGTAGGAACGGTCACCCCTTCCGTTTGTACCCCTCGATGGTCTCACCCTCGTCGGCATCGGAATGACCCGGACCGATTCACCGGAACTCAATCGACGAACTTGGGTGGCACGCGTTGAGTCGCTGCCTAGGAACGACGAGATCTGAGGCTGCGAATCAGGGTCAATCGGTGTGCTCAGCGCTGTCAACAAAACAGTATAGCACACTTTAGAGTCATGCAATCCTGTAATGTAAATTCTAAGATTCCTGCAGTTGGTAAATTGTAAGTGTAACCACATTTGTGTACAGCACGCGTCATCGTCAACAGATAGACTGTCTCGACACTAAAGTCTCTCAAGACTTATCAGAGCGCCTCTGACGAGTCTGGCTTGAAGAGGAGGTATAAAAATCTGCGATTACAGTTACAAAAATACAATATGTAAATGACCCATAGTAACGTATGGAAAGTACTCGTGACCTGCTTTTGGCCCATGAACCGGCAGTGGATGAATTCCAAGGTTCCGAACACGGATCCATGGCACAGAGAACTTGCGTTTGTAATGGAATGGAAAATTTTCATCACTTCTTTCATTGTGTTGATTTTAGCAATACAGAATGATCATAAAAATTCGCTGAAATTGACCGACGCCAATGTAGAATTCCAAACACTTACCTAGGGAGGACCCCGAACACCCTGCTTCAAGGGAAGAGGCTGGGAGGGGAAGGGGGCATGGGAGGGAGATGGATAGGCATGGGAGAAGAAAGAGAAGGGAGGGGAGAAAGAATGGAAGGCTGAGGTGAGACTCGGAAGTGGTGAGGGGAGGGAGGGTAGGGGAGATGGTTCTTACATACATACCGACACCTCTTGTTTCCCACTTCCACCCTTGAGGTTACCATTGTCGTGCAATCCATTAACGAAGGTATTATAATTGGTAATCGTACCTTACCTAACCTCGGTTTACATAATCTTTCTTCACTATAAATTACCTTAACCTACCTTACTTAACCTTACCATACCTCATCGTAGCCTCGATTTACCTTTACCTGTTTTGCCTTAAGTTAGTTTACCACAACTTTATCATTATACCATACATTAATATTACTTATTTTACAATAGGCTACCTCAATTCATCTTAGCTTGCGAACCTAATCTTGCGATAGGCTACTTTACATTATCATAGATTACTTTACCTTACATTACTTTACCACACGGTTAAAAAGTTTCCTTGAGTTTATTTCTGCATGGCAAATCTGATGGAAAGTGCTAAAAGAAAACTCAGAGACGGTGTTTATCTCGAGTGAGTGTGATGCTGATGTAATCCCACACAATACACTACATGCAAGATTCAAAGGAAAAAGAAACAAAGGCAGACCAAGACAACATAAATAAGGACATTACATCACTCGGACTAACACTATACGAGGAGCAATGGACTTGACAAATGACCGAGGACAACGGATATCATGTAATTCGTAGTTCTCATCACCGCCAAATGGCTGGCGAAAAAGAACTGATGATGACGATGATGATGACGGCGACGGCGACGACGACGACGACGATGATGTGTGCTCTGCGCGGGCTAAATTCAGTGAACATGCATACATCCATGCACTGCAGTGATGTTGAACTTACATAACGCATTTGAACATCACTGAAATCATGCAGGACTTAATGAAGGAAACGCATGCATCAAAAGTTAAAGTGAAACTTTCTATTCCATCGGCATCGTGGAAGCGTTGGGAAGGCGCTCAATTCTCGTCCTTTGACATTTTAACCAGAAATTGGCCGAATCCCAAGGTCATGAACACAAACCAGCGTATCGCAGTACTTTCCGCTTACTTTCCAGCTCGCCTAGAGTAGTTACACGGAATATGTTCAGCTTGCTCGAAGCCACAATCGTGAGCAACACCAGGACTTCTAGACGTATCCGTGATTAGAACGTGTTATCTTCGTGCTGCGTGCGTTTAACTTCATGCATGCAGAGAAGGGATTTTCACATCACGAGACGTACCATTGCCAGCCAGAGACATCTGGCGCTTCTTAAGAACCTCCGGAAAGCTCGAGGCTCTTCGAATGACAAACCTCTGAGCTGGAGCGGCAGTAGATAACGGAGGAGGAGGACTTCCGTCAAAGGAAAGGTGTTTCGATCGCAAGACATTTGGTCGGCGTTTCGGCTCCACTGGTTTATAGAGGAAAACCGGATTCTGGCGGATTCCAGGGGCATAACCGTATGGGGTGCGTTTGGGAGGAGATAAGGGTCTGGTGGCGTTTGCAAAGGGTGGATCGAAGAGGTTTTTGATGGTACGCCTTTCTAGGTGGCTCTTGGTGCTGGTTTGCAAGCTGTGTTTGCGTGAAGGGGACAAGTAGTAGGGGAAGGAGCCGTACCGATTGACGGTAAGGGTGGGTTTGGAGGGGAGCCGTTCAGTGTTGTGGTGGTAAGGAGGGTTTTTACCTGGAAAGGCGGCAGCTCCTTGACGTTGCAGCAAATCCAACTCCGCTGGAAGGAAAGGTCGCAGAGGAAACGAAAACAGAAATAAGCGATAAGACGAATTTTTAGACTCACACATCTTTGTATAATTATAGTAAGTCGTATTCGTAATCGTAAAGCCCCGAAATATCAAAGCGCCAATTATGCACGAGCTCGGTCTCAAGTTTGATGGGTTGTCAACAGTGGCGGCACTACACCAGGGCATGCCAGGGCAAATGCCCTGGTAAAAAAGCCTTTGCCCTGGTCGTTGCCCTGCCAAATCTTTGGCTCGGAAATGTTACTATACAGCTTTATAGCATGATACACGATACACAACTGCAGGTCCACAGACGTGTGTATGTGTGGTCTATAAGTCACCTACACATGTGTCAGAGTAACTGACCCACAGTAGAAGCGAACACTCAGTTGTTTGTACATGGAGACACGCTCCATATACGGCCAATGTTGCTACTTCCATTCAGGCATGCACTGCGTACCCTGTAACCTCTGCTTTTCCTACCACTCTGCTCCAGCGTCTCCGCTGGCTCTCTCTCTCTGTCTCTCTCTCTCTCTCTCTCTGTCTCTCTCTGTCTCTCTCTGTCTCTCTCTCTCTCTCTCTCTCTCTCTCTATATATATATATATATATATATTTGTATACATATATAATATATGTATATATAATATATGTATTATATATATCGCTCTCTCTGTCGCAGCCTGTCTCTTACAGACTTACTTACAGTGTCTCTATTCAAGCCATGGTATATTCATTCGTTTACCGTACTTTTAAATATAATACGTAAACGAAAATTATCATCATCAGCCATGAATCCCTTGAAACGTATGTACAGTTCTCGCATTCAGAAAGTAGCAGAGGAAAGTCTAAAATTGGGGCTCCTGTTGTCGGTACTCCTTCCATCAATTCGTCTTTAAGATGCAAACCTCAGGTGCCGATATTCCTTCAGCTGCAGATGTTTGTGGAGAATGCAGATACAGCGGAGTAAGAAGCCGAAATAGGCCTAATAGGTCTATCACTTTGCTCCTATGTGCTGACAACTTCCAAGTAGAAAGTAGACGTCATTAGAGGTGAGGAAATTGACATTATACTTCCAGTTCCACTGTGACTGTGATTTATTTAAGCTGGGCCGATCTTTCGCTATACTGATCGGGCACACTTTTCTTCCACTATCACATCTGCTTCCTTTAATTAAGAGCATGACTTTATCTCATGACCCATGTCATCCTAGTAGTCCGTTTGAAGAAGATGGAAGCGGGAGGCCTATTGTCAGTAGCAAACACCAGGGTATGCTACTGAGGGGTCATCCACTTGGATCCTTCTTCTCAACTTTTTCTGACAATGATAGCCTCTTGCTTCAGTCTGAGAGACTTCAGATCTTGTTGTGTCATGTCTCCCCATCTCTTCTTCTGCCGTCCACGGCTGCGGCGTCCGGTTACCTCTGCCGTCATAATTCTCTTCAGGCAGCTTTCATCCTCTCTTCTCATCACATGACAGTACCATCTCAATCTATCCTCTCGTATTTTGTCAGTAATACATGCCACTCCCAGCGTGTTTCTGATGTCCTCGTTTCTTTTCCTATCTTTCAGCGAGACTCACGTATCCACCGCAGCATTCTCATTTCTGTTCTCACCAGGAAGCCTTCCTCTCTCCTCGTCACTGCCAAGGCCTCTGCCCTATATATCATCACTGGTCTTATCATTGTCTTGTACACCTTTTCCTTGAGATGAATTGGCAGTGATGGGCACAAAGTAAGTTTTTAGTTAAACTATAACTATTTTTTAAATAAAATGAAAAAGTTTAACTAAAAGTTGACAACTGATTTTGCAAATAAGTTAAGTGAACTAAAAATATTTTTAGTTAAGCTCTTTCCAACTTCTTAGCAAAGTTTTTCACAAACATTTTCACAATGACAGAAGTTAAGCAAACAACTGACAGTAGAGGCTTAACTGTTGTCTAATTGCATCTCTGATGCTCATATGACATGAGTTACTTGAGCAAATGCGTAAACAATACCTGAATCAATGGCTCTATTTGTTGAACTTTTTGCTTTTGAAAACTGTTGTGCATGCTACCCAAAAGAATATTTTTTTAGTAGGCTAATGCTTTACTAAGTTCACTGAAATGTTAAAATTTGCTTTACAAATGTGAAAAAGCGTTCAGCTTCAGGGGCTGTGCCCACCTGAGCCTCTGAGCTCTGACCTGACAAGTATAATAGTGCAGAGGGCCGACTTTTGGCGAGCGCGGTAGCGCGAAATTAAATGGTCACCATGCATATGGTCACCATATGTAAGCTCGCGCTACCACGCTTGCCATAAATGGCCTCTGCACTGGTTACTTGTATGACTGCCCTGGCTATGCCCTGGTAACAAAAAGTGTCTGGCGCCGCCACTGGTTGTCAAGGATACCAAGTGTAGAATAAAATCCGGCTGCTAGAAGAACAGAGAGATACATAGACAGAGATATAGACAGACAGACAGATAGCTGACAGACAGACATAGGCCTACAGACAGACAAATGAAGTTACCGGAACTGGAGGAAGAACAGAGAGGCAGACAGAGAGACAGACAGACGGACAGACATAGCAGCAGTTATGATGGATTGTGTTTACGATGAGAGTTGACCTATTCAGCACATGTCTTTCATGTCTTGTGTGTACGGAAGATCGTTAAAAGCAACAAGAAGGCGGAGAGTGGGGGTGAGTGGGTGGCTGAAAGCGCTATAGCTGTCTTTTGAACGGCATGTCAAGGTTGTCAAGTGAAGAATAGTTGCTAGAAAAACAGAGAGAGATAGACAGACGGACGAACAGACAGATAAACAGACAGGGTATCTGTTAGGGTGAGTTGTGCTTATGATGAGAGTCGAGTCAGTCGACTCATTGAACACAATGTCATGTCTTTGGTGTAGGGATGATCGTTTAAGGCAATAAGAAGGCGATTTAACTGTGAAAACTAGAAGAACTTCTTCAAATAGACCGAGGAGATATCCAATATAGTGGTATAGTTGAATTACCTAACTGAACTGGTTGTGCGTTTGGATCTCCGTCATCCTCTGGCCAGGCGAGGTACGTCGACTGTTTGATTCCGGAGTTCCTACCACGGACGTCTTTCGTGTTTCCAGTTCTTCCTCCAGTTCCGGTAACTTCATTCGCTCGCTGTACCTTCCTACGGTGGAGAAAAACGACCAGAAGTACAATGGCCAGAATAAGCAGGAGACCTCCTCCCAGTCCGACGCACAGTCCAACGATCAGTGGGATCCGGTTGCTGTCCTCTGACGGATTCGTATTGGTCGATGGAGTCGACGCTGTTGTAGGGATATCGTAACCTGAAACACAGTTATAATAATTTTCATTGTGATTAAGTATTAATTGTACGCATTTGTCAGCCTTGAAAAGTTCTACGTTTGATAATGCTATTCTCGTCAGATGGACAGAACATGAAACCATAGCATGACATAACATGGTATAACATAACATAAACATTACGTAGCATAGCATAACATAAGATACCATGCCATAACATGGCTTAACATAGCATAACATAACATAACAAACATAAAAATAATATAACAAAACATAGCATAGTTGAAATGTTATGACATTCCATAGCATAACATAACTTGGGTGTCAATTAGTTATGAATATATTTCAACTGTGTTAAAAGTATCGCAGAGGCTGCACCGAGGTCCATGTCTTTAACCACACCATCAATATCTGATACCTTTTGTCTTCTACATCGACCTGTGTAGCTTCACCTAATAGAATAGCTGAATTCGTAGGTAAGTCATAGGAAACAAAGTACTTCCAGGTGATTCCTAGGTAGGTAATTCCTATTATGATTACTAGGTAGCCTAAGGTAGGTAATTTAGTAGGTAGCACATTAGGTAGGCCTAAATTAATTTTGCCTTCAACACGTGTTTAAACTGTAGGTCGGCTATTAGTAGCTCAGCTGAATTCAAGTGAAGTTGTTTCATTTGCCCACTTACATTGTTTCGAGTTGAAAGATCCCGAATTCGATGTTTTTCCAGTTGGACACTGCAAGCAGGAATCCTGAGAACTGATCGGCTGATAAGTCCCGACTCCGCAGAGTGAACAGTTTTGATTGGAGACATTGTAGTAGCTTCCATCTGAACACTCAGCTGTACAATTAAACCAACAGAACAATCATTATTCAAGGCTTTCATCACAGCTTGCACGACGCAGCGCCCTTGAATACGCTGGTGCCCTGCGCATAGCATTAGAGTATCGCTTTAATTATATGCGCATAGCATTAGAGTATCGCTTTAATTATATGTATGAGCACTTGTTGAAAGATGGTCCGGGAAAAAAAGATTGTCTCGACATGGTCCTCGGGAGGCCATATCTTTATCAGATCCAGTGATTCGGAAACCGAGAAACCTAAGAGAATTACTCACCTCCAGGATCTTCAGCAATCAACCTGACTGATGGGCTCCCTATCTCCTACACTGTTATAGTCAACGTTATTTCCTCCTTCTATCATAACCAGTAAAAGTCCTGGTCCTTCTCCTCGTTCTTCTTTGAGTTGTTCTGAACAGGTCGGAGACTTTAATTTGTTTTCTAACTCAGTTAAAACCTCATTGCGAATCTGATCCGGTTAGAACCTATGTCTTCATCAATAGGTTTCTGTCTGTTTGTTTGTCATACTTAGGCCATACAGGCTGCTGGAAACTTTCAGAATCAACTGTGACGAGCATTATAATTGTAATCTCTTTGCTTAAATTAGCCACTTGTCGTTTTCAGTGTGTTTTTCTTTCTGTACAATCTATAGGATTCCCACTGATTGGCTTGATTGTTGATTGTTTGACATGTTCTGATTCGACTGCTAGGACTTGACTAATTGTGATATACTCGATTGTAAGTTCTTTATTTAAGGTTCTCTCCTGAAACATTTAAATGAACGCTTTATTTTCTAGTTATTATTTAAATGAACGCTTTATTTTGTTTTCTTGCTTAATTTTGATTCTGCACACTGTGGGCAGCTGTCCACTTGCATTGATTGAGTGGAGACGAGTGTTTCCGCTATATGTCGTTTGTGCACACGCCATTTAAATGATAGTAACAAAACAATTACCTGTACTACTTGCAATGGACAATTTCACCTATCATGCTGTTCAGTTGGTAGTTCTGATCAACCTCATTGGATTTGTATACCCTGCACTTTGGCCCTGTTTCCCTTCAGCCATTTAGTAGATGACCGTGAATTTCTGAGTGCCTTAGGAGAGGAGTGTCTTGCACATGCTATTGAGTCTAGAGAGGGTGGAGGAATAAAACTTAAAATATACACCGAGGAGAATGAAACTCGAACTCTGCTTAATAACCCTGATCTCGATCCTGATATGAACTACTTCATTCATAGGCCAAAAGAAAGTTGTTACTATACTCCCACTAAGTTAAGCCACAACTTAACATCTACTTCTGGTCAGGTATCACTAATGCATATAAACTGCCGCAGTATTATAAATAAAATACCTGACTTAATTATTCTATTGGGCTCTCTCCCGGTGGATATACTAGCAGTTACGGAAACTTGGTTAGATGAATTCTCCTCGAACCAAATACATATTCCAGGTTATAATTTCATTGGTAAACACAGATCCACAGGACGCGGGGAGGAGTAGGTTTTTTTGTAAAATCTCACATTATCTTCCACCAAGAGGAAAATTATTCATCTCACCCCACTTATGAGAGCCTATTTATTCGTTTCCCACTTCCAAATGGCTCCTATTACATAACTGAAGTTGTCTATAGACCCCCAGGACAGGATCTGGATGAGTTTAACTCAGACTTTGGCCAACTTATTTCTTCTCTAAGTAAGAAAAATAACGACGTTCTAGTATTGGGTGATTTTAATATTGATTTGTTGAAAGTCCAAGACCACTTATTGACCAATAATTTCCTGGATATGATGTCCAACAACCACTTTCTTCCGTCAATAACTAAACCTACCCGAACAACGTCCACCACGTCAACGCTAATTGACAATATCTTTTCCAGTTCTATTCCTAAATTGATTGATTCTTTCATAATTGTCACTGATATCTCTGATCACTTGCCAATTATGGTTCGAGTAAACCTCACTCCTTCTTATAAACCTTTACCTCCATGCACCCAAACTAGGAAAATTGACGAAGCTTCCATAGCGCAATTCAAGTCTGAGCTTGCACAATTAAATTGGTCATCTGTTCTTACTCATTGTTGCAATGATAACCCCGATGTCGCTTATGATGAATTCTTTTCGTTGTTTAAAGCAGCATATAACATAGCTTTTCCATTGTTCAGTAAATCGGTGAGTAATCGAAATAAATTTAAGAATCCATGGATGACCACTGGATTACTAAAGTCATCTAAAAAAAAAGGAAAAATTATATTTGAAGTATAATATTTATTAAAAACCCGACTAGTATTAATAAACAAAACTTTATTATTTATAGAAACAAATTCAAAGCGTTAAGAATAAAAGCTGAACAGTTCTACTTTGAATCTGAGTTTATGAAATATTCTAATGACCTTAGGAAAACCTGGCGAGTTATTAGGTCAATAATTAATAAAAATACATCCGAAAATGTTATTGATGCCCTATGCATTGCTGGAACTAACGTCGTTGATCCTAGTATTATGGCTGAGAAATTTAATAACTATTTTACTGGTCTAGCACAATCCCTGGTTGACAAATTACCCCCATCCAGTAATTCTTTTGACAGGTACCTAAATTGTCCGAGGCCCAATTCTTTTGCAGTCATTCCAGCATCACCTGCCGAGCTAGTCTCTATATGCCACTCCTTGAAAACCACCCACAGTACGGGTCTTGATGAAATTGATCCCTCTATCATGCAATCTATTGTTGAAGATGTAGCTATTCCCCTAACAAATATCTTCAATTGTTCCCTTTCTACCGGTATAGTTCCTTCCGCGCTTAAACTGGCCAAAATTGTACCCATCTTTAAACAAGGCACTCATGAGGATATTACCAACTACAGACCTATATCAATCCTCCCGTATTTTTCTAAGATCCTTGAAAAACTTATGTATAATAGACTATACGACTATGTTACCAGAATGAAAATACTATACCCCTCCCAACACGGTTTTCAAGCTGGCCACTCTACATCAATGGCACTTCTGAAGATACAAGACAACATATCCTCTGTAATCGACAATAATGAGTTTTCCATAGGTATTTTTCTCGATATTGCCAAGGCATTCGACACGGTCGACCACGATATATTATTAGCAAAACTTGAGAATATTGGGATTCGGGGTATAAACCTATGTTGGTTCAAGAGCTATCTTACAAATAGGCAACAACTTGTTGTTTGCCAAGGGCGCTTATCTAAACTAAGATTAGTCAAATTCGGAGTTCCTCAGGGATCTATCCTTGGTCCTCTACTCTTTTTGTTATTTATCAACGACCTTCCAAATGCTTCAAATCTTGTGGATTTTATACTTTTTGCCGATGACTCTAATGTATTTATCTCCCACAAAACTTATGAAGGTTTGTTCGAACTAGCGAACCGGGAATTACAGAAAATTACAGATTGGTTTAAAAGTAACAAGTTATCATTAAACTTAAGTAAAACTAGTTATATTCTTTTCTGTTCACATAGGAAAAAAACTCCCTCCTTACAGGGCGTACTTCAAGTCGACAACTTTCTAGTTCCCCAAGTAATATCGGTTAAGTTTCTAGGAGTCCACTTGGATCAACACCTAACCTGGAATATTCATATATCTCACATAGCCTCTAAGATCTCAAAAAACGTGGGTATATTATCACGTATCGCTTATATACTACCTATACGCTTACGGTTAAATCTCTACTATTCACTCGTTCATCCATACTTGTCATATTGCAATATGGTTTGGGCTTCCAATTATGCCTCTAGACTAAAAAGACTTGTCGTTCTGCAAAACAAAGCTGTTAGAATAATCTCAGGGTCGTTTACTTATGAGTCCACCGCTCAAATTTTCCGCAAATTCAAAATTCCGAAACCTGAACAGATTAAAATCATCCAAATCTGTGAGTTTATTTTTAAATATAGGTCACATATGCTGCCACTTACTTTTGATGGTTATTTCCACTCAACCTCAGAAATTCACCGTTACGCAGTAAGATCTTCTGCAAACCTCAGAGGCATCTCCACTCGCACCAATTCACGAAAATTCTCCCTAAAAAACGCTGGCCCCGCGATATGGAATGATCTCCCGCTCCAACTCAGAAACGTCCATAGTTTCCTTTTGTTTAAAAGCCAACTACGCATGTATCTCTCTTCTCTCCGGTTGTTTCTTAAGTTTATCTTGTGTGCACGTTAGTTAACTAGTTAAGAGTTGTTCTTTGATAAATCATTCTTTGTTCTCTTTAAAACAGAGACTTCTAGATATTTTCCGACCACCTCATCATCAGTATTACTTTACTTTAGGGTGACCCTTGTTAGCGGGGCTTAGGCCCTTTTAGGACTCCCCTTTGAACCAATATCATCATTGTTTATCATCGTTACTGTCAATTACTTTGTTCAACTGGTTTCAATAAAAAGCGTGGTTATGGTTACAGCGCCCCTTCAAGATTTCTACTCATAGGCGCTCCCGACTACAGCGCGGACACTGAATCGGAGTTTCACGCCGAAGCGCATGAGCAATTGCGAGTGAAGGACTTGCCCAGGGTCCCTACGCGGCGGCTTGAGGTGGATTCGAACCCGCAACCCTCCGGCTGCAAGGCACCGAACATACCCCTACACCACCGCACCCCACAACTGACATCGTCGTATCAGAATGGTTGTCCAGATATGGTCAAGGGAAGACCCGAGTCCGGCTACCACAGAGACCAGAGAGAAGAGGTAGAGGAGCTGCTAAGGCGGGTTACGTTGAGGACGACGTTTAGAAATTTGGACTTTACGATTACAATAATACATTGGTGAGTGTTGCAAATGATTGAAATTTTACGAGCATATCGTACGTGGTCACATCTTCGTGCTTCACAGAATTGAACCACCGTAGGCCTACATTAAATTCAAGCTAAGAATACCACAGAGTTAGGCACTAATAAAATTATCTGATCAGATCGCCTATACCGAATCGTAAGTGACCCAATAACAGCATACTACGACGCCATAGATGTCACTTAGTTAGTTGTAATAAATTACAACTTACTATTGCTACATTTACTGTGTATTCAATTATAATTATCGAACCAACCATCCATCAAGATGCAGCGCTCGTGAATAAGCTGGTGCCCTGCGTTTAGCTTTAGAGGAGCGCTTTAAAAATTTGGATTATACGATAACGATTTCTAGAAATGTCTTACCGCACTGGCCATTGGGTTGTTTCATCCAGTTCGTGGGGCAACTGATGTTATGAAAGACACTGTCGAGCTGGGCAGCAGTGAATCTGTAGTCACGGAAGCTAACTCCAAGTTGACCTGCGGCAACAATCTTCTTCAGAGTCTCGATTCGAGAAACGGCAGACTGGTTTTCGCTGTAAATAACCAAATGACATCCATAGTAAATACAGACTTTGTCAGGGCCGTTTCATCCAGTAGGCAGAGTAGGCACTGTGCCTAGGGCCTACGAACCTTTCAGGGGCCTACGAAAGTCTGAAAATGACATAATATAGCAAAAATATGTTTAATGATTGCATTTGACGCCAAAATAAAATATGAAATTTCAAATTCTAATTGAATATTTTTGTAATTGTACTGAAACAGTTTAGCTTTCAGATAGGCTATTAACTTAAGTTGAGCTGTGCAACAGCTTAGAACTTTACGGCTTTTTGCATTAGCAAGGGTGTCAAAGAGCGGTCCCGAGAGCCATTTTTGGCCTGCCGACTATTTATTTCTGGCCCACGGAGAATTGCATAAAGAATACACAATTTGAGAATAAAAGTTCATATTTCTCATTTTTAAAGATTAATAAGTTTTAATTGATGATTGTGATTGATAACGAAGGTGAAAAGTAAGATTTTTAAACCTAACTTGACTGTTTGGATGAAAAAAACTGCGCCATTTAAGACTTGGTTTTGCAGATCCCTACCCCATTTCGCTAAGGCGCCTTCGGCACCCTGGCCCGCCACTTGCTGGAAAGATATTGCCACTGGTCCGCCATTAAAAAAGGTTTGACTTATAGCCTAACGTCTTCAAATGCCATTTCCCTAATTAACTCGTTCTCAATTTCAGAGCTGGTAGTTGGGGCCTACGAATGCAAGAGTGCCTAGGGCTTACGACGACCTGAACACGGCCCTGGACTTTGTTCTTAGCAAACGTATACTGAAATAATAATAGCAAAGTGACATCCAGAATAGAATGGGCTTCATTGTGGCCACATTTTAAAAAAGCAATATAAAAATATTTGCGTGTATAAGGAGCAAATGACAATCAAAATGTAATGAGTTTCATTAAAATAATAAATAGTAAATACCCAATAATTTAATTTATTGAATTTCCAAAACGTACTGGGCTTCGCTGCAAGTATTTGGTATCAACTTAGATCGAACTTTTTATATTAACACAATAGCATCTCAAAAGTGTTTAGGCTATGCTTGAATCATGTTTTAGATTAAGAAAAAGACAGACAGATTATTAGATAGTATTTCCTGAAAAAAGAGACATAACACCTGGTTACATTTCCGGGAAAGACGTGAGACACAAACCTAATGTTCCATTACATTTCCTAGTACGAAAGACATATATAACAATAGATTACATTTCCGAGACAGAAAGAGACACAAGCATTAGATAGTATTTCCTCTGGAAAGGAAAGCCTAATTAAGACAGCTCGATAGTGTAGTGGTGAGCGTAATGGACTGTCAAACGAGAAGTTGAGGGTTCAAATCCCTGCCAGGGAAGAAATTTGGTCCGAGAATTCTGCTCCACCTGCACCCATAGCCAACTCAGCTATAATGAGTACACTAACGGTACACTGTCGGTGGGAAGATGAGACGGCGAGGGAGAGGATTGACCACCCGCCCTCATATGCTAAGGTTAAGAAAATGAAGTCGCTAACACTTTATACCCATAGCTTCCTTAGGATTAGTTTAAGGGACTGCTCTTGTTCTTCTAATTGATATTGCAACAGAGAGGCAGCCTATGATGGATAAGCCATTTGAAACAGTCAAGTCTTAAGCCTAAGCTCAACTTATGTCGTAAATCCTAATGCAACCAAGAGACCAACGAACCTCGTCGAAGCCCAGGACAGGATGTTCACGGATATTGATCCTGGATTTGCCGGCGCCTGTCTCCGCTGCCTTCCAGGAGCCTTCGAACAAAGAGGATCCGTTCCGTAGTTGATTGGGTTGCACAAGTCCAGGAGTTCCGACTGATCGCACAGTCCGTAGCGGTAGAGTTCCAGAGACAAGGCCGTCCGAAAGTCAGGGTCGAACTGAGAGTCATTCGAAGGACACTGACCGGAGAAACGAAGGCCAAGTTTGATCTCCTGACTCGGTCCTTGCAGTTCTTCGAACGAACACATCATTAGGTAAGCAAGCAAGTAGGTAGATTGACAGATATGAAGGAAAGCCTACCAAAACTTAGGCCCCCCCTACCGACCTACATAACCATCCGTAAGTAGGTCGGTAGATAAGTTTCGGTAGGCTGGTAAGTAAGTTAGGTTGTAAGTAACTAAGCAAGTAAGCAGGTAAGTAGTAAGTGAATAATAAGCAAGTAGGTGATTGTAATTGCAATTGAACATTAATGCTACGTCGAATCAGTTAGCAAAACAATGCGCAGAAACCTATAAGAGGAACTATTGGCGCCCCCACGCACATGCGGAACCCAAACAATGAATTTGAAGCAGTAGCAAACTACTTAACTAGGTAAGTAATTATCAATATCCTATAACCTATCCATTTCCTAGAACCCATCCATATTCTATAACCTATCCATATTCTATAACCTATCCATATCCTATAACCTATCAATATCCTATAACCCATCCATATCCAATAACCTATCCATATACAGTACTATGACCAATCTATATCCTATAACCATATCCTATTACCTATCCATGTCCTATAACCTGCTGCATCCTCATTGAATATGGACAGCGGTTGGCCTCTGACTTACTGAGACAGACGATGTTATTGGAAGACGATGAGAACGGTGGACTCCAGGATCCGTTGAGACATTGGTGTTGTAATCCGTCACTGCCATACAGAGCGATGTAACCCACATCGCAGACGACTTCACAGGTGTAGTTACCATCGGATTGCCAGTCGACGCAGTTCAATCTTCCGTTGACTGGAGACGGAGGATCTGGACAGCTGTAACCTGCTCAACGTCCAATTATGATCATTGAATAATTTGAAAACTATTAGCAACGGTTGTTCAGTTCCAATCGGTGAGTGATGGTAGATGAAGTTGATTGGATCAGTTTGGTTAGATGACCTGCTCAGTCTCTCTTTGCCTCTTTTCCGCAAACGATCGTGGTTTCTCTGTGCTAGGACTCTGATGAGTCCCTCTTGAAGTGGCGCAATATAAATGTGCAATTACCATTACAATTGAAAGTTGAAACTCAGTGAGTGATGCTGGATGAAGTAGGCTGTGTGAGTTTGGTTAGATGAGTTCGTTTTCATGAATTGTGTTGAAGTGCACTGTATTGACACATATCAATGTTGCCTTATATTTTATTTCACGGAACATCATGATGATATTAGCAATGAATTCAATTTTTTTTTATTGTATGCCCTATTATTTTGAAAATAGAAATATACTGTGACCATCTAGTTCACTTTGAAAAGTCCGAATGGCATAGTTGTGAAGCGTTCAACTATTCGATTCTCACATTTTAAATTTTAGAGCTAGCGTCTTCCCTTTCTAGTTGAATTAAATAACTCCAATTTTTATTCTTTTTACAATTAAATCGAGTAACTACTCACTGGTCCATCGTAGCTACTCACCCACTTGTATGACGGCGATGTTGAAAATGCACGCTGCCGTCAGTCCATCTTTGTTTGAAACCGTGCACTTGATGGTAGTGTTTCCGATTCCAAGCTCACTTCCGGAGCTCAAACTGCACAGGACCTCACCCTGATCACCTGCCTGGACAACTGGACTGACCACTGGATCCCTCCACCATGCAACCACCTTGGCGTTCCTGGTCACAAAGACTCTGTCCTTTGGACAATATAGGAATCTCGGAGGTAGTCCTGAACAGGCGGAAAATGGTTAGTCAAAACTGAACTTGGCACTGAAGGAAAGTAGGCTAAACAGTATTACCAGGATAGAATTTCACTTTACTAATATCTATACAGTAGAATTACACTCGAAACTAAATAAACAATTTTGGCAAAGGTTTTCCTCGGTCCTGTGTGTCTTTGAATGCTACCAGTGTAAAGTTTGGATAAAGGAGGAGGGCGACGCTGATCATCTTTGTTATGACACAGCGTCGTTAAGCAGTGACTACTACCAGAGAGAGCTGATGTCATAACTATTTATACCCTCACATCGCCACTGTATGGGTATATGATTAAAACCACTCCCTCTCACTCGCTCTAATTGAAAGCAATCATTTAAGGGTTCTTGCATTAGTAGCGACAGTAAGCATGCATCAAAACAAGGAAATTAGTTTAGCAATACCGATATCCCTCAAAAGCAGAACATGCAGCATAAGTTAAGATTAATAGATCATGCGGATATACCTTGAGCAAGCTTTATGCAGGATACATACATGCACAAAAATGAATTTACCAAATATTTCAAAGTTGAAAACCTACTTTGGAGGTTGAGTTAGACAGACCTGGATCTTGGGCGATTGAAGTCGTAACCATGGTTTCAGTCCTTTGCTGTTCGACATTAGAAGTGGTAAATCCAGCAACTGAGGTTATTCCATGGGTAACTGGTCTGGTTCCTGTCGTTGATGGTACTGGAGTGCTATAGATTGTCTTGTTGGGTTGAATGGAAGAGAATGAGATCGAATCTGTATAGAAAACTTCAGCTGTGCTTCCAACGATTTCTGTTCCAATTTCCGACACACTTGCATCTGTGGTAATAGTAGTAGTTTCTGGAAAATCACTTGTCGTACTATGAATAGTTGTTTCTAATTCGGGAAGTGTAGAAACTTCCTCTTCGGTCGAACTTTGTAAACTGCTGCTTTCCTCTTCAGTACTCAAAGTTGATGTTTCTGTTCCCGATGTTTCATACACTGTGGTTTCCTCTGGCGATGTCGAAGGTCCGTTTTCAAATTCGGTTGTAGGTTCAGAAAAAGTTGTAGAGGTTGATGTTGTAAGTACATCACCCGAGTCTACATCTGTCGTTTTGAGCATTGCATTTGTCACTGTAAGGTTATTGAAAGTGTCATTTTGAGATGCGCTTGAAATTGCAAATTGAGCAGTGCCATTTGTTGGGGCTGTAGTCTCCTGCGACGCTATACTGCTGGTTCGGAATTGAAAAGTCGGATGTTCTGCAGTTTCTGTCGATACGTTTAAAGTTTCTTTAGTAACTGGTACACTAGTAATTACAATACCGACTGTGCTTCGAGAACCGTTATTTGTAGTGTTGATACTGTCAGACGTATTTCGTGATACTGTCGTAACTGTACCATTTTCTACGCTGGTAGTCCGTAAATTTCTATTTGTGCTTGATGATACTGCTCTACGCGTCGTGTTATTATTACTCGTTGTGCTATTTACTAATGTAACTGGTGAACTATGTTCACTCGGCGCTATCGTGCTTGTATTTAGGTCATGTGTAGTACTTGCAATAGTTACATTTGCAATAGTACTCACATTAGCAACAGTTGCATTAGCATTGCTAGCATTTGCAATAGTGGTTACACTAGCAAGAGTTACATTTGCGAGAGTTGAATGAGCAAGTCTTTCTGTTGATGCCGCAGTAACGGCTAACGAAACGTCTGCTGTGCTGTTCATCAAGGAGTGCGTATATGTTGGAGACATCGTATGGTTAGTATTGCCTCTGGTAAAATGCGCACTATCAACTGTGTGCGTGGCGTTTACAGCAGCTGTACTATTCGCAATAGATGATGCATGCTTTGTTTCATGAGTCAATGTAATCGTGTCAGAAGGATAGCCTGTCACTGAGGTGTTTGCCATTAAAACGGTGGTATTTCCGCTGGCAGTTACGGTACTGGAACGAAAGCTGGTATTGAATTCACCGCTGGCGTTGTTGCCGGCGATGAAACTCGGTGTGGTGAGGAGAATTTCACTTGTATTGAGTCTTATTTCAGACGAAGACTTTAAACTTTCGTTTAGCATAACCGTTGACATAACTGGAACTTTAGTAAATCCTGTAAAATTGTTTCCATTAAAACTATCTCCTTCTACGGAAGTTCTTTCAACAGTTGTTTGATTTTCTGTTGCAGACAAGAAATCTGTGTTACCAGAGAATGTTGTAGGCGATGTTTCTGGATCTCTTGTATTCGAAGTCAAATTTAAATCGACAAAGCCGCTGCTTTCATTTACATAAGTTTCTGTCACGTTGATGAAACGTGAAAATCCTGTAAACGAAGAAAGGGTTGCATTGGCAAAACCTGTGATCGATGAAACTCTAGTATTCGTAGAATGATTTACAGCAAAATCACCGTGTTCTATCGAAGTCCCTGTGACGTTGGTAGCATTCCAAGATAGCGTTGACGAAGGAAACGTTACGTTATAATCCGAATATGCGCCCAATGTAGTTCCGGAAAGTCTAGTCAACCCTGTGGTATTGTGCTCATCAAATCTACCATCATCCACTGAAGTTCCGTTGACAGTGGTGTGGTACTCTGGTGCAGCTGACGAATGAAAACTTTCAAAGGCAACTGAAGTGCCTGGTGATGTTAGTTGGTTTGTTTCATTTGTCGCGTTTATGGTCGAAAAGGAAATGTTTGCCGCTGTATGTTGAATACTGGAATTGAACGGAGTGCCTTCCGTGGATACTGTTTCCAGTTGAGTTACATTCGTCGTTTGACTGGACGTCAAGAGACCTACGGAACTATTTCCGACGGTTTTGGAAAATATACCGGAGATTGGGAATGGTGTAGGTTGCTCAACAGCTAGTGCAGAAATTAACGAAACAAATAATAGCCATCACCAATGCATAAGATCATCACAAACATGTAACAGAGAAAGAAATCATGCTTATGAATAGTCAACATTGGTCAAAAATTCGGATTATAATGGTCAAGCAAAGCATCAAGCCAAGGAGCCATCGATAGCAAATGAAGCCAAGATGCACATTGGTTGTAAGGAAATCCGAAATCGTGAAGCAAAACAACTATCACCAAAGCATTTAGTTCAGTTAAACGCATACGAAATCACATTAACGTATTTTCATTAAGTAAGTAAGTAAGTAAGTAAGTAAGAATATTCTTTATTGAGAAGCACTAGCAAACGCACAGCACTGTAGGCTACATGGCAAGATTAATTAATTATTGGTAGTGTTCGGGCCTGTCTTAAACTTGAACTGTTTTAATTGTCATGCCTCATGCATTTCATTAAGATTATTAGAAGATGCGCTTATAATTATCAATGCGAACATGCCATTAACATTTGTTGGACTTGTATGGGCATGCAAGAGTAATATATGGGAATATGTGTCCCACATAGGTCCCATGTGGGCATGGTGGCAGACGAAGCCGTAGTAGGTTTGGTACATAATATCAAAAGTTATAAGCATTATAATGGTTCTAATAATTTAGCTCATTTACTTAAAATCATTTAGTTGGCTTGGAGCCAACAGTTTAATGAGATCTTATGACATCAAAGGCCGTTGACGATGACAGTAAAATGAACATACAGAAATGAAATTGCTGATTGAATATAGAGTTTAAAGACATCTGATGGCAACAATACCAGTTGTCCTTGAGAGAAATTATTTTTAACAGTTCTCACCGTTTCTATGGCATAATACATTTGACCCCCATACCGTAATACAGAACCGCGCTTCTGCTTTCTCTTATAGGGCGAATATCACGCTTGGGGGGCCCGATAGCGCATTGGATAACATCTGGCACAGAGAGCAAGAGGTACCGAGTTCGAGTTGGGCGGACATGCTTTGTAGGCTGCTATTAGCGCCGTGTATTGCAGGCTGTCTGTTCTGTTAGTAGTTAAGATTTCAATTGCATAACTGTACACTGTAATCACACTGCGTTTGTCGGTTTGAATTAATAAACAAAATTATTATTATTATTTTTATTAAAAGAGGTGTTTAATAATTTTTTGAACAGTCCTCACCATACTTTTGCGATTATACAGCTTAAGTTCGACCTGACGTCATATTAATATATAAATATAAGGAGTTCACGACTTTATAGCACGCAGATAAAGCGGCTTAAAGGTGTCTAAGAAGATTCGCTGTCTGATCTCTCTGCAACCACAGCCGCTGACGCCGACCTATTCTCGTGTTAGCTAACCTCATCTCAGGTTACACAATCAAAGGACACAAATATATCGCGACGGACAAGGTTAGATATATGCCTAACTCTTAAATCAGAAAATTATTTCTAATAAATAGATTCCCATGCAAAACGAACAATTTATGTATGTATGTATGTATGTATGTATGTATGTATGTATGAGCACTTGTTATAGCGCCCCTGCAAGATTTTCTACTCAGAGGCGCTCCCGACTACAGCGCGGACACTGAATCGGAGTTTCACGCAGAAGCGCATGAGCAATTGCGAGTGAAGGACTTGCCCAAGGTTCCTACGCCGCGGCTTGAGGTGGATTCGAACCCGCAACCCTCCGGCTGCAAGGCACCGAACATACCCCTACACCACCGCGCCCCATGGTCTGAATAGACTAGTAGACTATAACAAGCATGTAAATTATTGAAAATATACCACAAGTTTGATCTGAATAGGGCCTACGTCTATTATCTGTGTATTTATAAAGCGCCTTAACTGGACTTCACACAGGTTGCCAATGCACGAATATCGTTGGCTTGTAGGGTGATCACTGATTGCAACACTGGACAACGTAAGTACAAGTGTTCGGATTAGAAATAGGAGGAAAAGAATGTTAGAAAAGGTTTTCAAGCCCGCGTGGCTATAGACTGAACACTGCATGCATGCAATAAGGGTCTACATTGCAATAAAAATGTAAAACAGATCGATGCAGAATATCGATTCATGCAATAGAATTTAAGGCAATTCAATCCAATACTTACTCGTATTTCTCTTTGGGATGCAGGTATGTCCATCTGGAGCCAAAGCCTCGCCACTCCTACATCCACACTGGTAGCCACCGGGCAGTGGATAGCACACTTCCTCACAGCGGACACGCTTTCCGACACAGTACCCTGAAAACATCACTCAAAATATAGCAGTAGTAGCCATTCCAATGTTTAACAGCATCGTAAGGCTACCCAGGCCTTTTCCGTCGCCCTCCTCGTCTTTCCAGTCTTGGGACTAGCACTACCTGGTAGCGCCACTACGGGTAGTGGTGAAGTTCACGCCAATTGTTAGCACGCTTCACTGAGTCAAGTTTTACTAAATAAAAAAAACTGTGTTTATTAATTTAAAATGTCAGTTGTTTTAAAGGATGCGGTTTGCTCTGGAAATATCCTCTCAAGAAATTATTGACAGCGTCCGTAGTGTACGCCAACGGTCGCTATAGGGAATGGCTAGATGAAACTAAATAACTGATGGTCTGTTGACTAGAGCCATTAAACACCTTTAAAACTGAGCGTACTGATGCTATATAAAGCTAAATCGTCAAGCACATTTCATTTGCGAAATGAAAATCGACCATAGGAGTCAGATGTGTTAAACATTGGAAACTACAACTGCGTTTAGTTAATACATAGGCCTACTAAAAGCTATTCTGTGGCAATTCTCAAAATGTTTCTATGTCAGAGGCATTTGCTTTTATCAGATGTCGTCAAACTTTTGGAATCCTCCTCTTGCGCTTAATTGGCGCTTGAAGTAATTTTGCCACGAGGTTTTAATTCAATAGCCCTCTTCTATATCTAATCTTCTGAGAAACTGTGCAAGAGAATGGGAAGAGAAAAAAAGACGGTGAAAACTTTAAAAACAATTTCATGTCAAAGTGAAGGTTAAACTTTCGCTAAACTTAATACAAGACTTTATTAGACACCTTTAAAACGGTATGAACCGACCTTATAATTAAATGCTTTAACTGGCAACAGGATTCAATCTCTCAAATTCTACATTAATCAAGTTTGACACGGTTCGGTTTACGCGCTGCTTAGTTTTATCAATAAAAATAATTTTCTTTCAAAGTTCGAAATGATCAATTTGCATGTCATTCAAATCGATTTATATAATCGCCAACAATAATTCATTCATTCCGAGCATTTATATAGCGCCCCTTCAAGGAACCTACTCAGAGGCGCTCCCAGCCCAGCCACGGCTAAACAGAGAAGACTTGAGAAAGCGGCAGTAAGCAGGCAAATTGCTGCGAGGCATCAAGCGCAGCTCAAGTGGAAGCCCATTCCAGGTTGAGGGCCCAACAACCGAAAAGGCTCGGCGCTGCTTGAGACATAAACGGGCCCGGGGGACAAGGAGCTCTCCCTTGGCCGAGGAACCCAGAGCCCGACGGGGGGGGGACTAGGTCAGAGACAGGACGACAGAGGTCAGAAAGGTACGATGGAGCACAGCCAGCAAGGCACCGCCAAACTAAGGCTGCTATCCTGTAAGAGATGCGCTGAATAATAGAACTACTGTAGGTTAACCGTTGGTCCTGGTGCTTCACTCAAAAGGGACATATAGTTACATATATAATTATGTCCCACCAAAAGTTGGGTTATTGTTATACTCTCGCAACAGAGTATTTTCAATACCCGAGAAACACCGACATATGTATGATTAGACACCTTTAAAATGGTAATAACAGGCGTTATATAGACCTGTAGTTGACAAAAGCGTTTAATCAATAGATAATACCAGAGCTATTATTCATCAAAATTAATGAGTTTTCAAATAAAGACTGTCAACATCTGGCTTCCTACAACTGGATACTTTCTGCATCGAGGAAGCTGGATGGTAAGCGTTTAGTGTAAGCGCCTTTGTATGGATATTCTGAAGGGGTTATGTCTGATTTGTAACTTGTATTGCATTACAAACAAGACTTTCATTTCTTTATTCAATCACAAACACAGTTTCAGCCAAATACTAAAATTCTTTATTCCCAGATTTGCTATAGGTTATTGGACTGTCTTATTTATCTGAGTGTTGGAGGGGGATTCAACCCCCCAGCTCTCTTTCTAATCCCCTCAGGTAAGTAGCTCTATGATGGCATCAATTCTCTCCTCTTCAAGAACTCTTACCCCGACTCAACTGATCATCTACCCTCCAACTCTTGACCTAAACGACACCCACCTTAACAGCTACTCTTATGTATAAGCACTTTTTATAGCGCCCTTCAAGATTTCTCCCGACTACAGCGCGGGCACTGAATCGGAGTTTCACGCCGAAGCGCATGAGCAATTGCGAGTGAAGGACTTGCCCAGGGTCCCTACGCGGCGGCTTGAGGTGGATTCGAACCCGCAACCCTCCGGCTGCAAGGCACCGAACATACCCCTATACACCCCGCGCCCCATAAGGAGCTCTGCCCCTCTGATCCTTTTGAAACCGGACTCGGACCTCCTTCGGACTACTTTCTCGGACAACCCCTCTGACTAGACGCAGCGCTCGTGAATAAACTGGTGCCCTGCGCTTGGCTTTCGAGTGTCGCTTTAGAAGTTTGGAGATTACCATTACGATCAATTGTCTTCCTTTTAGAGGCTAGAATGTAGAAAGCCATGTTATTCATTGGCTTATAGCCGGTGTCCCGATATATTCTATCCCCCTAAAACATATCCCCGGATGGAATAAACCGCTTTAGAGTATCCGGGGATAAACCATTCTATCCCCCATCGTCATACGCATCACGATAGCCTCGACGAAAATCCAGTCAAAATCACCAAAAACGAAGTAAATTGATTTCAGGTCGACTTACAAACTAAAGATACGCAATTTCAAAATGTGATGTGTACAATAAATCCAAACAGTACGACCGAATACACTTAGAAACCGCCAAAAATGCAAACTAAACCGAATACTCCATTTCGCTAAGGGGGCTACTCAATACTCATGTATGGGAGATAGGCCTACTCTATTTCGTGACACCGGCATGCATAATTGTTGTGAACAAAGCCACTGGACTACCAACGAAAAGAAGTTACAAAACAGAGTTCGATTTTAATTAGTAGTCAGTTGATTGGTTTGCAACATAATTAACTTTAGAGTTTGAACTGCGTTCGTGTAATTTGGTAATCTGTAAATTTTTAACACCCAGCTCTTTTCGACAACCAACAAATGTGTTGTACCTGCCATTGATCAGTTACTTAGACTATTATAGGGTCAGTTAGAGAGTTGTCTAAAAATCCAGAGGTTATCGTGCTGGATTGTCAACTGAGAGACGGCGGGGGGGGAAATTCACCCGAGGGTAAACTTTTGTTTCGAGATTTCCGCTTCACCTGCGCCCCTAGCCGACTCAGCTACAATGAGTACATTGACCGTACACTGGACTATGGAGATGGAGAGAGAGAGTACTGCTCACCCGCCCTCATATGAAAATGCAGTCGATAATACTTCATTTGGAATATTCCGTTCTGTTAAGTCGTTTAATTATAGGATGAATGTACGACTTAAAAGGGGTGTGGAAGGGGCCGCCTTTCTTCAAGTCCGGTGGGTACTCAAAATAGCGCGTTACAAGAATTTCGCAAATCGCTTCCTACCCTGGGTAATACTGCATTTTAGCGTATTGAATTATTCGCCTGTTGTAGCATTATTATGCCTTCATCAATCCAACTTCTACTTTGGCGAGAATCTTTTTCATCAATCCAGCTTTTATTTAGGCAAGAATTCGTTTCATCAATCCAGCTTCTATTTAGGCAATAATTCTTTTCATCAATCCAGCTTTTATTTAAGCAGGAATTATTTTTCATCAATAAAACTTATATTTAATTAAGAATTATTTTTCATCAATCCAGCTTCTATTTAAGCAATATTATTTAATCAATCCCACTTCTATTTAAGTAAGAAAAGTCATCAATCCGACTTCTATTTAGTAAGAATTCTTTCATGCAAACTAACTAGTATTCCACCAACGCTAAAATCCATGCAATGGCCAAGAATTAAACACGCTAAAATGCAGGTTCACCCTACCCTGTTATATTGAAGCGCTGCTTTCAACAGATTCAGGTTGTTTGTCAAGAATTCTGCCCGTGTTGTCTTACCTGTGATGTTTCGTGGATGGTGGAGCACCAACCTCGTTGGTCTCATGAGATCGGCGGTTACAGTTTGGCTGGTGTTCAACTGAGGGTCAAACACGTTCACGGAGTGTGAACCCCAGTCCGTGTAGTAGATTAGGTTTTCGTACAGGACCAGACCGAAGTAGGGACCGTTTCCTGGCAAGACCCGAATCACCTGACATAAGGTCCCTGAAACAGAAGCAGCAAACCTTTCATCAGCCGACATTACTTAACTTATCCTTGTTAAAGGCCTATTCCCATAAATATTCGCAAAAAATTCTCATAGAAACTCTCATAAATATATAATCCCATAAATATTCTCACAAATATTCTCATAATTATTCTTAGAAATATCCTCTGAAATATTCCCATAAATATTCCCATACAAATTCCCATAAAATGATCTCATTCTCATAAATAATTTGGACATTAGGATCACGATTACTGATCTAAATTCGGAAATCAGATCACCTTTAGGTTTGTAATCGTAATATCCAAATTTCTATAGCTCCACTGTTGTTCAGATATATATATATATATATATATATATATATATATATATATATCAAATAAAGAACAAAGAAATAAGACCGTGTGAAAAACATGTAGGCTATGCATTGTCGTGGAATGGACACCACTCAGCGGGCTGTAACCTCCGTCGTTAGATTAAAGACCCATGCGCCACCGAATAGGCAATCTCTACCTTTTAGCGGTATGTACCTGTTTCTCTTTACCGTTTATTGGTATAATTATACCTGTTTCTCTTTACCGTTTATTGGTATATACCTGTTTCTCTTTACCGTTTATTGGTATATACCTGTTTCTCTTTACCGTTTATTGGTATATACCTGTTGTGTGTCTCTTTACCTTTTTGTGGTATATACCTGTTCTCTTTACCTCTTAGTTGTATATACAATACATGTTTCTCTCTACCGTTTATTGGTATATACCTGTTTCTCTGAGGGTGCACTGGAACACGGATCCATTGATTCCATCCAAGACATAGATGACTTGGTTCACCGTGTCCAGGTATAATCCGTTTGGTGCAACAATTCCACTTGCCAATCGCCTCATATCAGACCCTACCACGGTTGACCGCCACAGACCGGAATCGTTTCCAACGGTTGTCCAGTATATGTAACTGCAATCAACAGTGAGGAAAATTACACGCAATAGCCCCATACGACAAGCTTTGGTCTATTTACACCTGACTAAGTTCTAGTGAATCTAGTCTATTTGTACATAGGCTAAACTTTAGCTCATTTGAGCCTTTAGTCAACCAGCGCTCGTGAATAAGCTGGTGCCCTGCGCTTAGTTTTAGAGCAGCGCTTTAGAAATTTGGAGATTACGACTACGATTACTTGAACTTATACCAGCGTTTTGTACTTTTACAACAATAAAAACCTTTATCCGGTCCGGAGCGCTATATAAATTTAGATTGTCTGATTAATGGCCCTGACAACACAAAGCCACAATGGAACGAAATGGCTTTCCTTCCGTTACGCAATGGAGGCAGAGAACTCCCGACCCTTACGTTGACAGGCGACCACGCTAACCACTGCACTATAGCACACCTTTGACTAAACATGGGCAACTCACCCATTTTTTCCATCGAGCGCAATGGCTCTTGGTTGGCTCGTGTTGGAAATAAGGACCTCGTATGTGGCATTGACTTCGTTGAGTTTTAGTCTGACCACCAAGCCCTTGTCATAAGCTGTCCAATAGAGGTAGCCATGGTCAAGGTCCAACGCCATGTCTTCGATCACGTGATGGGGCTGCAAGATTTCCATTATTCTTGTAGCTGTGGAATTGCGTCGACCTATCAACGTCCTGTAGATGGCACCCCTGAAACATCAAGTACAGAATTTCTATTGATAATTTTGTTCTCTTATTTCTTTAAGCTGTCTATGTGATAATGACAGCATTTAGTCGCATAGTAGCCCCTTTGTGGTCTCTCTGGCAACCTCACTCGGAAATCCACTGGACTTCGATCTCTGGAAACCCCTCTGATACGACAGAGCGCTCGTGAATAAACTGGTCCCTGCGCTCAGGTGTATAGAAGGCTATACCTGATAAATTTTTAGTTTACCATTACGATTACCTCTTTTGTAGGTAAGATAGGGTCGAAATAAAGGGCCTTGGCAACATAAGATATCGTTACACGCTGGATACCGCTGCACTATACTGCGACGACACGTAAGTTTAAATATAATAGCAGGACGCATGGAAACGTAAATAAGCGTTAGAAAAAGATGGTTCACGAGGTATGTATGTATGTATGTTTGAGCACTTGTTATAGCGCCCCTTCAAGATTTCTACTCAGAGGTGCTCCCGACTGCAGCACGGACACTGAATCGGAGTTTCACGCCGAAGCGCATGAGCAACTGCGAATGAATAATAATAATAATAATAATAATAATAATAATAATAATAATAATAATAATAATAATAATAATAATAATAATAATAATAATAATAATAATAATAATAATAATAATAATAATAATAATAATAATAATAATACCGTGGCTTTTAGGGGCACATTTTTGGACTTCAGTGGGGATGAGGCTTGTTAGTTCCAGAATGGTTTTACTCTTCAGTTAGTTTCTAAGAGCCTGAGGGATCATATATACCTCGAGTAAAAAATTAAAATAATAATAATAATAATAATAATAATAATAATAATAATAATAATAATAATAATAATAATAATAATAATAATAATAATAATAATAATAATAATATTCTTTATTGAAGGAATCCGGTTGACAAACCGCAACCGGTTACAGTGTCAAGTTATGAAATTGAAACAATTCACAAGAACACAAATGACAGAAGACATAATTCTTAACTACTAACAGAACAGACAGCCTGCAATACACGGCGCTAATAGCAGCTTACAAAGCATGTCCGCCTACGGAACTCGATCTCGGTACCTCTCGCACTCTAAGCCAGTGTGTTATCCAGTGCGCTATCGGACCCCCAGGACTTGCCCAGGGTCCCTACGCGACGATTTTAGGTGGATTCTAACCCGCAACCCTCTGGCTGCTTGGGCCGAACTTACCCCTACTTACCCCTACACCACCGCGCCCCACGAGGTAAGATAGGTTCGACGTCAAATACCATGGAAGTCATCAGTTCTCACTAAATACTGGAAAATGCGTTACCAACTTTGGACACCTTGAAAACGCCTCAACCGATGGCATTATATAAGCTGAGAAATATGTAGAAATAATTAAAATAATCAGTATTATATATTACAAATGGTTTGGTATGGTTGCTTTATCGGAGTGGCTGCTGTGTTGTATAATAATATTGCAGTACTGTGTTACAATGCTGTTTGCTGAAATATCTATGGACGACTTATTTTCGACTGTTGATTTTTGTTTAAAATATGTTATGTCATAATAATAAGAACCCGATGTTAGAAAATTATAAACATTACTTATTGGTTAATGAATATTCATATTACAATATTACTATAATTCAATTTTAGTTCTTCAATATTGCATAATGGTATGGTTTGGTTAATGTACATGAACAGTTTAAAGGAATACCTTAATCAATTATAATACATGTATGCTTTGTTAGTTAATGAAAATTTGTCAGGACATAATGATCACAGACAATATGAGATGAAATACTTTATGCTGCAAAAATATTGAATATTAGTGAAATTGTAAAGCTCTGTTTCGACACCTTTAATGGTATTGTTCGGATGCTATAAGTTTTTTTGTTCTGATTGTATTGAATATTTTCTGTATTGTCGTCAACGGCCTTTGATGTCATAAGACGACGTTAAACAACGGACAAATAAAAATAGAAATAATTATTAATTAGATCTATTTGGGTGTTTTTGAGTAAACAATCTGACAAAATGGAGAGATGATAACAAGTGAGATCAAAATTAAAAAGGAAAACAATGAGTATCAAAAAGTTGTTAGAATCGGTTAAAGAGCTAGTAAATTTATTTTGTAAGGATCTGTGGATAAAGTGAGTGTTGTCTTTGAGAGGGAGAGTGTGGTTGTGTGCTCGATAGGTCTCAACTGATGAGTAGAGTTGGAAAGGAGAGGAGGTTAGAGTTGATAGAGGACATGCTTGGTGTTGTGTAATATGGAGAAGAGAAGTTTTGTATCGGCTATGCAAACTGTCTCCAAAGGATGGTCGGAATTTGATTCCTTATAAGGCTTATAAGAACATATACTGACAGCATTGAGAAACCCACGGACAGGTCTGACTATTAGGCCACGCTGGCTAGCCGCCTCAGAATCTTCTGCATAATGCACTATTGCCTGTTTAAGTTGCGGCTGTGTCAACTTGATTTTTCTTCTAATAAAAAATAATTATATGATGATATATTAGCTAATTCTGAAACTGTTGGAGAGCATTTTTCAAGGTAACCTAGGCTTTGACTCTTATTAGAAGTTTTTCTTTGACTCTCATTAGAAGTTTTTGACACTTTTATTTACTAAGACCCGACTAAATAATAACGCAAAAATAAAAGAAACAACGTTGTCGCTGTGTATAATAGTGCCAGAACAATGTCAGTGTAAACGTCCTGCATAAAATGGCGTCTGCATCTAATTAAGATAGACCTAATCATAATTATCAATAACACAGATCACAAAACAGCGACGCGTAGTCGCTGTGTAATGTTCGCAAAATTTGCCGCTTTTCGGTAATTCACGGCATTTGTGGAAATTCACGGCATTCACGGCAAATGCCGAAAATCACGGAATTCACGGCTTCCATTTCTTCGTGAATTTCGACTGGCCCTAAATATATATATATTATATATAATGCGCGCACGATAACACAGCAATGCGAATATGCAACATCTAACTGTACAGAAAGTTTTCCCGGTAGGCGTCTACGGGTCATTCCATCGTTAATTTCTAAAGTGCTACATTAAACAAGCCAAGAGCAGGTCACAACTTCGCCATTGTACAAACTCTGGTAGCGCCAGTCCCAAGCCTGCATAAGGGAGGAGGGCGACGCTAATCAACTTTGTTAAACGTCGTTCCACACCAACTTACTAACCAATCGCGAAGCACAAGTAGGCCTACTCATAAACCGTGAAAACTGTAACTAAAATGCTGTCGCCGCTAACGGCCTTTGATGCCATTAGATATCGTTAAATGTCGTTTCCTATAATAATTATATTATGCTGATATACATTATAATAATATGCTATAATTTGCATATACTCAATAGCATATTCAGATAACAATGAGCACAATAATTATATTCAGATATTCCAATATGCATTACGATATGCTATATTATATAATATATATATATATATATATATAATTATATATAATTATTATGTCATTAGACACCTTTAAAACGCTATCAAACGACGTTATATATACTAGGCAACAGGTTTAATCTATATATTACTCTCTGATAACTTCGTCGTCCACCCAGTGCACCACCAATCGTTGATCACTTTTCTTATTCTACATAATTATTTCAATGTTTTCAATTTTATTGTTCCCAAAAAACAAGAAAATAAATTACACGAAACAATGGTAAAACAAATTTCACAAACACAGTGTAGATGATTGGTAAAGTTTATCTATGAAGAGGTGGTGTGAGGTAGCAAAGGGCACACCCGAAGGCGGCGAAAAGACAATTCCCGCTGAATAGGGGCCTAATTGCATTGAATGTATAGCAAAACTTGCAAGTTATTTTACATAAAATAATGTCTGCCATAAATTATTGGTATTGGTATGGTCGTTGTCAACGGCCCTGGCAGTCACAAGATGTCTTTAAACATTGGATAATATTACTTAACTCCTTTGGACACCTTTAAACTCTTAGTTACATATATTTATCAGCTAGGTTATTATTTGCCTATTCTATGAACGCAATCTATACAGAATGTCCAGCATAAGCTGCTAGCTTTTCCTGAACGAAGCATTCATTACTGGACTACTGTCTCGAGTATCTGTCGACTGCCCTCACACTCTCTATACTGACTTACTTATCCTAAGTCATTCGGAAGCGCTTGGTAAAGGTATGATCGTGATTGGTCAGTCAAACTGTAGGACCTTTACCTTGGATCCATGGCCACTGGAAGGTGTGGCCTCAGTCAAACCTTACCTATTCTACCTAACCAATGGGAAACTCTTTCCAACGTGGATGGGTGACCTTTCCAGTCGATTCTGGAATCTAACATCTGGGGTTCATCTATCATCTGGGAATTATGCTGGTTTGAGATAACTTATAATCTCGAGGTGGCTCGTCTTTGAAAAGCGAGGCTCTTTAGAAGTTGATGGTGGACTACAGCAATAACTCTTCATTAGGGCATTGTCATCACATGTCCTCTTCTTTCAGATCCTAACTCTGTGTAGTGTACATAGGCGCCATGACCTGCAGCCTGCTTCTATTAGGCCTACTGGTATATGTCTGCGGTCAGTGGGTTAGTAGTTAATGCAGGCTGTCGCAAATCTTAAGACTAATATACGACTGCTCACTGACTATGTAAAGCTAAATTACTTTACCTTACCAATATACTAAAATTGACAGTGTGATATATTTATAACGCGGCTAGTCTTTAGTGGTGACACCATCTTTTGTCTGGTCATACCTAAATCAAGAACTGTTCTCGGTGAACGAGCTTTTTCGGTTGCTGGGCCTGCCTTTTGGAACTCTCTTCCTGTATCTGTGCACTGTGCTCAGTCGCTTGTGTCATTTCGTTCTCGGCTGAAAACTTACCTCTTTCGATAGCGCATTGGATAATACGTTGTCATGGAGAGCGAGAGGTACCGAGTTCGAGTTCCGTAGGGCGGATATGCTTTGTAGGCTGCTATTATATAGCGCCGTGTATTGCAGGCTGTCTGTTCTGTTAGTAGTTAAGATTTAAATTGCATAACATGTAAATGTACAGCGCAGTGCGTTAGTCAGGCGCTTCAATAAAGAAAAGATTATTATTTATTATTATGACCCATCCACTCCATCGCTTTCGCATTTCCATAAACCATCAACCAAAACCTAGGCCACTGCAACACAGTGCCTACGTTCCTTCTCTCTGCTCTTATGGCAACCGAATTTTGATTCCTCCGACTTGACGTAGCGCCCGTGTGTAGGCCTATGGCCTGCGATTAGCTTTCGATTTAGCGCTTTGGATATCTCCAAACACACGATTATGATTACGAGGATATTTGCTGTTACGGGAACGTAACAGCTTTGATGAGGTAAGGTCGCCGTCAATGGCCGTGACAGCCATAAAACGTCCACGACAATACAACTCATTCGCTGATATAATTCGAGAAGAAAACTTCATGTCTGCTTGTTACTGTTTAACGACACTGTGTCATTACAAAGATGATTAGCGTCGTCCTCCTCCTTTTTCCAGGCTTTGGACTGGCACTACCAGAGTGCGAGTAGTGGCTGAGTTAAACTTCATGTCAGGTGGAGTAGGCCTAAAGTAAAGTCGACTAAACACGGTTGTCGACTGAATCGACTTGGCTCGGCCGACGATTGGCTTCGTTTAACACTAACTAACCAATAGCAATGCAGAAAAACTCATAACGGTGAAAACTTTACAAATATTTTCCTGTCAATTTTTGTACCCTTTGATGCCATTAGACATAGTTAAACGTTCGTTAAACGTAATGTCTTGTCTTGTCTTCAACCATCCTCGATCCGAGAGTTGGTCGCTCCATGGACAAAGTCTTCTCCACCTTTTTCTATCTTCCGTCTCCGTCAACAATCGATGAAAAGGCATATTCATCCATGTGCTGATGTTGTTAAGCCATCCCATTCTCGGTCTTCCCCGCGTCCTTGCTCCTGGTACAGTTCCCTGTATAATCTCCTTTTCCAGGCAGTTTCCCTGTTTCCTCATTAGATGCCCAAAGTATGTAAGTTTCCTTCTTTTAATCTGATTGAGTAGACTTCTTTCCGTTCCTGTTTTCTCTAACACCCATTCATTTGTTTTTTTTCTATCCATGATACTCTCAGAATCTGTCTTAGGCATTTCATTTCAAACGCATTTATTCTTTCTTCATGAGTTTCATCTTTGTATCCATCTTTATGTTATGGCTTTTCCATAATTGTTTCAATGATGTTATTGTATTAAGACCTCTAGCCAACTTCTCTCTTATATCCTTGACGTCTGTTGCATCTTCCGTTATCAAAGATCCCAGATATCGGAATGTGTCTACTTGTTCCAACCTTACTCCTCTAATTTCTATGTTACACATTTTCCCTTTTTGTGTCATCACTTTTGTTTTTAAAAGTAATACTTTTTGTTTTAAACGTAATACAATGCCGTTATTAGACACCTTTAAAACGTTATCAACCGTCGACATAATAATTGGAAACTGCCTGTGTTAGTTACTAGTTTCATGCTCGACCGCAAATCGTCTATAACTTCAATAGGTTAATCATTTGTAAAGTAACGCGTAGTTGACGGCTCTCGCAGTCACAAGATGTCACTACAAATTTGATAAAGCCGAAGTTCTTCGGACACCTTTAAAACTCTTAATTTCTAAGTTACATATATTTATGACACGATTGGTGTTTACTAACAAATAACTTTTCCTAGCCGTGCCAGTACGTAGCTTCACTAAAACGCCGCCAGTCTGTGTGCTCCGAAAGTGCCCGTCCTACGCGTGATATCTTAGGAGGGTGACGCTAATCATCTTTGTCATGATCCAGCGTCGTTAAAACGGAAACTACTTAACTGAGTTTTCTTTCTAGGAACCATCCAGTCGTTCATCCACCATCAGCTGTCTCGAGCTCCTCTGTCCGCAACTCCTCAGTCTTTAAATTCACAACTGTAGTCCTGCCTTTTCAAGAAATATTACCCAGATCTTCCACTCCACGGTTTTCCCATTTCTATCATCCATCAACCCAAATCCAGACCACTGTAACATAGGATGTCGTTAAATAATTAAACTACTCCCATTCGTGAGAGCTGTACAGAATTTTTTCTTTCGGCATTTGATGCCACAAGATGTCGTTAAACTCTCGATCCGTTTATTTTATGCAGAACTATCATAATGTATCAAAGTAAGACCTTCGCAGTAGCCTATCTCAAATTTAAGGCTATTTAAATATCAATTACGCTTATGGTTGACTCATCAGAACGATTAGTTGGGTTCTAACCCCTCTTTCTGTTTGTTTGTTTTTTCTTAGTCAAGCTTTAATGACTTGTACTAGTACGTTAATAATTGTATAATTGAAGAAGCTGTGGAATAGTTACTTGAAGGATTAACCATACTTCATTTAACACTGTTTCATCGAATTGTTTAGATATTGATCTTCTTAGTAAATTGCAATGTTATTATTTAGTTAAGAACATTATTTAGTTGAACCTTTCTTTCTTACATATTGATCTTCTTAGTAAATTGCAATGTTATTATTTAGTTAAGAACATTATTGAGTTGAACCTTTCTTTCTTTCAACTGACTAACCAGCCATAAATGATTATTGTTAAAAGGGGTGACCCTAATTAAGCGGGGCTTGTGCCCCTTTTGGGTCTTCCCTGTTCCCTAGCCAATGCACTGATATGTAATAGTCAAGTTATAACTGTTGTTAATTGTTATATGCATTGTGCTTCTGGAAATAAAAAGTTGTCAGTCAGTTGTCAGTTATGTACTAGATGCTTATAATATTATGAATGCACTGTACTAGATAACTTCTGTTAACCATCTAGAAACTGACTGCGTATAATTATAGGTGGCCCTAACCAGCGGGACCCTGGTCCCTTCTGGGTTCCCTTTTGTGACCAACTGATCTTTGTTCTTTGTACAGCAAAATGTTACTTTATCAATGTTTGGAGCAATAAATTGATGGTTATCGTTATGGTTAAGGTGAAGTCGACGTCGTCGACCTTTACAGCCATGAGACGTCGTTAAACAATGTTTTATTTCAACAATATCTATGTATGAACGATAAGAACTGTTCAAAATAATATCTCTCGACGTAAACGGCATCTGATATCATAAGATGTCGTTTAACTCTGGATCCAAGCTGACTGTGATAATAGGATGCCGTTAAAAGATGATTAATACAATGCTCTCATAGACACCTTTAAAACGTGACCTACCGACGCTATATATAACAAGCAACCGCGTTCATATACTAATATTTGCATAAGATTCTTTATGTAATAGCAGTTTCGGTCTGTATAATATTATAAACCAACGTAATACAATGCACTCTTTATACACCTTTAAAACGTGACGTACCGATGTTATATAACAACCAGTTGCGTTTATATACTAATGATTGCATATGGAACATTTTGTATGATCAGTTACGGTCTGTATATTATAAGCCAAAATAATTTCAACGTCAACGACCTTCGTTGCCATAAGAGTGTGAGGGTTCAACTCCGCCACTACCTATTTGTGGTAGTGTCAGTCTTAAGTCTGAATAAAGGAGGAGGGCGACGCTAATCATCTTTGTTATGACACAGTGTAGTTAAAAAGCAACTAAACAATCATATGACTGTTCTATCATCCTTAAAAGGACCAAATCGTATAAAATAATAATAATATCTAGTTGTTTGCTGCCAAAGGAACATATGACAGGCTGCTGCAACTAATTTCTGTCGACGTCAAAGGCGTTTTATGCCAGAAGATGCCGCTAAACCCTGGATCCATCTATATCCCAATAATGGAACTTCACCACTGCCCGTACTCTGGTAGTGCCAGTCTCAAGTCTGGAAAAAGGAGAAGACGACATCAGCGACCATGGAAGACAGCCATAAGACGTCTTTAAACTCTGGAAACTACTTCTAATTGCCCTAACAATAAAAGTCTCAGCAAATGGCAAAAACAAATCGGGGGAAATTCTATGAAATCGTTGTCCGACCGACGTCATGTTGATGTCATGAGCTGTCTTTAAACTGTTGGATTCTGTCATTTCAGTCAGAAGCCTGAACCACTAAGGACATTGATGGTAAGAATCTTAGTTGTGAAAGAAGGCCGTAACAGAAGAGACAGTGTTAACAGGGTTTTCTTTGTCCGTCCCTCTACCCATTACATCGCTCACCCACCAACCATCTGCCACTTATTCTCTAATTATATAACACAAAATAATGTCTGCCATTAATTATTGGTAAAGTAAGGTCATTGTGAACGACCCTGGCAGTCACAAGATGTCACTCAACATTAGATAATACATAACTCCTTTGGACACCTCTAAAACTTTGAGTATGTAAGTTATATATATTTAAGACGCGATTAGTCTTCAGTGCTAGCAGCGCAATGTGATATAAGGCACAGTGTCGTTAAACAGCAAAGTTACCAAGTCTTTAGTTACAACGTAGGCTCATTTTCTTACACGTGCCAGTCCGAAGTTTGAATTAAACGCGGCCAGTCCCTGTGCTCTGATAGTGCCCGTCCTAAGCGTGATAATGGCGGAGGGTGACTCTAATCGTCTTTGTTACGACATGACGTCGTTAAAAAGGAAGATATTTAACTGCGTTTCTTTCTAAGAGCAACCCCCGCGCCATCCACCATCAACTATCTCAAGCTCCTCTGTCTCTAACTCCTCATGATTCACTTGCAAGACTATATAGGCCTATTCCATCCTTTTCAAGAAATCTTTCCTGACCAATGATCACCATCAACTCCAACGCTTTCTCATTTCTATCAACCATCAAACCAATCCAAGCCTACTGCAGCAGCTCCCTCATTTCCTTCTCTCTGGTCTTATGGCGAACGAATTATGATCCCTCCGACTTGACGTAGCGCTCGTGATTAGGCCGATGTCTGCGCTTAGCTTTCGAGTTAGCGCTTTAGATATTTCCAAGCTCACGATTAAGATTAGCAGGCTATAGCTGTTACGGGAACTTAACAGCTGGAATATGGTAAGGTCGACGTCAATGACCGTGGCAGCCATAAAACGTCGTTAAAAACTGGACAATACAACTCATTCGCTGATATTATTCGAGAAGAAAACTTTATGTCAGGTTATGTAAAGTAGGTCGACTATACCCCGTGGTCGATCGAATCGAGTGGTTCGATCGACGATTGGCTTCGTTTAACACCAACTAACCATTCGCAATTCACAAATACTCATAACGGTGAAAACTTTACAAATATTTGCCTGTCAGCATTAGCGGCCTTGAATGTCATTGAACATCGATAAGCGCGCTCGCTAAACTTAATACAATACTAATATTAGACACCTGTAAAACGTTATCGACCGACGATATAATAAGTGGCAACTGCCTTTAATAGCTATTATGTTGTGCTTCCACACCAATCGTGTGTCACTGAAAATTATTATTGCATAAAATCAGAGATGTCATCAATAATAATTGATAAAGTAAGATCGTAGTCACAAGATGTCACTAAACAGCGGATAATACCGAAGTTCTTTGACCACCATTTAAATGTATAGTTTCTAAGTTACATATATCTTATGACGCGATTCATGTTTAATTCCGCCACTGTTCGTTTTCTGGCAGTGCCAGTTCCAAGCCTGGATAAAGGAGGAGGGCGACGCTAATGATGTTTGTGTATTGCAGGCTGTCTGTTCTGTCAGTAGTTAAGATTTAAATTGCATGACATGTAAATGTACAGCGCAGTGCGTTTGTCAGGCGCTTAATAAAGAAAAGATTATTATTATTATTATTATTATTATTATTATTATTATTATCACACAGGGTCGTTAAACTGAAATTACTACTGTAACAATGGTGTGCCTAAGTTTGGCATCACCACAACTTTTGGCGTGTCTTCAACTTCAGGCCTAGAGCTAATACAATTGATTCTATTTAGTGTTGACATGAAATAACGAACATTTACGATTGTAAGCCTTCTCTATCATATTCTGGCACATTGCACTTTGATGCACTATGCACAATTAATCGCGATCCAACTTTGACGCACAATCCGTCATTTTTGAGGTTTCTATAGGAGGTTCATGTCATCGTACCATGACTAATGTGAAATTAAACGTCATATATTTTAAGAAGCTGATTTTCAAAGCTAAATACAACCTCTGTAACACTAAATAGACTTAATTGTATTAGTTCTACGCCTGAATAGAGATAATAGATTCGATTTAGCGCTTTAGATATTTGCAAGCTCACGATTATGATTACGAGGCTATTTATTGCTGTTACGCTCCCGTAACAGCTATGATAAGGTACGGTCGGCATAAATAACCGTTGCATCCAAAAGACGTCGTAAACACAGGGCAATACAACTCTCTCCATACTGTTATTGGTGAAGAAACTGTCCTAACGTAACGTCGAATTCACAAGATTTCGTTAAATACTGCGATGCTCTTCTTAGACACCTTCAAAACGTTGCTCAACGAAGCTTTTTAATTAAGCAAGAGCTACCGCTTTGTCAATTACTTGGTTTCTATGAGCATTGAGCATAGGCAATGTAAGATCGATGTCAACGGTCCTGGCACGATAAGGTGTTGTTAAATTTAATACTGGAAACTATGCACTACGGTCACCCAGCTAAACTTCGTCACTGCCCGTATTCTGATAGTGCCAGTCCCAAGCCGGGATAAAAAAGAAGGGCAACGCTGATCATGTTCGTTAGGACACTGTTGAATCTACACTTTGCGCGTTGAAAAGCGCATAGATTTGAATGTCGAGCTAGCATGGTCCGTGCATGGGGATTTGGGATCTTGAATGGCGTTGGACCCATTCAAACTGGCAGCAGTGGTGATGGATCTCAACCGATTTAATTCACTGAAAAATTAGCAGGGTCGAGGCCATACGGTCACAATAGGATAACGTCCACTCACACACACACGCACGCACACACACACACACACACACGCACGCACACACACACGCACACGCACACGAATACTTATTTACTAGTGCTGGGCTTTTAGCGCGTTATAAACGCGATTAATGCGTTAATTAATTAGCGCGATTAAATTTGTTAACGCAGTTAACGCGATTGTCATTTATAGAAATGCGCTAAAACAATTCTTGATTAAACCGCTGAGTTTAAACTTTAAACTTTAAATTAAAAGGTTAAAAGTAAAAACAGGTGGTAAAAGCATGTTTGCTTTTTGTTTATTGCCTGCAAGCATTTACATAGCGCCTACTGAAAGTAACTACTCAGAGTCGGTAGAGTAGTTGTACTTGTTATCTATTGTGACATGCGTTAAAAATTAATCGCGTTATTAAAAATTTTAATCGTGCGATTAATTCGTATCAAAATTTGTAATCGTGGCCCACCCCTATTAATTACATTACCTGCTTGAGTCACTGTAGTAGACGGTTTGATTCGTTGCGTCGAAGGCAATGGCTGTCATGTCGTAGAAGAACTGACCATTGACCAATCTGTAGACTGACCTATCGTCTCCGTATTCAAGGCCGACCATCTCGATGCTCGTCATGTCGGCTATCAGCAGAAAGTTCTCCGGATCTGGAATCAACGACACAGTCAAGTCATGATGATGACAACAACAACAATAATAACGAGTCGTTCCAGGCGTTCATTTATTGTTTTCGGGCATTGTTTTAAGAACCCGAGGAGTCATAGCTAACTGAGGGAGAATAATAATAATAATCAGAACCCCTATTATCGATTTCTGTGTTCCAGTATGTAACGCAGTAAAAGATTGGTATAGCGCATTAGATCCTTTATGTCACATTCTATTACACAATTACCTTTAGCACAGTGTACAAATGTGACTTTTGTCCTACCAGATGTATGTGTAACACTGTGCGTGTGTCTGTGTGTACATGTATGCATGTATGCGCATGCTCATGTATGCAGAGTGTGCATGTGTATGTTTGTGTATGTATGTATGTGTGTATACATATGTATATGTGTATGTTTTCATAACCATAAATTTTATTGAACCCAAGTATAAAACATCGAAAAGCAAGTACAAAAGAGAGAAAAAACAGACAAGCAACAAGTAAATGTGCATGCGTGTATGCATGAAAGGATGTATGTATGCAGTTATCTGTACTCTATATCCATGAATGCATGTATGCATGTTTTTGGGTAGGCCTATAATTTAACAGCGCCTTTTGATTAGCGCACAAAAGAGCTCTTCGCAAACACAATACAAAAGATAATACAGATCTGCGTGTAAATGAAATGGTTCTACTTACCAATGCAATCCGTTGAGTATTCGCTGAGGACATTCGCTCGGTCTGAAGGACAGGAACATCTATACGAACCGTTCATAGACTGGAGACAGATGTCGCTACAGTTCGCTTCTGAACAAACGCTTCTTGCTACAAGACCAACACAAGGAACAGTCAATCGTAACTGTATCGTAACTTAATCGTTACAATTTTAAGGAAATCGCAACAGTCCATTGTAACTGTATCGTAACGTAATCGTAACAGTTGTAACGTAATCGTAACAGTCAATCGTAACAGTAACTGTGACCGTAAACTCGAGAGGATCTGAAGTGCTGCTTTAAAAGCTAAGCTCAAAGCTCCAGACTAGAGCTGTGTCAAGTCAGAAGGGATGTCCAGATATGCAATAGGAGGCATAATATTATATTAACGAGTCTAAGTATTGGTATCATAATACTTATCGGATTAATTTTCGGAAGTTAGACACGGAGCAGAAACTCGTGGTAACATGAGAACCGTATTTACAATTGGTCATTGTGAGGCTAAATCAAAACAACAATATAATTTATTTGTCTCTATATACTTTTACCATTCACTTAGTAATTTGCAGGAGTTCCAACAGAGTCATTGTAAAAAATGTCTTATCTTTACTATTAAACTCCAGTGGAGTTTTATAGATGTGAGTAAGCAAGATTGTCACCATGACCTTGTCTATATTTGGGAAGTAGTTGTCTTGACACGAGGTAGCGCTCGTGAATAAGCTGGTGCCCTGCGCTGTGCTTCAGAGTAGCGCTTTAGAAATATTGAGTTTACGCTTATGTCTTACCGTCCAGTGCAGCTGAACTGGGAGTGAAGAGGAGTGACGCTGGTTGTCCAGAGTTGTTCATAAGAACCTCAGTTCGTCCAGTCGTTGGGTCGTAGGAGATGACTGTTCCGTTGTCCCAGTCGCTCAGGAACAGCGTCGAGGTTCCGTTAGCAGCGATTCCAAACGGTGTCTGCGGGGAAAAGCAACCACTTGTTAGACGGACATCTGTTACTTTATTCCACATGGTAGCTTATTGTTTGAAAAGGGACACAAATTGTACTACACTTGATATTGTCATGCCATTTCGTTCTCAGCTAATAACTTGTCTCATTCAAATTACTTATGCACCACAGGCCGCCTCTCTCTCTCTCTCTCTCTCTCTCTCTCTCTCTCTCTCTCTCTCTCTCTCTCTCTCTCTCTCTCTCTCTCTCTCTGTGTGTCTGTTTCTCACACTCTGTCTCTGTCTCATCCTGTCTGTCTCTGGCTCTATCTCTGGCTCTATCTCTGTCTCTGTTTGTCTCTCTGTCTGCCTCTCTGTCTCTCTGTCTATGTCTCTCTTTCTCTCTTTCTCTGTCTGTCTGTCCATTATAGTAGATACAAGCGACCCTCATCGATAGGAGTGAATCATAGTTTTAAAAAAACGGTTAGTTAGGCTTACTAAAGATTGCATCAAACTAGTTTAACCTGTAACTCAGTGAGGTTCGTTATAGTCACGCTCTTAGCTCCGTCTGCTGCGAAGCTGATACGGTAGATTGAAGGAACAGGTGTCCCGCGAAGTTCCCTTGTCTTGAAGCGGGAATCGATGACGTAGACTGGCGTATCAAGGGCAACCACCCCATTGGGGTTTTCCAGTCCACTCAGGAGAGTTTCTGACCCTGACCCATCGAGGTTTGTTCTTACTACCTTCGCTTCGCTGCCCCAATCCGTATAGTAAAGGAAACTGGTAGAAAATGTAAGAAAGTCTTTATTGTTCGTAAGAAAATACATGTTGAGTAGATGCATGCTAACTGATGATCATAATTCAAGCAGGCTTCTGGTTTAATTAATATCCCTTGTGTAAGCACATGTATTACGGCTGCCACGGCCGTTTACTTCAACATTACGGTACTTTACCTCATAAACTTACAGTAGTTTCTATTTAACGACAACACTGTGTCATAGCGAAGGTGATTATCGTCGTCCCTCCTTTACTCACGCTTAGGTCTGACACCACGGCTGTTCCGAAGTTATTATTTAAAGTGGTGGTAAGTTCTGAAGATTTTCGTCGCTGGCTAGGAACTGGCGTCAACCAACTACAGGCAGTGATGGAGTTGTGTGCACGTTTTGAACCCATTTTCTATTCTATTCAACCATAGATATATCAAAACCATGCTTCTGAATTAATACTATTATTAATGTGAATTAGAGCAACGCGATACATTAATGCGATGCAGCTAATGCAATGCAGTTAATGTGATCGATAAGTACCCTCTTTGTGAGTCGACCCACAGACCGCGAGGTAGTTCCACATCAGTGACGATGGCCCTTCGACCTTTTCCATCGAGTCCAATGACCTCGATCCGGTGCCAGGAATAGGCGACGCCGTCCACCGTGACGAAGTCCGCGTTCGTAAAGTAAAGATTCCTGTTCCGCCAGTCGACATGAAGCCCTGGAATGTAATGCAAAATTAAAGCAAATATAATTTAATGCAAGGCAAAGTAAGTACGGTTAGGTAAGTACCTTAAGTAAGTAAATAAGTACCGTACTTTAACTTGCGTTAAGCTGTGGAAGTGCATCTGTTATCAATGCTGTACGAAATTACAATTAGCCTACAAGGTCTACTCTTTCGCTATTCTGTATGAACGAAAGAAAAATGAATGAATGGCTGAAAGAAGGAATGTATGTATGTATGAACGAATGAATGAATGAATGAATGAACGAATGAAAGACCTAATTGATTAATTAATTAAGTCTTTAATTAACCGGTGGCGCTTTCCAAGGCGACCGCTACAAAGGCATGGGTGATAGCGATGGTAGAGTATTTAACCCTCTTGGACACAGTTGGCGTTCGCAACTACGATTGATTTTAAAGGAAGATGAGACATGGCATACGTGTCGGGCATTATTATTGTTATTATTGTTTAGAATTTGTCAGTTTCATTTAATGGTGCTTTAATGTGGGTATGTCGACTCTGTTGTTGCTTAGTAGCCTACTCGACTAGTAGTTTCAGTTTAACGACACTGTTTGATATTGAGTCGCATTACATTGTTAAAAAGGTGTCGAAGCAAACTCTTAATTTGAAGATAAATATGCCAATACCTTGCTATTAAATTATTATTGTATTGTATTTGAACACTTGTTATAGCGCCCCAACCAGATTTCCCATTCAGAGGCGCTCCCGACTACTGCGCGAACGCTGAATCGGAGTTTCACGCCGAAGCGCATGAGCAATTGCGAGTGAAGGACTTGCCCAGGGTCCCTACGCAGCGACTTTGAGGTGGATCCGAACCCGCAACCCTCCAGCTGCAAGGCTCCGAACATACCCCTACACCACCGCGCCCCAGTTGAATATTATAATTATATTATTATTATTATTATTATTATTATTATTATTATTATTATTATTATTATTATTATTATTATTGTTATTATTATTATTATTATTATTATTATTATTATTATTATTATTATTATTATTATTATTATTATTATTATTATTATTATTATTATTATTATTATTATTATTATTATTATTATTATTATTATTATTATTATTATTAATGATTTGGCATCGATTGACAGATTTTACGTAGAGCGAGGGGTTTTGTCTAAACGTGGATGATGGTTAAATTCCAATGACGCATCGGTTCTCTTACCGTCTACGATTCCAAGGCCTTGAGTGGCTTCAATGAACGTCTGCTGAGTGGTAGCACCACCTACAGGAATCCGGTAGATGACTCTGTCTTTCACGTCACTCCAGTACACAGTCTACAGCAATGACAAACACTTCAGAATTCAAGATTCATATCATTTACTTACTCATTTTATTTAGTTTGTTATTATTTATTCATTATCCGTCCGTAATCGGAATCTAGTATAGCTTTGTCGGATCGAATTTACTACTTTAACCCACGTTGCAAAGAGGAGACTAGACTTGCAAACACCTAGCCTACCTGATTGACTGGATCATAAGCCACTCCAATCGGCCTTGAACTGTATGCAATCAGGTGAAGTTCGCGGCTCACTGGGTCACTGCTCACGTCAATCAAACCGACATGGCCATAGTAAGCGTCACAGTACAGCAGAAGCTCCGAAGGAACTGAGGAAAAACATCCAGACATGTTAATTAAAAGAACAATCATTTGCTTTAAAAATCCACGCAGATATGCATTCTACTCAAAACTGAGACCCTAAATGTGTATAGAGACCCTAAATGTGTGTAAGTTCTCAGCTGAATCTAAGTTAAGTTAGTCTAAACTTAGAAATAGTAACGAATTGCTAGCGATCCTAGTTTTGTAGCTAAAGTTTTCCAACAGACATGTAGCGTCTTTTAAGTAGCTCACACGGGCGCACAAGGGCTATCTAGCCATAATTGAATATTGTTAAAAAGGGTGACCCTAATTAAGCGGAGCTTGTGCCCCTTTTGTGTCTCCCCTGTTCGCTAGCCAATGCACCGATGTGTAATAGTCAAAGTTATAATTGTTGTTAATTATTGTTATATGCATTGTGCTTCTGGAAATAAAAAATTGTCAGTTGTCAGATAAGTCACGTTACCTTGAAACAGTTACATCTATTTTTTCCAACGCAACATGTGTGCCCTAGCCTAAGAAAGCTCTCGTATTCAAGTTTGATCTCTGATTACTGGATTTTGGTGGAATTGTGGACTAATAATAATATTACGTTAAAACCGCATCGTTTACTTTTTCTTAATACATTTTTCACACAAAAATTAGCTTTTTCGACTTCATAAAGGGTTTTTATTTGGCACACTCGCGTATGTTTTATACATCACAGAACACAAAAACACGTATAATACAATAGTAATATTGAATTAATTGCAAATCTATATAGCGCCAGTGGCGTAACGAGGGGGCAGGGGGCGGCCGCCCCGGGCGCAGGACGGGGGCGCAAAATTAGGTCTGAAAATGTGTTTTTGTTAAAGAAATCAGGTAAAAATTAGGAAAATAGTTTAAAAAAGTAACTTTTGTACGTGAGTCTTGGGGGCGCGGGCAAAGGGGGCGCAAAATGGGATTTGACAAGTTTCTTGTTGAAAACAGAGGGAAAAAAAGCAAAAAAAAATGCGTCAGAAATTTTGGCGGAACTGAGAAAAAAATTTCAGGAAATTCTTGCCCCCGGGCGCACGAACCCCTAGTTACGCCACTGTATAGCGCCACTTCAAAAGAGACTCACCAGAGGCGCTCCCAAACTAACACAAAAAGCCACGATCAAACGAAATGGTCTTCGAGCGTAATGCAATATGTTGAGAACTTTAAGAATTTGATACACTCTCTCGCGTGTCTCAGTAGCTCAGAGACGTACAAAAGACCGTAAATACCTGTACAGCTTTTTCCATCTTTTGTCAAAACGAGAGCACCAAACGTCGGACAGGAACAACGATATTCTGATCCGCCAAGAGGAACACACAGATGGGAACATCCGCCTCGACTTGGTTGAGAACAAGGATTACTCTCTAAACAAAACAACGTTTCTATTATCACCTCTATTCTGACATACAATTAATTAGTAACTTATGTAGCACCTCGGTTAAAGCACAAGCATCAACCGACGTCGTGCATTCTCAATGGATCAGGTACCAACCTGGATTGGTTGTCCTCTACAGCTGCTACTTCTACCTGGAAGACACTCGGTGCACCCTTTGTTAATGCCTGAAAACTGCTCTTTAAACATGGTTGAGAACTGCTCCAACTGTAGGCTAGTTTAAATTCTGGTTTCCTGACCGAGCGGATATAGACCTAGCATTCTTTAACGGATTGATATGTCTAACATGGTTTCATTTTAAGCAACTGACGATGGTACACAGTAGTTACAGTTTAACGACACTGTGTGATAACAAAGATCATTAGCGTCGTCCTCCTCCTTCATCCAGTCCTTGAACTGTTACTACCAAAGTACGAGTAGTGGCGGAGTTCGACGATGGCGCCATTATTTTTATAACGGTGCTACATAAGCCGTGAGATTAGATTATACTTTATTCAATACTGAATTAGATTAGACTAGAATTTATTTTATTTCATTAGAGTTGGTTAAAATGCTAACGTGTCCGATTCGTCGACGTTGAATCCTCCGTCAAGGCGAGGGAGAAAAGGACTTCCAGTCCCAGATGGTCAGCCACTGTACGGATGGTCCCATTTGTTGTGAGGTCCAGTTCGAGGATGGAGCAGTCCTTCCAGACAGACACGTAGACCAGTTGACCCTGGATGGCCAGTCCATAGACGACCTTTGAACCTATGACCTCACTGAGGTTGAACTCCATCACAACCGACTTGTCTTGGAGGTTGAGTGAATTCAGAGATTGGATGCATTTGCCGGAAGTATTCGAACGAGGGTCACAAGCATCGACCCAGAAGAGTTTGCTAAAAAAATCAGGAGGCTCTGATTTAATCAGAAGAACAGTGTTGATTGCAGTTGAGTATAATATTATATAATTTGATTCAATCTATTACCTATAATATAATGCTATTATGTTACGTTTTGTTATCAATCAATTCAATCAATCAATTTTCGTTTATTCTGGTATTTTGCCATATACTTACTTATAAACTTACTCCCTCGACCCCAGTGCCCATGACCGAATAACCAACCCCCACTGACAGGTTGATGCGGAAAACATTTATTCTTAGGATGCTATAGACATTTTAACTGTGTTTATTTATGCCTGTACATCAAAGTGCGATCAAAAAATATACTTACTTACTGATTCTAAGTTTTGCTGTGCTATAAAATAATATCATGTTATGTTTTCGTATTTCTCATGTCACAAATACCATAGAGATGTTTTTGCATCCAAGCTGTGTTTATCGAGCCACTTTAGTGTAGGGTACATGTGGTTGAATCTTGATCCGAAAATAGGTTTGCGCCGGATTTTAGCCCTGAAGTCCAATTAATCGGATTCGGCGCATTCCAGGACTTCCGATTCAAATACCAAAAGAAGTAATATTAAATATATTAGTAGAGTAGTCCAATGTATTTTGTCATATTCTAAGAAGCCTATCAAATGGTTATAACTTATTACACATTGTATTCCCCAGGTTCAAATGCCATGTGGTCATACATTGTAGTTCTTATGTTTCAAATAGCATGTGATACCTTGCATGCGCTATATTCAAAGTGACATGAGGTAATACCTCGTATTTTGCCATGTTCCAAGTACCATCTGGTTGGGCCTGCTAACGTTCCTTTCAACCACTGTTTCCCTCTGTCGTCCATCCAGTTTACTTCTCTCTATGCGTCGAGTTTCTTGATCGTTCCAGTACAGAAATCTGAAAATCACAAAATAAACTAATCGAAATATCTTTAAATAATTATAGCAGAATTTTCGCTTTATGTCACTCATAGAGTATAGGATCGATATTTCGCATTCGTCGGCAGAATTTGTTACCTACGTTGATCACAGACATTCTTGATCCAGTAACAGTCAATCTTTATAGCAACTATCTGCTTTGTAAAATGTGTGTCTTGCATTAAGGATCCTGAGTGGCCGAGTGGGTTGGTAGCCCGCTCACCACGTCGGCGCCCCGGGTTCGATACCCGGTCGGTCGGTTAATCAGCGATTAATTTCTCGGATCTTTACTGCGGGTGGCTCGGTCGCAATATAAACGTGAAGTACAATACAATACAATACAACACATTACAATACAACTGGGGCGCGGTGAACAAGTGTTCAAATACAATACAATACAATTAATGGAAGGTATCTTACTTGGATTCATGTATTTATCAGGACACTTCATATAGCGCATTCACAACGGTACTGTGCCTAATACTAACTAACAGATCTAAACAACTGCGTTTTAAGACAGTTAGCAATGTGTGCTGCACAGTCAAAGGCAACAGAACGTATTTGCATTTGGAGAGTCCTCTATGCTAGTGTTCAATGACTATGTCCATTCCTCATTTGAACATTACGGTCAGCTAACTACGCAATGAGTAAAACAAACACCTATCATTTTCTATGAACTCTTTGACATTGTAACTGATTGCGGTGTGCCAATTAGAGTTGTCTTTCTCAATAAACGAATATAATTAGATGGTTCCAGATGGATGGTACAACACGTAAGATAGACTCGTGTTGAATTGCGACAGCGTGGCACCTGCATTTCTCCATTCACATACTTATTATTGCGCGTACTTCGAAAGCAGTTCCTTGATAAATCCTTACCCGTTGGTTGAGTCTACGACGATTCCCCTGGGATTCCCGAGGTCCGTATAAGCGATGATCTTCCGATTCCTTCCGTCGTAGTCAGTCATTTCCACCCTTCTTCTCTGCGCATCCGTCCAATAGATGTGACCAGCAACGCTGTCCACTGCCATCCCGTTCACCTCCAGTATATCTAAAACAAAAGACTATAATTACAATTGTAATTAGTCACTTCTACAACGCCTTGTCTAATGCACGATGCATTAACCGATGGAGCTCCAATCTCTGGAAGATCCGTTCCATATAAATAATATCGATTACTATTACGATGCGATATGCATCGTAATAGTAATTTTAATCTTAGAATAATTGCTTCAGCGCAAGTTTGACACTGTTTTCACGATGCTGATTAATTCCTGTTTTACGGCACTGTGCCATAACAAGGATGATTAACCTGGAGAAAGGAGGAGGACCTCCTTTAATACCTCCTTTCTCCAGGTTAGGGACTGGCACTACCATGATAGTACAGGCAATGGGGTGAGAGTGGTGGATTGTTAACCGAAAGGTCACTGGCTTGCGTGGCTGGAATAACCTTCCAAACATCTATTCAGAAGGTGAGAAGTGTTCACGGTTTAAATAGCAACTGAAAAGTCTTTATTTGGTGACTCTATAATAATACACTTATTGAGGTTTATAAGATTATCATTGGAAAGGAGGCGGTGCAGTGAAAGGGGGTCTCTGAATTGGCACCAAGCATGATGATTCGAGGACATGGGTAGCCTATAACTTATTTAAGAAACCAAAAGGAACACTATGGTAGAAATTCTTCAGTACTGGAGTCGTAGACTTGCGGTATGGTTTGGATGGTAGTACTGTCTCAGTGGACACTATCGTAGCTTTTAAGAAGAAACTAGGAGAGATAGGCTAGTAAGCATTGCAGGGTAATTTGCAGTGGTTCAAACACAGACTATAATCGTCTTCTGAAACACTTTAAACTCTGGTTATGCCATGTTACTGTTTGCGCTGATGTTTGACATTGTAAAGCGCCCAAGACAGCGCTATAGAGGACTCTACATAAATTTCGGTAGGCCTAATTACACTACATAACACTACATTACATTAGCTTAAAGAACTGCTCTTTGTCGTCGTCGTCGTCGTTATAAATGAATGAATTAATGTAAGAATAAACTGTCATTTATGCACCAAACGTAAATACTTGAATTAGAGGCACCGGAGTTGCTGCGGACAGAGATGGTAGCCTATTTGGCAGACGAGGGTGGAAGCTTTAGGTGGCCGATGCGATGCATTCATGAAATAGAAAGTTCTGGGCTACCGCGTGAAGGATGGGACTGTTTGGGCTGACCTTATAAGTAAAGCTGTCATGCCATTATGTAATGATATTACTCACCGTCAGAAAGAATACGTTGAACCTGCGATCCATTGAAGTTGGACCGATAGATTCCTCTCCAACGCAGGGCATTATTGGCCCAGAATAACAACTTCTTCTCAGCATCGACAGCAAGAGCAACGATATTCCCTCCATCCTAAAACACACAAAGGAGGCACCGGGATATTATTGTACTTTATTGTTATCATTATTTTTATTATTTTGTCAGTTTCGTTTAATACGATCCACACACACTAAACTGTTATTAAACGCAAACGCTTTATATTATTGAGTCTCGTTACACTGTTTAAAAGGTGTCGAAGAAAACCATTTTATTCAAACATAAATGTACCCAAACCTTGCTATTAATTTATTATTTTTTTTATTATATATATATATATATATAGAAAATAATAGGGGCCTACCAAGAATAATAACTAATTACAGCGGGACATATTTGTTTAAATATAATACTACTACTTGTATCCACAGTTTAACGGCAGCTTATGACAACATTGGCCGTTTCCGCCGACAAAGATTTTTTGGCATATTACAGCTCATTAACTTTACCTACTACTACTGCTGCTGCTGCTGCTGCTGCTGCTGCTGCTGCTGCTGCTGCTGCTAATAATAATAATAATAATAATAATAATAATAATAATAATAATAATAATAATAATAATAATAAATAAAAATAATAATAAATTTAAAAAAAAAATAATAATAATAATTTAATAGCAAGGTATTGGTACATTTTTCACAGCGCTGCTGTCGACTACAAATCATGTAGCCTACTCCAATGCCTGCTACCTCCTCTGAGACAAAAATAGTCACAACCGACGAACCAGACCACATAACTTCACTCTACCGCCCAAAGACGATCGAAACTTTATTTCACTGGATCTTTATAAGGGGATAATAATTATTCTAAAATTATCATAAGTAGGGCCTATCTGCTTTTCCCATAATACGTTAGTAGGAAAGAGACCTGATTTCTCCTTGTTAATGACATTAGCCATTTACTGCCTGTAACAAGTTGCGTCTGTGACAATAAAATAAATAATAATATCTTTTCTTTAATAAGCGCCTGACAAACGCACTGCGCTGTACATTTACATGTTATGCAATTTAAATCTTAACTACCAACAGAACAGACAGCCTGCAATACAACGGCGCTAATAGCAGCCTACAAAGCATATCCGCCCAACGGGGGCTCGACCTCGGTACCTCTCGGTCTCTGTGCCAGATGTTATCCAATGCGCTATCGGGTCCCCCGACAGCTTAGTTTCATGATTAAACGAATATTGATTGATTGATTGATTGATTGATTGATTGATTGATTGATTGATTGATTGATTGATTGATTGATTGATTGATTGATTGATTGCAATGGTTTGCTTCGACACCTTTTAAACAAAGTAATGAGACACAATATATACCCTACAGCATTTGCGTGTAATCAATGATCACTTACTCCACGCTGTTAAAAACAGTTAATAGCGAAACTGACAGAATAGCCTAATAACAATAATAAACTTACCAGTCTCAACTTGATTACCCACTGTAGCTTGACTTTGATTTCTCTGACTTCTCGGATTAAAACCGGACTTATCCAATTCATTGCGACTCTACACGTATGTTTCTACTTTACTAGACATAATTTGATGTTTTATCAATCAATCAATCAATCAAAACTCTTTTATTGAAGCCATGTCAAATAAAAATCACATAACATTTAACATAAAATATCAGGATTGGCCGCAAGAGGAGTCCCAAAAGGGATCAAGATCCCGCTAACTAGGGACACCTAAAACAACATTTCAGAAATTTGAATTAGTGATAGCTAAATCCTTAACAAACAGTGCAACATCAAGTTTCATACAGTAATGCAAACAGTAGGCCCTATAGTACATAGGAAATGCACTATGATAACAGCGCTATAGAAGTCATTACATGAGATTATTATTTAATATCATTATTAGGCATTTATTAAGGCCCACTATCTAATGATCAAGCATCAATCGATGGCGCTGAGCAAATCTGAGTGAAAGACTTGTTCAAGGTCCCTACAGAGTAATCGTATGAGTGGATAGTAAGCTAGCTCATGTTTCGTGTGCACTTCAATTTACCCTCAGTTCGACTTCATAGGGTCATTATAGGTGGTCAAAGTGTGTTAAAGAATTGGTCACATGACTCGCTAATTCATCACTTAGCCGCCATAGTTGAATCAAGATTGCGGAAGAAATTTTTAAATCGCTTGTTTCTTGGTCATTTTTTTTAGCAGATTTGACGTTGTTTTCTTTAAATTTTAGATCTTAATTAGAGCTATCCTTTGGACCTACATAATTTTGGCTAATTATAGCCGTTTTTCAGAAATTAAGGAGAAACAATGTTTTAAACCAAAAAAATCTGTATTTTTTACTTTTGCCACTTAAGGAGTTGAAAAATGGGAAACATTACCCAACAAATAGTAGGCCTAGTAGTTTCAGTTTAACGACACTGTGTGATAACAAAGATCATTAGCGTCGCCCTCCTCCTTCATCCAGGATTGCGACTGGCACTGACAGAAAGCGATCAGTGGCGGAGTTTACCCCAAAACTAATAATTAGCATTTAATAAGCTTTAAGATGGTACTATTAAAAGTGATATTATGTTGTGTCATTTGCTTATTGGATTCAATATTGAAATCTAGTGCAATATGGCGGCTAAGCTATCAATAAGCGAGTCGTGTGACCAATATTTATTTAGCACACTTCGACCACCTATAATAACCCTATGAAGTTAAACTGAGGGTACATTGAAGTGCATACGAAACATTAGCTATAGCTCCATGACTAGTAGCTCGAACCTGCAAGGTGAGCGCTCGAGACAAGTACATACATACTACACAGTAGCCGAATGGTTAGAGCTCTCACCAGAACAGATTTTATCGCCGGTATTCAGTTAAACAGTCAAGTTCCCAAGTTGCAGACTTCGTTTCGATTTGAGGGTCCTAACCAGGTGAGGAGGTAAGGCTGGGAGACAACATGGTGGTAGGATTGTGAGCTGCTTAACGATAGATACATACCTAGGCCTACTCTCGTGTGTCTGCGTAGCCTATTATTATTATTATTATTAAATAAATTTGTAACGCGCTTGATATTAAGCCTACGTCTTACCTGATTGATTACCGTAGTAGTTGCGCTAGGATTGCTGACAACGATCTTCAGGATGTGTGTTTCGTTGGTGACGAAAATATCTTAAAATAAATAAATGCGTTTAGTCGCCTGTTACTTGATTGTTCGATTAACTTGCTAGATTATATCACCTAAGTATTCTGACCTACTGTAACAGTCAACTGTTTAGTTATGCAGTCAATAAGGCGAATATTTACTAGGGCATGCTATAGCACTTCTAAATTTAGCTGCCTCGCTCTCTAGCTACCTACGTCCTTTCCCTCCACCCATCTAATGCTCTCTCACGCTCTGTCTGTCTCCGTCTATCTGTCTGCATGTAAGTCTATCTGTCTTTGAGTTTGTCTGACTCTCTCTCGCACACTTAACTGTACATCCCTCATCGTTTTACCTCCCTACCTCCATTACAGTTCAGATAAAGTAGAGACAATTTATTCGTACCCATCGCCGCCAAATGACTGGCGTCAGGAACTGATTATGATGATTAACAAACCAAAGACTAGGGAAGGGCAAAAAGGCGGTTAATAATTAACAACCGTGCATGGAAAACTTGGGTAATAATTATGGAGGCGTAGAAAGTCGGCTGATGAGTAGGCTACTGTGTCTGGTGCCTGGAGTTTACGACACGATGGAGATGGAGGGTGGAAGGTTTAGCCTTCCTCCTTTAATTATCTTAACAGAACTTCCTTAATCGTTTATCCTTCCTCTCTCCATCTTCTTAATTGTGAACAGTTCATCGTTTGTGCTTCTTCCTGGCATGAAACCGGCTTGTATTTCTCCAAGTGCTCTCTCAACATATTGCTTCATTCTGTTTGGTATGATTTTGGTGAAAACTCTCTACTTAAATGATCTGTAGGCTAATGCTTCTGTAAAATTTGCAGTCTTGCCGATCTCCTTTACTTTTGTATTGTTTTACTTTTGGACAATGAAGGTCTTTTACTGGTGCCTACTTAACAGTTGACAAAGCAATTATAATAGTTTTAACGGTTGCCAAAAACAGTTTAGATGTTTCTAAGCATTTGACATGATTTTAGCATATTTAAATAAAGCCTAGTCTAACGTTATAAAAGCAAAAAGCATAATACTGCATAGGCCAGAATGAACAGCCAACAAAGAAAGCCAAGCAGTTGTACACAACTGAGGTTATCTGACACCGTAATAGCATAGAATAGCATGCGACGGCGGCATTCATTCCACATCAATTAAACGTTAATTAGTGAATAGATGGCCTGAACCGGCGGAGCCTCAATAGTCGTTTCAATGGGACTTTGACATGAAAGTCATGCGTTTGCTTTGGATCTCGTTCAGTGGCTTTTCTTGCACGCATCAGCGAGTCTCAAGCAGAGAGCTTGAAAAGGCAAGAGTATAATGGGTGGGGGTGTGCAATGCTCTCATGGTCATACTTAGGCCTAGTTGCAATCCGCTCAAATTCTTGTCATTATTTCCATTTATCAACCAACTTAGACTGCCTGACTCGACGCATTTTAAGCATTCGTTTTTTTCAGCATGATTATAATCGTAAGCTTCAAACTTCTAAAGCGTCACTCGAACGCCAAGAGCAGGGCACCATCTTATTCACGAGCACTGCGTCGAGTCAGAGGGATTGTCCAACCTGCTATGTACTAGATAGCAATTTTCCTAGGACTGGTATTTAACCCTTTAACGGCTATAAGCGCCCAGGGCCGGCACAGTTAATATAAATACATATTATGTGTAGGTAAGAGAGAGTAATCAAGCGTATAACATTGTCGAATTGAAATCAGTAAAAAAGTAAGTGGTGAGCCCAAACAGCTAGTGGCAACTATATTGCCACCAGTGGTGGCAATATATATATATGCCATTAGCTGTTTGGGGTTTACGATGACGTGGCAACATACTTGCCACTAGCTGTTCAGACACCCCAAATAATTGTAGACTGGTACCCTGTTTTGATTTTTGTGTGTGCTAAAAAGGGTTAAACAGTATCTGGTAGTGACATCTTGTGAATCCACATGCATTAGGTTAGTGACAAAATACTGTACATTAGTTGTTTAGTATACCGCATGAAAGTGATGTAGTGGCAAATACATTGCCTCTAGCTTATAAAGGGTTAAGCAGTAAATATCGCTCTTCGTGGGATATTGTCCTGGAAACGACTCTCAAAGAAGTCTCATCCTAATCCATGCAAATCTCCTTTCTTTCTCTCAGAATAAACACATCGTGTCGTCTCTATTTTTCTGTTCCTATCTGGTCGCCTAGCAATAGAACCTTGTTTTTCAAGCGCTATTTCTGCACAACCCCTCTGACTTGACCTAGCACTCGTGAAGCAGCTGTTGATATGAGCTTAGCTTGTACGTTTCACTCTAGAAGTATTTTAGTTCAGAAAGCGCAGAACTTGATGTGTAACAGTTGAAGACTTTTGAAATGGTTTGGATGATAGTAAAGTCTCAATGTACTCTAATCACATCTTTTAACAAGAAGCTAGGAAGACCTTGGACTTTAAGTATTCCAGGATAACTTGCAGCGGTTTTAAAACAGATTGCAAACCCTATGATATATTTCAAGCGAGCTTCAAAGCTGCTTCAATCTAATAATTTATCGACTAATTTTTGTCACTCATATCGAGGAGACAGTCATTTCCCAAACTGTTATAAATGTCCAAAGTTTGTAACAGAAATAATTTTCTTTTTAACTAGAATGTCTAAATTGTAAAGCCAAAAAGCTCACAAGAAGACCATGCAGATCCGATCCATAACAGCTAACATGCAAATAAGAACTTAATTACTGCATTCAGATGCATTCAGAAAAAATCTAACTAGTTTACATTACCACAGATCAATCAGCAACATGATTCCCTTTGAAAAGTGCAGATGTAAACTATTTAAATATCTTACCAGTTTAAACGGCTAATATCAACTTATCCATTGATGCGTTGCTTTATGCTGCTACAAATTCTTACCTCAGTGCTAGACGTGAAATATCGAATGAGAATACCTGGAATGGTGAGAGGAGAGGTCGATGTATACTGCAATGGAGGAGTCGCGGTGAAAGAAAATTCAGTTGGAACCGAATGTTGCTCAGTCGTTCCATTCAGTTCTTGTTGCACTGTTGTCTGATCCGAAGTCGGCAGCGTTCCAGTGGCATTGTCGAAGTGGTACAAAGTTGAAAGATTAGCAGCTGGGGTAAATGCCGCAGTCTGGTTAGAGGCATTTTCTGTGCTAGTGGGAAACTCGGTTTCGGTTAAGTTAAAAAGAGGAGCGAACGTAGTCATGGTGTCATTCGAAGCGTACACGATAGTTGTCAGATTGTCGAAATTTCCAGTAGCTGCTGTAGTTTCGTTACCTTGATTGTCAACGGGGAAGGTCGTATTCTCAGTTAGAGATTCATTTACTGGATAGGTGGTGGAATTCAAATAAGGGTAACCTAGAGTCGTTCCTTCCCCATTGACGAAATTTTCCGTATAATTGACAAAAGTTGGAATTACAGTTGTTCCTGTTTCATTGGCAAAATATTCCGTAATATTGACTAAAGTTGGAATTGCAGTGGTTCCTGTTTCATTGGCAAAATATTCTGTGCTATTGTCCAAATTTGGAATTGAAGTTGCTCCAGATTCATTGGCAAAGTTTTCCGTAATATTGACTAAAGTTGGAATTGCAGTGGTTCCTGTTTTATTGACAAAATATTCCGTGGTATTGTCTAAATTTTGAATAACAGTGGTTCCTGTGTCATTGGTGAAATATTCCGATGTCTTGACTAAATCTGGAATCGCAGTGGTTCCTAATTCATTGGCAATATGTTCCGTGCTATTAACTACAGTTAGAACTGCAGTGGTCCCTGTTTTATTAGCAAACTGATTCGTGCTATTGACTAAAATTAGAATCGCAGTTGTTGCTATTTCATTGGTAAAATATTCCGTAGAATTGACTAAGTCTGGAATTGAAGTGGTTCCTGTTTCATTGGCAAAGTGTTCCGTTATATTGGTAAAGTATTCCGTTGCATTGGCTAAATTTGGAACTGCAGTGGTTGCTGTTTCATTGCCAGAATTTGGAATTGCAGTGGTTCCTGTTTCATTGGTAAGATGTTCCGTTGTGTTCGATAAATTTGGAATTACAGTGGTTCCTGTTTCGTTGGTAAGATGTTCCGTTGTGTTCGATAAATTTGGAATTACAGTGGTTCCTGTTTCGTTGGTAAGATGTTCCGTTGTGTTCGATAAATTTGGAATTACAGTGGTTCCTGTTTCATTGGTAAGATGTTCCGTTGTATTGGATAAATTTGGAATTACAGTGGTTCCTGTTTCATTGGTCATATGTTCCGTTATGTTGGATAAATTTGGAATTACAGTGGTTCCTGTTTCATTGGTCATATGTTCCGTTATGTTGGATAAATTTGGAATTACAGTGGTTCCAGTTTCATTGGTCATATGTTCCGTTATGTTGGATAAATTTGGAATTACAGTGGTTCCAGTTTCATTGGTCATATGTTCCGTTATGTTGGATAAATTTGGAATTACAGTGGTTCCTGTTTTATTGGCAACATGGTCAGTTGTGTTGGATAAATTTGGAATTACAGTGGTTCCTGTTTCGTTGGTAAGATGTTCCGTTGCATTGGATAAATTTGGAATTACAGTGGTTCCTGTTTCATTGGTCATATGTTCCGTTATGTTGGATAAATTTGGAATTACAGTGGTTCCTGTTTCGTTGGTCATATGTTCCGATGCATTGGATAAATTTGGAATTACAGTGGTTCCTGTTTCGTTGGTAAGATGTTCCGTTGTGTTGGATAAATTTGGAATTACTGTAACAGTGGTTCCTGTTTCGTCGGTAAGATGTTCCGTTGCATTGGATAAATTTGGAATTACAGTGGTTCCTGTTTCGTTGGTAAAATGTTCCGTTGTATTGGATAAATTTGGAACTATAGTGGGTCCTGTTTCATTGGCATAGTGTTCCGTGGTATTGGCTACAGTTGTAATCGCAGTAGTTTGTGTTTCATTGATAAAGTGTACTGTAGTATTAATCAAATCTGGGCTCAGAGTTGCTTCTGTCTCATTGATAAAGTTTTCCGTGGAGTTAACTAGAGTGGAGCTCTGAGTTGGTCTTGTTCCATTTGTAAAGCGTTCCGTAATATTGACAATAGCTGCCCTTCCAGCTGTTCCTGTTTCATTGGTAAAATGTTCCGTTGTATTGGCTAAATTTGGAATTACAGTGGTTCCTGTTTCATTGGTAAAATGTTCCGTTGTATTGGCTAAACTTGGAATTACAGTGGTTCCTGTTTCGTTGGTAAGATGTTCCGTTGCATTGGATAAATTTGGAATTACAGTGGTTCCTGTTTCATTGGTAAAATGTTCCGTTGTATTGGCTAAATTTGGAATTGCTGTGGTTCCTGTTTCATTGGTAAGATGTTCCGTTGCATTGGATAAATTTGGAATTGCAGTGGTTCCTGTTTTATTGGTAAGATGTTCTGTTGTATAGGATAAATTTGGAATTACAGTGATTCCTGTTTCGTTGGTACTATGTTCCGTTGTGTTGGATACATTTGGAACTATAGTGGTTCCTGTTTCATTGGCAAAGTGTTCCGTGGTATTGGTTACAGTTGTAATCGCAGTGGCTTGTGTTTCATTAATAAAGTGTACAGTAGTATTAATCAAATCGGGGCTCAGAGTTGTTTCTGTCTCAGTGGTAAAGTTTTCCGTGGAGTTAACTAGAGTGGAGCTCTGAGTTGGTTTGGTTCCATTTGTAAAGCGTTCCGTAATGTTAACCAAAGCTGCACTTCCAGCTGATCCTGTTTCATTGGTAAAATGTTCCGTTGTGTTTGATAAATTTGGTATTATAGTGTTTCCTGTTTCATTGGTAAAATGTTCCGTTCTATTGGCTAAATTTGGAATTACAGTGGTTCCTGTTTCGTTGGCAACATGTTCCGTTCTATTTGCTAAATTTTGAATCGAAGTGGTTCCTGTTTCATTGGTAAAATATTCCGTTGTGTTGAATAAATTTGGAATTACAGTGATTCCTGTTTCATTGGTCAGATGTTCCGTTGTATTGGATAAATTTGTAATTACCGTGGTTCCTGTTTCATTGGCAATATTTTTCGTTGTGTTGGATAAATTTGGAATTGCCGACGTTTCTGTTTCATTCGTAAAATGTTCCGTTCTATTGGCTAAATTTGGAATTGCACTGGTTCTAGTTTCATTGGTAAGATGTTCCGTTGCATTGGATAAATATGGAATTGAAGTGGTTCCTGTTTCATTGGCAACATGTTCCGTTGTGTTGGATAAATTTGGAATTACAGTGGTTCCTGTTTCATTGGCAACATCTTCCGTTCTATTTGCTAAATTTGGAACCAAAGAGGTTCCTGTTTCATTGGTAAAATGTTCCGTTGTGTTCGATAAATTTGGAATTGCCGACGTTTCTGTTTCATTGGTAAAATGTTCCGTTCTATTGGCTAAATTTGGAATTACAGTGATTGCTGTTTCATTGGTCAGATGTTCCGTTGTATTGGATAAATTTGTAATTACAGTGGTTCCTGTTTCATTGGTAACATGTTCCGTTCTATTGGCTAAACTTGGAATTACAGTGGTTCCTGTTTCATTGGTCAGATGTTCCGTTGTATTGGATAAATTTGTAATTACCGTGGTTCCTGTTTCATTGGCAATATTTTTCGTTGTGTTGGATAAATTTGGATTTCCCGACGTTTCTGTTTCATTGGTAAAATGTTCCGTTTTATTGGCTAAATTTGGTATTGCACTGGTTCTAGTTTCATTGGTAAGATGTTCCGTTGTATTGGATAAATTTGGAATTGAAGTGGTTCCTGTTTCATTGGCAACATGTTCCGTTGTGTTGGATAAATTTGGAATTTCCGGGGTTCCTGTTTCATTGTTTAGATGTTCCGTTGAATTGGCTAAATTTGGAATTAGAGTGGTTCCTGTTTCATTGGCAATATTTTTCGTTGTGTTGCCTAAATTTGGAATTACAGTGGTTCCTGTTTCATTGGCAACATGTCCCGTTCTATTTGCTAAATTTGGAACCAAAGAGGTTCCCATTTCATTGGTAAAATGTTCCGTTGTGTTCGATAAATTTGGAATTGCCAACGTTTCTGTTTCATTGGTAAAATGTTCCGTTCTATTGGCTAAATTTGGATTTGCACTGGTTCTAGTTTCATTGGTAAGATGTTCCGTTGCATTGGATAAATATGGAATTGAAGTGGTTCCTGTTTCATTGGCAACATGTTCCGTTGTGTTGGATAAATTTGGAATTACAGTGGTTCCTGTTTCATTGGCAACATCTTCCGTTCTATTTGCTAAATTTGGAACCAAAGAGGTTCCTGTTTCATTGGTAAAATGTTCCGTTGTGTTCGATAAATTTGGAATTGCCGACGTTTCTGTTTCATTGGTAAAATGTTCCGTTCTATTGGCTAAATTTGGAATTACAGTGATTGCTGTTTCATTGGTCAGATGTTCCGTTGTATTGGATAAATTTGTAATTACAGTGGTTCCTGTTTCATTGGTAACATGTTCCGTTCTATTGGCTAAACTTGGAATTACAGTGGTTCCTGTTTCATTGGTCAGATGTTCCGTTGTATTGGATAAATTTGTAATTACCGTGGTTCCTGTTTCATTGGCAATATTTTTCGTTGTGTTGGATAAATTTGGATTTCCCGACGTTTCTGTTTCATTGGTAAAATGTTCCGTTTTATTGGCTAAATTTGGTATTGCACTGGTTCTAGTTTCATTGGTAAGATGTTCCGTTGTATTGGATAAATTTGGAATTGAAGTGGTTCCTGTTTCATTGGCAACATGTTCCGTTGTGTTGGATAAATTTGGAATTTCCGGGGTTCCTGTTTCATTGTTTAGATGTTCCGTTGAATTGGCTAAATTTGGAATTAGAGTGGTTCCTGTTTCATTGGCAATATTTTTCGTTGTGTTGCCTAAATTTGGAATTACAGTGGTTCCTGTTTCATTGGCAACATGTCCCGTTCTATTTGCTAAATTTGGAACCAAAGAGGTTCCCATTTCATTGGTAAAATGTTCCGTTGTGTTCGATAAATTTGGAATTGCCAACGTTTCTGTTTCATTGGTAAAATGTTCCGTTCTATTGGCTAAATTTGGATTTGCACTGGTTCTAGTTTCATTGGTAAGATGTTCCGTTGCATTGGATAAATATGGAATTGAAGTGGTTCCTGTTTCATTGGCAACATGTTCCGTTGTGTTGGATAAATTTGGAATTACAGTGGTTCCTGTTTCATTGGCAACATCTTCCGTTCTATTTGCTAAATTTGGAACCAAAGAGGTTCCTGTTTCATTGGTAAAATGTTCCGTTGTGTTCGATAAATTTGGAATTGCCGACGTTTCTGTTTCATTGGTAAAATGTTCCGTTCTATTGGCTAAATTTGGAATTACAGTGATTGCTGTTTCATTGGTCAGATGTTCCGTTGTATTGGATAAATTTGTAATTACAGTGGTTCCTGTTTCATTGGTAACATGTTCCGTTCTATTGGCTAAACTTGGAATTACAGTGGTTCCTGTTTCACTGGTCAGATGTTCCGTTGTATTGGATAAATTTGTAATTACCGTGGTTCCTGTTTCATTGGCAATATTTTTCGTTGTGTTGGATAAATTTGGATTTCCCGACGTTTCTGTTTCATTGGTAAAATGTTCCGTTTTATTGGCTAAATTTGGAAATGCACTGGTTTTAGTTTCATTGGTTAGATGTTCCGTTGTATTGGATAAATTTGGAATTACAGTTGTTCCTGTTTCATTGACAATATTTTCCATTGTTTCACTGAATGTTGTGCTAAAATTATAAGAATTTTCCGTGTTATTAGACAAGCCTTGTCGTACCGTTGCTTTGCTTTCATTGGCAAAATAGTCGGTCGTATTAGGAAATGTTGGATTAGCAGTTGAGAATGTTCCATTGGCAAACTGGTCTGTCGCATTAGCTAGTGGTGAAATCGCAGTTGTTAATGTTCCATTTGGGAAATATGCGTTAAAATTAGTTGTTCGTACAGTGTCATTGTTATCGTGGTCGATGGCAACGGAGATCAAGTGGTTCACTGTTGAAGATGTTTCATTCGCAAGAGTGTTGTTTGGTGGAGGAACTGTTACGCTTTCATTTATATATTGTTCCGTTCTGTTAACAACGGAGCCTGTATCGGTCTCATCCATCGTAATTACCGAAGGCGGCGTTTTATCTCCCACTACAACTCTAAAAGTAGTGATCGATGCATTTGAATACTGTTCCGTGGCATTTGAAAACACGTTAGATTCTGATTCATTTGCAGAGTGTTCAGTCGTGTTTAATGTTTCAAGTATTGAAATTGTAGCTACGTTGACAAAATGGCTAGTTCTGTTAAAACTTGAATCTGTTGTGGTTGCGTTGACGAGGTGTTCTGTAGTGTTCACAACTGCGACACTCTGACTCGTCACTGTGAAACTTAGCTCTGTGTGGCTAAGTATTGAAGTAGTTTCGTTTGTGAAATATTCAGTGGTATTTAAGACAGGTGTCGTCATGGTTTCATTTACAAATGCAATGGTGTCATTCGCAAAATGTTTTGTTGCGTTAGAAGGAGGTAACACGGTGGTTTGATTGTGAGAGTGCTCCGTATTGTTGAGTTCTGGATGAATCGATGCTGAATGATTTCCTTCCACAAAGCTTGGAGTTGTGGCTGTGTCGTTGGAATAGTGCACCGTGAAACTTAACTCTGTGTTGTTGAGTTCTAAAGAAGTTTCATTTGTGAAATGAACAGTCGTGTTTAAAACAGGTGTCGTCATGGTTTCATTTACAAATGCAATGGTGTCATTCGCAAAATTTGTTGTTGCGTTAGAAAGAGGTAACACGGTGGTTTGATTGTGAGAGTGTTCCGTATTGTTGAGCTCTGGATGAATGGATGCTGAATGATTTCCTTCCACAAAGCTTGGAGTTGTGGCTGTGTCGTTGGAATAGTGCACCGTGAAACTTAACTCTGTGTTGTTGTTGAGTTCTAAAGAAGTTTCGTTTGTGAAATGAACAGTCGTGTTTAAAACAGGTGTCGTCATGGTTTCATTTACAAATGCAATGGTGTCATTCGCAAAATGTGTTGTTGCGTTAGAAAGAGGTAACACGGTGGTTTGATTGTGAGAGTGTTCCGTATTGTTGAGCTCTGGATAAATTGATGCTGAATGATTTCCTTCCACAAAGCTTGGAGTTGTGGCTGTGTCGTTGGAATAGTGCACCGTGAAACTTAACTCTGTGTTGTTGAGTTCTAAAGAAGTTTCATTTGTGAAATGAACAGTCGTGTTTAAAACAGGTGTCGTCTTGGTTTCATTTACAAATGCAATGGTGTCATTCGCAAAATTTGTTGTTGCGTTAGAAAGAGGTAACACGGTGGTTTGATTGTGAGAGTGTTCCGTATTGTTGAGCTCTGGATGAATCGATGCTGAATGATTTCCTTCCACAAAGCTTGGAGTTGTGGCTGTGTCGTTGGAATAGGGCACCGTGAAACTTAACTCTGTGTTGTTGTTGAGTTCTAAAGAAGTTTCATTTGTGAAATGAACAGTCGTGTTTAAAACAGGTGTCGTCTTGGTTTCATTTAGAAATGCAATGGTGTCATTCGCAAAATTTGTTGTTGCGTTAGAAAGAGGTAACACGGTGGTTTGATTGTGAGAGTGTTCCGTATTGTTGAGCTCTGGATGAATGGATGCTGAATGATTTCCTTCCACAAAGCTTGGAGTTGTGGCTGTGTCGTTGGAATAGTGCACCGTGAAACTTAACTCTGTGTTGTTGTTGAGTTCTAAAGAAGTTTCATTTGTGAAATGAACAGTCGTGTTTAAAACAGGTGTCGTCATGGTTTTATTTACAAATGCAATGGTGTCATTCGCAAAATGTATTGTTGCGTTAGAAGGAGGTAACACGGTGGTTTGATTGTGAGAGTGCTCCGTATTGTTGAGCTCTGGATGAATCGATGCTGAATGATTTCCTTCCACATAGCTTGGAGTTGTGGCTGTGTCGTTGGAATAGTGCACCGTGAAACTTAACTCTGTGTTGTTGAGTTCTAAAGAAGTTTCATTTGTGAAATGAACAGTCGTGTTTAAAACAGGTGTCGTCATGGTTTCGTTTACAATTGCAATGGTGTCATTCGCAAAATGTGTTGTTGCGTTAGAAGGAGGTAACACGGTGGTTTGATTGTGAGAGTGCTCCGTATTGTTGAGCTCTGGATGAATTGATGCTGAATGATTTCCTTCCACATAGCTTGGAGTTGTGGCTGTGTCGTTGGAATAGTGTACCGTGAAACTTAACTCTGTGTTGTTGCGTTCAAAAGAAGTTTCATTTGTGAACTGAACAGACATGTTTAAAACAGGTGTCGTCATGGTTTCATTTACAAATACAATGGTGTCATTCGCAAAATGTGTCTTTGCGTTAGAAAGAGGTACCACGGTGGTTTGATTGTGGGAGTGTTCCGTATTGTTGAGCTCTGGATGAATCGATGCTGAATGATTTCCTTCCACAAAGCTTGGAGTTGTGGCTGTGTCGTTGGAATAGTGCTCCGTGAAACTTAACTCTGTGTTGTTGTTGAGTTCTAAAGAAGTTTCGTTTGTGAAATGAACAGTCGTGGTTAAAACAAGTGTCGTCTTGGTTTCATTTACAAATGCAATGGTGTCATTCGCAAAATGTGTAGTTGCGTTAGAAAGAGGTAACACGGTGGTTTGATTGTGAGAGTTTTCCGTATTGTTGAGCTCTGGATGAATCGATGCTGAATGATTTCCTTCCACAAAGCTTGAAGTTGTGGCTGTGTCGTTGGAATAGTGAGACGTGAAACTTAGTTCTGTGTTGCTGAGTTCTAAAGAAGTTTCGTTTGTGAAATGAACAGTCGTGTTTAAAACAGGTGTCGTCATGGTTTCATTTACAAATGCAATGGTGTCATTCGCATAATGTGTAGTTGCGTTAGAAAGAGGTAAGACGGTGGTTTGATTGTGAGAGTGTTCCGTATTGTTGAGCTCTGGATGAATGGATTCTGAATGATTTCCTTCCACAAAGCTTGGAGTTGTGGCTGTGTCGTTGGAATAGTGCACCGTGAAACTTAACTCTGTGTTGTTGACTTCTAAAGAAGTTTCATTTGTGAAATGAACAGTCGTGTTTAAATCAGGTGTCGTCTTGGTTTCATTTACAAATGCAATGGTGTCATTCGCAAAATTTGTTGTTGCGTTAGAAAGAGGTAACACGGTGGTTTGATTGTGAGAGTGTTCCGTATTGTTGAGCTCTGGATGAATTGATGCTGAATGATTTCCTTCCACAAAGCTTGGTGTTGTGGCTGTGTCGTTGGAAGAGTGCACCGTGAAACTTAACTCTGTGTTGTTGAGTTCTAAAGAAGTTTCATTTGTGAAATGAACAGTCGTGTTTAAAACAAGTGTCGTCATGGTTTCATTTACAAATGCAATGGTGTCATTCGCAAAATGTGTAGTTGCGTTCGGAAGAGGTAACACGGTGGTTTGATTGTGAGAGTGTTCCGTATTATTGAACTCTGGATAAACCGATGATGACTTATTTTCTTCCACATAGCTTGGAGTTGTGGCTGTGTCGTTGGAATAGTGCACCGTGAAACTTAACTCTGTGTTGTTGAGTTCTAAAGAAGTTTCATTTGTGAAATGAACAGTCGTGTTTAAAACAGGTGTCGTCATGGTTTCATTTACAAATGCAATGGTGTCATTCGCAAAATGTGATGTTGCGTTAGAAGGAGTTAACACGGTGGTTTGATTGTGAGAGTGCTCCGTATTGTTGAGCTCTGGATGAATCGATGATGAATGGTTTCCTTCCACAAAGCTTGGAGTTGTGGCTGTGTCGTTGGAATAGTGAGACGTGAAACTTAACTCTGTGTTGTTGTTGTTGAGTTCTAAAGAAGTTTCATTTGTGAAATGAACAGTCGTGTTTAAAACAGGTGTCGTCATGGTTTCGTTTACAAATGCAATGGTGTCATTCGCAAAATGTGTTGTTGCGTTAGAAGGAGGTAACACGGTGGTTTGATTGTGAGAGTGCTCCGTATTGTTGAGCTCTGGATGAATCGATGCTGAATGATTTCCTTCCACAAAGCTTGGAGTTGTGGCTGTGTCGTTGGAATAGTGCACCGTGAAACTTAACTCTGTGTTGTTGAGTTCTAAAGAAGTTTCATTTGTGAAATGAACAGTCGTGTTTAAAACAGGTGTCGTCATGGTTTCATTTACAAATGCAATGGTGTCATTCGCAAAATGTGATGTTGCGTTAGAAGGAGTTAACACGGTGGTTTGATTGTGAGAGTGCTCCGTATTGTTGAGCTCTGGATGAATCGATGATGAATGGTTTCCTTCCACAAAGCTTGGAGTTGTGGCTGTGTCGTTGGAATAGTGCACCGTGAAAGTTAACTCTGTGTTGTTGAGTTCTAAAGAAGTTTCATTTGTGAAATGAACAGTCGTGTTTAAAACAGGTGTCGTCATGGTTTCGTTTACAAATGCAATGGTGTCATTCGCAAAATGTGTTGTTGCGTTAGAAGGAGGTAACACGGTGGTTTGATTGTGAGAGTGCTCCGTATTGTTGAGCTCTGGATGAATCGATGCTGAATGATTTCCTTCCACAAAGCTTGGAGTTGTGGCTGTGTCGTTGGAATAGTGCACCGTGAAACTTAACTCTGTGTTGTTGAGTTCTAAAGAAGTTTCATTTGTGAAATGAACAGTCGTGTTTAAAACAGGTGTCGTCATGGTTTCATTTACAACTGCAATGGTGTCATTCGCAAAATGTGTAGTTGCGTTAGAAAGAGGTAACACGGTGGTTTGATTGTGAGAGTGTTCCGTATTGTTGAGCTCTGGATGAATCGATGCTGAATTATTTCCTTCCACAAAGCTTGGAGTTGTGGCTGTGTCGTTGGAATAGTGCACCGTGAAACCTAACTCTGTGGTGTTGTTGAGTTCTAAAGAAGTTTTATTTGTGAAATGAACAGGCGTGTTTAAAACAGGTGTCGTCATGGTTTCATTTACAAATGCAATGGTGTCATTCGCAAAATGTGTTGTTGCGTTAGAAAGAGGTAAGACGGTGGTTTGATTGTGAGAGTGTTCCGTATTGTTGAGCTCTGGATGAATCGATGCTGAATGATTTCCTTCCACAAAGCTTGGAGTTGTGGCTGTGTCGTTGGAATAGTGCACCGTGAAACTTAACTCTGTGTTGTTGTTGAGTTCTAAAGAAGTTTCATTTGTGAAATGAACAGTCGTGTTTAAATCAGGTGTCGTCTTGGTTTCATTTACAAATGCAATGGTGTCATTCGCAAAATTTGTTGTTGCGTTAGAAAGAGGTAACACGGTGGTTTGATTGTGAGAGTGTTCCGTATTGTTGAGCTCTGGATGAATCGATGCTGAATGATTTCCTTCCACAAAGCTTGGAGTTGTGGCTGTGTCGTTGGAATAGTGCACCGTGAAACTTAACTCTGTGTTGTTGAGTTCTAAAGAAGTTTCATTTGTGAAATGAACAGTCGTGTTTAAAACAGGTGTCGTCATGGTTTCATTTACAACTGCAATGGTGTCATTCGCAAAATGTGTAGTTGCGTTAGAAAGAGGTAACACGGTGGTTTGATTGTGAGAGTGTTCCGTATTGTTGAGCTCTGGATGAATCGATGCTGAATTATTTCCTTCCACAAAGCTTGGAGTTGTGGCTGTGTCGTTGGAATAGTGCACCGTGAAACCTAACTCTGTGGTGTTGTTGAGTTCTAAAGAAGTTTTATTTGTGAAATGAACAGGCGTGTTTAAAACAGGTGTCGTCATGGTTTCATTTACAAATGCAATGGTGTCATTCGCAAAATGTGTAGTTGCGTTAGAAAGAGGTAACATGGTGGTTTGATTGTGAGAGTGTTCCGTATTGTTGAGCTCTGGATGAATCGATGTTAAATGATTTCCTTCCACAAAGCTTGGAGTTGTGGCTGTGTCGTTGGAATAGTGCACCGTGAAACTTAACTCTGTGTTGTTGTTGAGTTCTAAAGAAGTTTCATTTGTGAAATGAACAGTCGTGTTTAAAACAGGTGTCGTCATGGTTTCATTTACAAATGCAATGGTGTCATTCGCAAAATGTGTAGTTGCGTTAGAAAGAAGTAACACGGTGGTTTGATTGTGAGAGTGTTCCGTATTGTTGAGCTCTGGATGAATCGATGCAGAATGATTACCTTCCACAAAGCTTGGAGTTGTGGCTGTGTCGTTGGAATAGTGAGACGTGAAACTTAACTCTGTGTTGTTGTTGTTGAGTTCTAAAGAAGTTTCGTTTGTGAAATGAACAGTCGTGTTTAAAACAGGTGTCGTCATGGTTTCATTTACAAATGCAATGGTGTCATTCGCAAAATGTGTAGTTGGGTTAGAAAAAGGAACCACTGTGGTTTGATTGTGAGAGTGTTCCGTATTGCTGAGCTCTGTATGAATCGATGCTGAATGATTTCCTTCCACAAAGCTTGGAGTTGTGGCTGTGTCGTTGGAATAGTGCACCGTGAAACTTAACTCTGTGTTGTTGAGTTCTAAAGAAGTTTCATTTGTGAAATGAACAGTCGTGTTTAAAACAGGTGTCGTCATGGTTTCATTTACAAATGCAACGGTGTCATTCGCAAAATGTGTAGTTACGTTAGAAAGAGGAACCACAGTGATTCGATTGTGAAAGTCTTCCGTATTAGTGAGCTCTGGATAAGCCGATGTTGACTCATTTCCTTCCACAAAGCTTGGAGTTGTGGCTGTGTCGTTTGAATAGAGAAACGTTAAACTTGACTCGGTGTTGTTACGTTTTGAAGAAGATTCATTTGTAAAATATGCGGTTGTGTTCAAGATGGGTGTTGTCGTTGATTTATTGACAACTGTATGTGAGATATTCGATGCTGTAAGAGTTGTTAGTGAGTTCGTTTCGACGAGTTGCGTTGTATTTGAAACTTGACCACTCGCAGTTGTTGAATTTGAAATTGCCTCATTTTGAGTTGAATTCAGAAGGGAGGCTTTAGTAGTTTCATATGCATGATTCTGAGTCATATTCCACGTAGGAACTGTTGTTGTTTCGTTGCTGAGGTAGTCTTCTGTATTTAACGGGTGGAGGTTTGGATGTGTTGTGCTGTTTTCACTAGCGTAATGCTCAGTGAAATACAGCAGTGTTTGAGGTATAGTTACTGTTTCATTTGTGAAAGGCATTGTTTCGTTCGAAATGGTCTCGTTCCGAATTTTTTCTGTGATGTTTACTGTTAATGCACTTCTTGTACTTTCTGCACTGGGTTCGTGACGTTCAGTAGAATTTGACAGCAGATAACTTACAGTTGTTGTATTTTCATTTTGATTCCTCCAAGTTGTGTTTAAGAAGTTAGTTCTTGATGTTATATTTACATAAAGTTCTGTTACGTTTAGCAAGTCGTGACTAGGGGTTGTGGCGGATTTAGATGAGTTTTCTTGCGTGGAATTGCGCTCAGATTGGATCTCGGTTACTTCAGTTTCATTCACAAACTGTGCGCTTGTATTTGGCATTGCAGCTTTTGTGTTTTCATCGGAAACGTGTTCCGTGATATTTAAAAAATCGTCATTTAATATGGGGCTGGTCTTATACATGTTCGGTGTTGTGATTGATAGATTGAACGAAATTTCTGTGAAGTTTAAAGCTGGGTGTGTGGGAGAAATTTTTGTTTCGTTTGCAAGCGTTGCGGTTTTGTTTAATGCAGGAATTGTTTCGTTATTAGAATATTCTGTAATATTTGTCAAAGAGGGTCTTGGCGTTGTGATGATTTCGTGGACAGAGTGATTAGTATTATTTAGAAGGATGTGATTCGGAATTGTTGCTGTTTCATTTGCAGAGATTGTGTTTTGGTTCGAGTCTTTCACTGCTGTTAATTCACCCGTTAGGCTCTCTGTAGTATTTACCATACGATGACTTGGTGTGGCCGTAGTTCCATTAACGCCATCTCCAGCACCATTTAAGAGAGATGTGGTTACATTTTCATTCAACAAGATAGCAGGTCCTTCTGATTTAGGACCTGTTGCGGTTCCATTATTATAAGGTTCTTCTGTTATGTAGGGCATTCCCATACTTGTCATTAATATTTCGGTATCGTTCATGACGCTTTCTGCTGAAACGAGCGACGGTTCATCCGGAGTTACTTCACTTTCATTGAATGTTTTATTGAAAGTTTGAGCTGTTGTGTTTAGTCTTTGTGCAGTTAAGTTTACATTTGAAGGACTCGGTGTTGATCTTGTGTTGGTGAAAACATTTAAAGTAGAATTTAGTGAAGAGTTTAGGAACGGTTGACTTATGGTCGTTACGGTTTCATTGAGAATGTGTTCCGCTGTGTTGAAAATTGAATCTCTTGTGTCGTTGTTTATGTACTTTGTGATATTACCAATTTCAGGTCTTAAGTTTGTTGTCCAGCTTTCGGTAGAATTTAATCCGGTACGAATAGAAGGTGTGGCACTTTCATTTAAATATTCTACAGTTTCATTGGAAATGGGACTGGATGCGTTTTCGTTGGTTAACGAAAATTGCGTTGTGTTCGCTTCAGTGGCTACATGCTCAGTGGAATTTGACATAGGTGGAAAATGTGTCGTTGCAATTTGAACATTCGAAGCTGTTGCGGTGGAATTGAAAAACCGAACCGCTGGAGAATGGTATGTACTGTCTTCTGTGTTGTTAAACATGAAACTGTTATCTCTTGTAGGCATACTATCTCCTGTAACCAAGTGTTCTGTGGTGTTTAGTGTGCGGCTTATTGTGCTGATGAAGTGTTGTGTGAAATTTGCTACTGAATAGCTTGGAGTTGCCGAGCTTTCATTTTCAAAGCGTGTAGTATTTCTGACTGCTGCATGTGTTACAGTCTCATTTAGAAGCTTCTCTTCGATACTGACACTAAACATGGGGTAACTCAAAGTCACTTCGTTTTTACTGGAAACGTTTTGTGCCGTGTTCTTTGAAGTCGCCAATGTTGTAGTGTCGTTCAGAACGTTGTGACTGGCACTTGTAGTTTCAAGATCCAATTGTTCGCTTGGATACGACGTAGTATTCGTTAATGATGTTTCATTTATGTTATTGACAGGATTAGTTGTTGAGTTTAGGAAAGGAACTGTCATGCTTTCACTGAAATTGTCTTCCGTAATGTTTGGCATTGGATGATAATGCGCTGTTCGTGTTTCATTTATAAAGTGTTCCGTTATAGTTACAAATGTATGGTTCACATTTGCTGTGGCTTCGTTAGCCATTGTCGTATTCAAAATTGAGAGGCTTGCAGCCGTCGTGGCTTCGTTAGCCATTGTTATGTTTGAGATTTGGTGACTCTCATTCTTTGCGATTTCGTTCACCATTGTCGCATTAACCAATAAATGGCTCACAGTTGTTGAGGCTTCATTAGCCACTGTCATATTTAACACTTGCTGGTTCACGGTTGTCATGGTTGTGTTAGCCATAGTTGTAGTGTTCAACAATGGATGGCTCACATTCCCGGAATTGTCTGAAGGTGTTTCTGTGATTTCTATCGCAGAATAACTCGGTGTTATTCTGTTTTCTGTTGTGAGACTTTCGTTGATATTGAACGTCTGAATGCCGACAGTTGTGGCGTTACTTTCTGTGGTATAAGTCTCAGACTGACTCTTCGCAATTGCTGTAACACTATCATTGCGTTTCGTCGTATTCAAAGTCATAGAATTTAGAGTCGATCTTGTTACTGTTACCGGATTTTCCATTTCGGTGATATTCATCTTGGGTTCCTTCACAGTCGCATCTGATACATCTAGGCCTATATTGATTTTCGTTGTGTTACGTGGAACAGAGGTCGCTGTTGAGTTTGCTGTTGCGTCAATGCTTTGTACCGTGACATTCAGCACTGAACTTCGCGTAGTCTTTTCTGTATCATTTTCAAAGTCTAACGTGTGAAAATTAGGTATGTTGCCAGTTTCGTTCAAAACTTGTTCTGTGTTACTTAGAGTAGGAAGACTTACGTTAACGTCTGCAAGGGTTCTATGATAATTATCAGTTGCTGGAGTTTCGGTGATAAACTGTTTCGTGCCTTCTCTTGTATGTAGGAAACTCATCGCTTCGGTAGATGTATTGACAGGAAGTTCGGTGGCTTGTGTTGAGTTTGAGTTTACGCTGCTGAGTGTAGCATTGCTGGAAGAATCTGGCTGCGTAGTGTTTCGAAGTCCAGACCTCGAAGTACTATCATTAACACCTGTTGAGAAGACGACTGGAGTTATGTAGTCTGGACTAGTGGTTCCGGTTTCATTCAACCGAAATCCAGAATCGGGACTTAGTCGAACCGGAGCAACGGTTGCATTGACTTGGTGCAACGATTGCCCGCTAGTATTTGAATTCAAACGTTCAGATGTTACGGAGCGGTTGTCGGTGGTGCTATTTGCTACTGAAACAGTTACAGTTGCACTCTGGTTGACTGGTAATAGCGTTGGGTATACTGCTTCAGCGGTGCTTACATAGGAATCAGTCTGATTATGTGAGATGTCTGCTATATCCATACTTGTCACGCTTCTGTTGCCTGCAGCTGACTGCGTGCTGTTTTCTCTATCAGAGTAACCTATAGTCCTAGAAGTTCTAACCGCGTCAATTGTAACAGTACTAAATACACCAGTTCCAGCAAGTTTGTTGGTGCTAGCTTCGGAACTGCCATTTGCACTTTTCCTATCTAAAAGTGACTGTTGAGCCTTTGTGGTAGCGGTGTCGCCGTTCAGGCTTCGAGCGGTGTCATTTTGAGCGGAGGGAATAGCACCAGTGGTAATATGCCTTTCGACAAAAGAGCTGTTCGAAGAGTTAAGGCTTGGTTTAGCTACAGCAACGGTAGTTTCATGCACATCTAAGAAAACAAAAACGACCCAGAACCATCGAAAATAATCAGAAAATGCATATGCAGAAACTCCAGGCGATAAGAACACTCAAAATTATGCAAGTAATTAAAATAATGAACACCATCATCCAGCGAATTGATTTGAATCACGACATCAAGTAATGAAATGCGTCAGAAGCATCAAGCAAGCTCTCCAACTGATTAAATTAATCGACACGTAGAATGCAATAAGCTTACATCAGCACTATGTTGTAATTGCTTAACGATGCAAAACAAATTAGGGAAAATCAAAGTAATGGGAAATCAATTATGCATGATGCACCGTCAAACAACTGTAGTTATGAGAAGTTGTTTACAATTTCTGATGCTGTGCAAGGACCGCTAATTACTGATGAACATGCATTAGCGAAATTTTCATGCATGCTTGTTACAGTAGGTAAACAACGTTGCTTACCTCAGGCAACACTTTATCTTATACAATCTCTTTCTTACCTGGCCTTATCTTAGCTGTAACTTACTCAATTTAACTTAATCTGGTCTAGTATAGTCGTGTTATCTGATCCTATCTCATCCAATCATACCCAATCTAATCTAATATAATCTTATCTAATCTCATCTTAACTAATCTCACTTGTATGTTCTTTTCTTATTTGAACCAATCCAATCCATTCACTACATAAATCACTAGATTATAAGTGCGCTAGAAAATGTCGGCCATGTAAACAGCTGCTTCAATATTTGTTATATTTATATTGTGCCTATATGATATAGCCTCAGTGACCATAGCCTATATTTTATGACTCTTTTGTATTTCTATGTCAGCAACTGGTAGTACACTAGCGGCATATATATAGCAGAGTATTTGCGGCTGTTTTTCTGTTAGTTGTTGCAACGTACTGAACCCAGGGATCGCGGAAGAAAGCCTCCGAGCATAGCAGGCTCATCAGAATAGTAAACAGCAAAATCAATCAACCTCATCGATTAATTACTAGTAATCTATTCAGCAGCATGCAGACGACCGACCTAAGCGAACAACATTCATGCAATTCCATTCAATAGAAAAGAATTTCAGTAGGCCTATATTTCAAAAGGATATATAAGTATCATAATTATAGGAATATTGGTTCAAAATGGGCCCATATTGTGCGGGCTGGCAAGGTTGGAACATGCATAGCATAATGATTTCACATAGCAACGGTTAAGGAATCACCATTCTTGCCTGATTATAGGCTAATAGGCTAATAGCCTTCCGAAATCAAAAGCGAACTCTTCAACTCTTCCGAAATCAACGACTATCCGATCATTCGCGATCAAAAACAGAAACCACCTCTTCCAAAAGCAGAGATAACATCTTCAGAAACTAGAAGTGATCTCTTCTAAAATAAGAAGCTATCTCCGCCGAAATTAAAGGCAACATTTACCCAAAAAAGTCAGTTCCGAAATTAAAATTTCCTTCGACCGAAAACGGAGGATATCCTCCCGAATTCAAAAGCAATTTAAGCCGTACACAGATCTTTGGGCACCTTTCGAAGTATGAAACCATTATATGCGAAGTGCATACATACCCTGGCTTGTAATACTTTCGAACGGAGGGGGTGCAAGAGACGCACCCAAGGGGTTGTAGGCACACAGCCCACATGACTGACTGCAGTTGGCGGCCATGTACTCTGACCTTGCGGGGTTGAAACAATCGGAGATCATCTTCTCGCAGAGGCCGAGGCTGATGTTGTTATGGCAGCCTACAACAGATGTCAGCAGCTTGCATACAATTAGTAATCGTTATCATAGACTCCAAATTTCTAAAGCGCCACTTGAGAGATGATCTCAGGGACCCAGTTTATTCAGGAGCACTGCATCGAATCAGAGGGGTTGTCCAGAGATATTAAATGGAGGTCCAAGTCCGGTTGCCAAAGAGACCAGATAGAGGAGGCCAAGGAGCTGCTAAGTCGGGCTTTGTTTAGGTCGAGAGAGTTTGAAAGGCGAAGGATTGCGTGGATTAGGGTAGGAATTCTTGAAGCGGCGGGGTTTCAGTTTTGAGTGAAAAGTCCGAGGGTCATATAATAGAGGAGCCTGAGGCAGAATCTGATGACGATGGGTGAAAGACAATAGGCTTACTGGCGTCTTCCCGTTTCCATAGTGATGCTTGCATCTTAATTGTAGGCTTAGTTGCCAGCAAACGTCAGTTTACATGAAAGTGCCATAAGAATAGAATAAACTTCAACAATAAACACGACCGCACACGAGTCACAGTTTCACCAGTCCTGCTGATTTACATGTAGAATGCTCTCCTCATAAAGCTTTGGGTAAGGTACACAGGCAACATGCTTGTAAATATACTTATGTAGAAACTCATGTGATTGTTATGTGATGATGATGATGATGACTGTGATGATGATGACGACGATGATGATACTGATGACGCTGACTGCGATGATGATGATGATGATGATGATGATGATGATGATGATGATGATGATGATGATGACGATGACGATGACGATGACGATGACGATGACGATGACGATGACGATGACTGCGAGGATGATGATGATGACAATGACCGCGATGGTGATGATGACGCCGATAATAACGACAACGATGATGATGATGATGATGATGATGATGATGATGATGATCACGACGATGACGATGATGATCACGACGATGACTGCTATGATGACAACGACGACGATGATGATGATGATGATGATGATGACTGTGATGATGATGATGACAACGACGATGATGATGATGACGACAATGACTGTGATGATGATAACGACGACCACGGTGGCGATGGAGGTGCTCACTACTACGTCCATCTCAGTAGTATAGTCCTAAAAAATGAAGTGGGGGAACGCCTGCATATTGAAGTAAGCAAAAAGTGCAATCTTGCAAGAATTTTGCATAGTGTGAGAAAAAAGTGGGGGAACGGCGTTCCCCACGTTCCCCCCCACTACACCACTGGTCCATCTGGCGACTAACCAGATCTGAGATCAACTGCCGTAGTTTTAGTTGTTATCAGTAACAAATTACGAAGCCATAATCCCCAAAGGCACAAAAGAAAAGCTGGGCAAGAGATTGGTAGCCTACAGAGGGGCGATAAACACAGACTTAGGCCAATTTGATAGATATGGAATCTATTAAACTGATAGACCTATCTAAGCATCACATTTCGGTAACTAGTATCAGTTTTCCGTGTTTAACAACACCTTGCGACTGCCAGAACCGTTAACGTCAACCCCAACATTGCGTTCGATTAAGGCTCGCCAATTCAGATGCTACGAATGGTAGGTGGTAGGTATAATTGATCCTGTGTACGACACCGCGTCATAACGAAAGTCATCGTGGGGCGCGGTGGTGTAGAAGCATGTTCGGTGCCTTGCAACCGGAGGTTTGCGGGTTCGAATCCACCTCAAGGGGGTATATTCGGTGCCTTGCAGCCGGTGGGTTGCGGGTTCGAATCCACCTCAAGCCGCCGCGTAGGGACCCTGGGCAAGTCCTTCACTTGCAATTGCTCATGCGCTTCGGCGTGAAACTCCGATTCAGTGTCCGCGCTGTAGTCGGGAACGCCTATGAGTAGAAATCTGAATGGGCGCTATATAAATATCTGAAATGAATGAATGAAAGTGATTAACGCCGACCTCTTACTTTACCCAAAGCTCAGGACTCGCATCACCAAAGTGGTTAAATGAAAAGTTTGGGATACCATGCAAGGAGGAGGAGGAGGATCCATAGTTTAACCAAATATCTAGACTCTGAGATCTTTGGTTTAACGACATCTTGTGGCAGCAAATGCTGCTGACGTCGAAAGACATTAGTTTGAACATTGTGTTACCATTCCAACGACATGACACAGCTTATAACCTACTAAAATGAGTTCTCTATTAAATTTTTTATATTGCATCAAGACACAAGATTAAATACAGCTGCGCTATATATACCAATCGTGGACAACGTTTTAAAGGTATCTAAGAAAATCATTGCATTAACTAGTGGCGGAGTTCGTATTTCTTAGTAGGCCTAATAATAATAATAATAATAATAATAATAATAATAATAATAATAATAATAATAATAATAATAATAATAATAATAATAATAATAATAAAAATAATAATAATAATGATAATGATAATGATAATGATAATGATAACAATAAAAATAATAATAATAATAATAATAATAATAATAATAATAATAATAAAAATAATAATAATAATAATAATAATAATAATAACAACAACAACAACAACAACAACAACAGCGACAGCGACAGCGACAATTTATATGGCGCCGTATACAATACGTCCATACCGCTACAAGGGCGCCTCACAAACAACCAACAAACGAGAGACAAATGGCAAACAAATATGAATGGAGCTTAGATTTGAAGGAGTTCACTCCGTCGGCCAATCTGATGGCAGGTGGAAGACTGCTCCAGCATCTTGGATGATCGGCGGCCGAGAAAGCGCGATCGCCGAATCGCGTCCTCACCCTCCGTACGTGGAGGTCGGTCTTCTTAAGCGATAGCCTATAAGTCGCAGCCCAGACCAGGGCCGGATTAAGACTTTCCGGGGCCCTAAGCCAAGAGCCTGATTAAGACCTAACCCAAAACATAGGCGTCCGGAGGGGGAAAGGGAGCATTTGCGGCCCCCGGATTTTGCAAATATTTAAAAATTACTTATCATCTTGGTTTTTAACAATGATAAAGAATGGCTCCTATGAAACTAGCGTCGACGTCAAAATCATGCTTTTCCGGAGTCCCTTGGACTCCCTTCCACCGGATTTAACCACCTCCGTCACTCGTACCTTCACCCTTACCATGGTAAATGAACACTTACCGTAATCGTCGCAGGCCTGACACGATCTGCGACATTTAGCAACAACTGTCGCATTACGGAAGCAGAGTCCTCTGTTGGCCTCGTCTTTGCAGGCCACTGGATCGTGATCAAAGCAAGCTGAAGCAAGACAGCAAAGTAACCATGCATTCAGTGTCCATTCTGAGACCAGTATGGGGGTGACGACGACGAGAAACATGGTGTGGTGATGATGGTAGTGGTGTCATTTGTAATGGTGGTGGTGTGGTGTTGGTATTGTTGGTTGAGGTGATAGTGGTAGTAGAGGTAGTGGTGGTGGTAGTTGTTTTGGTGGTGGTGGTAGTTGTTTTGGTGGTGGTGGTGGTGGTGGTAGTTGTTTTTGGTGGTGGTGGTGGTGGTGGTGGTGGTGGTGGTGGTGGTGGTGGTGGTGGTGGTGGTGGTGGTGGTGGTGGTGGTGGTGGTGGTGGTGGTGGTGGTGGTGGTGGTGGTGGTGGTGGTGGTGGTGGTGGTGGTGGTGGTGGTGGTGGTGGTGGTGGTGGTGGTGGTGGTGGTGGTGGTGGTGGTGGTTGTGGTGGTGGCGATGACTATTACCAAAATAACCAGAATAACCATCATCATGTTAACGATCTGACGATGATGATGACTTTTATTATTATTAAGAATTTATTATTATTATTTTGTGGCCCAAGTACACAGAATCCCTCAGGGACTTAAACATTAATTAAAAAGAGTTATTATTGCTGTTATCATTATTACGAAAATTGATAACGTGGGCAAAAGTAAAAGAGAAATGCGAATCTGAGGCATGCAGAAACGATGATGATGATGATGACGATGATGAGGAAAGATGAAGTCAGAGAGGAGGAGTAAGAAGTACTAACATAGGACGTCCTGCGCCAATGAAGTGTTGCAATCGAATGCAACCAGTGCAACGAATGCAACGAACGTTAGAAAGGAAATCGAAGCCAATGCCTCTCGTTCTCGGTCGATCGTAAAACTCATCTCGAGACCTAAGACCAAAGACAAATAATGTAATACGATGCTATGTTTACGAAGCTCCCTTTAGTCATCTTAAAAAGCCTACTGTATTATATTATTTGCGCATGGTGTATACACTGTATGTTAGAGCGGCTGTGTGTTTCGTATGGTTTGACTGGTGAATTTTATGAATGGATAGCCTCTTTCCTCCATGAATTTAGTTCCCTCTGCGTGGTCCATGGCTCTACTAGGTCCTCATGGCTCCCCGCACTATATGGTCTACCCACATTGGCTCCATCTTATATATTATAGGTCTGCCCTACTCCTGATGGTCAGCAATAATATTATGCTGACGACGTCCAGGCGTGCACACATTGCCTACCATCCAATGCCATATCAGTGGTTCGAGTCATGAGCAGAAATGTGGATGCTCTAGAAGCTTGAATGGCGTCAAATCAACTGCGCTTGAACTCGTTTAAAACAAATTTGATCTGAGTGGGCACCCGGCAACAGCTGCTCTTTCATCTGAATTCCCTGATTCTCAACCACGGTTCATGACCTCGGCGTCCAGTTAGACCAAGAACTAACTTTTGATCTACACTTTGATCGACTTGCTCGGGACTGCTACTATCAGCTGAACTGTTGTCCGTTCACTTAAGTCTGCTGACACTCTTACCTTGTTGCATTCCTTCATCAGAGATCGCCTTGCCTATTGCTCATCGCTCTACTTTGGCATCCCATCTAGCCGAATGGCATGTCTGGGCCAGGTCTTGCGCTCTGCAGCTCGCCTCAATGGGCAAATCCTCAAATAAGGTCACGTCTCCAGCTATATGTTGGACGGATGGATGGATGGATGGATGGATGGATGGATGGATGGATGGATGGATGGATGGATGGATGGATGGATGGATGGATGGATGGATGGATGGATGGATGGATGGATGGATGGATGGATGGATGGATGGATGGATGGGTGGACGGACGGACGGACGGATGGACGGACGGTCGGACGGACTGACGGACGGACGGATGGATGGATGGACGAATGGATGGATGGATGGATGGATGTACGTAGGTAAGTATATTACTGGGCGTGACATTCGCATTATTGCCGGAAAACAGCAGTGACCACGTGCCAATCGACCGCATAGGCTCCTAGCCCAGCACACGTATGATGCAGATCTATCCATTACACCAGGTAGTCTGCTCTACTGGCGACAGGTGCGCTCAATAATCATTCAGCAGGTGAGTTAAAAATAAGAGGATGCGCCCAATGATCTGATCCACCCGGTTGTCATTATACTTGTGTCAATACGCGTTGGCGTAGCGTGCTTTTCAGTCAGGCATGAGCTTCTTTATTTTCATTTGATAGAGCATCTGCGGTCGTCTGTTGAGATTTATACGTTTATGATTCAGCGTTGTTGTGTGCAAAAGAAAAGCTACAGTCTTATGACTGTGATTGGGTCTTTGTGGAAAGAATAGCCCATTGTACTACACATACAATGCATATTTTTTACAGTGACCTCTTTCAAAACAGTGTGATTTTCCTTACAGATTTTATTTTAGTTATAGTTATAGTTATAGTTAATGATTTTTATTTTAGTTATAGTTATAGTTATGTTAGTATTCTTTTTTAGTTATAGTTATAGGTATAGTTAATGGATTTTTATTTTAGTTAATTTTAGTTACTACTTAGTTAACAATAATTAAGTCTATAAGCAAAATTGTGCGTATTGATACGCTGTTTCACAATTTACTCAGAGCTATGTCTTTGAAGCATGGGTACAGTCAGCTTCATGAATACACGAGTTTCCAAAGTAACTGACAAATTTCACAAGGCAAAATTTCGCTTTTTTCGTTCTCATTTATGTCGAATCGTCCATATTGCACTTCCTATTTTTATTTTTGTATTAACGAAAATAAAGATGAATTTTCGTTAGTGTTATTTTCGTTATAGTTATAGTTATAGTTAATGAGTTTTTTAGTTATAGTTATAGTTATCGTTAACGAAATCATTTTATTTTCGTTAACGAACATTTTGCGTTATCGTTATCGTTAACGAAAATCACACTGTTTCAAAAGCTCACAATCAAAAGACAGAGGATCGATGGCGCTGAGCAACTGTGCGTGAAATTCTTTGCTTAAGGTTCATCACACATCTCTACATTTACAGCTGATCAACTTCACTGGCTACCTCTCTCTCTCTCTGCGAGCATCCAATTTAAAGTTCTCATTCTCGTGCACAAATCTCAACTGGGTCTTGCGCCAAAATATCGTTGTCTCCATTCCCTCTCTGCCACGCCATTGGCCCATTGCGTCCTCTCAGATCCTCTGACCGGCTTGACCTTTTCGTTCTCTGTCTTAGTACCACAATGGCTCAATCCAGATCCTTTGCCTCTCTGTGGAATGGACTTCCTCCTTCTCTACGCTCTACAATCCTCTCTGGTATCATCTCCCCTTAAACCTTCCTTTTCTCTCGGAGTACGTCGCACTGGGAGCGCTTCTGAAAGGCTTATGCGATGAGAGGCGCTTTATAAATGATGAAACACAATACAATACAATACAATAACCAGTGCAGGCTCAAACCTATACTCTCCACATTACAGGCCCCATATACTCAAATCCCAATACGTACAGCAGCTCATAAATATATGTTATAGTAAAACTAGAAGTTGGATGAGCTATGAAAACACGGTGTTAGCCTAATGCTAAATTATTGCAGTAACATTAGAAATTAGATGTGCATATTTATAGCAGAAGTAGAATGAGCGATGAAACCATGGTATTGATGCTAAACTATTGCAGTAAAGCTAGAAGTTGGATGAGCGATCAAAATATTTATAGTAGAAATAAAGTTGGATGAGGGATGGAAACATGTTATAGTAGAAGTTGGAAGAGCGATGAAAACATGGCTAAAATATGTTTTAAATTATTTTACGACGCTGTACGTATTGGGATTCGGATATAGACTATGCCTACATGTATAGATATTCGTTTTATTTTCTGACAGGTTGACAGACCGCAACAAGTTACAATAGAAAGAAGTGTTAAATAATTAAATCATTAGAGGACAAAAACAATCAGACCTAGCGTCTGTAAAGTACTCGTGAGATAAAGTTCTTCACATCCGTAGCAGGCAGTTCAAAGTCATGACGTCTTGGGCGGAGGTTAGGCTATATCGTCGTTGCACAATTGGCGGAAATAACCCTCGTAAGACATGGCAATCATTCCTTATTACTGCATGGAGCGGTCGCTCCTCAGCTGCACCCACCATCTCCTCTACTCCCAGCGATCGCAGAGCTCTTTATCCATACATTTTCTACAGGCATTTGATAACGTTCTCTTTCGCTGGGGTTGGCCTAGGAGCTCCTCTGAGTGGGTATATGCTGGAAAGACGCTGTATAAAGCTATCTTCTCATTTGAGAAAATGTTCAGCACCTCGAGGTGCTTCATGCCTGAATGTCGTCCACTTGAACCCGGTAAAACTCAGTTCATTTGACTTTACACCCGTTGACAGACCTAGAAAATTGATTTCCATGGCTTGTCTGCGGCAATGTTTTCCTGATCTCTCTTCCTCCAACAGCGTCCTTGATGAAGGCTTGATCTGGGTATGACCAGGCACTCAATTATTATGAGCATTGGGTATCCATTATATAATATATATACATATGCACAAATATGTAGGTCTATGCATAATTATAATATTATCTCGACGAACAAGGACGCGACCGATAGATAGACTGGGAGATAGGCTACCGTGACCAAGCCATATACATGTAGCTCGGATTGCACTTCCGCCATAAGTGTCATTTTCGGGGAGGCCTCGGTTGTTGCCCCGTATTCGTACCCCACTTCCTGGACTACCCAACTTTTCATACCATAAATAAACAAAAAATTGAGAACGTTTAGTTTAAGCTTGTCAATCTTCTATGACATTTCATACTATTAGCCAGACGATAGTTTTAACGCGAACTAGGAAGAGAAAAAGAAACAGGTACCCCATGTTTTAACCCTAGGTTACACCTCTGAAATCTCCCACCCAAAGACTACTGTCACACAGTCACACACAACCAGTATCTCGCTCAAGCCTAAAGTACCTAAACCTATACAAATGACTCTACTGCGAGTCTTTCTCTTTACGTTCCCCTTACTCCATTACTCTCTCTGTAGGCCTATGTGTTTGTGTCTCTCTCTGTCTCTGTCTCTCTTTGTGTGAGTGTGTGTGTGTGTGTGTGTTTCTGTCTCTGTCTCTCTGTCTGTCTCTCTGTCTGTCTGTCTGTCTGTCTGTCTGTCTGTCTGTCTGTCTCTCTCTCTCTCTCTCTCTCTCTCTCTCTCTCTCTCTCTCTCTCTCTCTCTCTCTCTCTCTCTCTCTCTCTCTGTCAGCTCCGAAGACGTCTGCTTTGTAATTGCATATTATGATTACTTAGTGATTGAACATTCTTAGATTGTTCTCATCTGATGTTCCCGCAGTGCGTTTGCAGGCTGTTCAACAGAGTACCTACATGCTTACCTACTTACTAAACCTAAGGCATATCCGCTCCACGACCATCTATCAACATGCCACGCAGTATGTCATAAAAAATGATCCCCGCAAGCTGTGTATCTTATGCATAATAGACACGTGTGATGTTTATAATTGACTCACCTTGTCACGACGTCACGTGGAAACGTCGTTGATCACGTGGAAACGTTGACGATCACACAAACCTCCATTAGAATCCACAAAGATCCCGAAAGAAAAGAAAAACCGTATTGAATAATCCGTTCCAACGTTCTTAGAATGTCGTTCAGGATTTATAGTGCGCCACTTCAAAACCTGCTTCACAAATCAACGCCAGGGTTGCCGCGCACGGCGATAGGCCCACAGCGCTTCAACGTTGCATTCCATCGAGACCGAGGTGAAAAGACGATTGTCCCTCTGGTCAGGGCCAAGCCTGAGTCATTCTGACAAACCCGCCGTGTTCATTAGGGTTTCTGTTCTGCTGGTACAGTGTAACGTCTCGGCTATCTGGAGCATGACGGAGAAGAAAACTCGCCCACCACGTAAGGCACGGCTCGCGATCGCTGTAAAACGCACGTTAATATTGATCAAACTCAGACCACCAGCTAGCTTATAAATAATAATGACTGCATTCCAGTGGAGCGGTGAACTCGTGTGCATCCGTTTGTATTTGGCCCTTTTGAGGGTTCCTTAAAATGCGTTTTATAGAAGTCCAGATAGCCTACATACAATTGCATACATACATAAATACAAAACTTACATACATACATATATGCATACATATATACATACATAGATACAAACATAATATACATACATGCATACATACATACACATAGGCCTACATACAAACGACGTGCATACGTACACACGTACGTGCACGCATACATACGTGCATACATGCATACATACATACATGCATACATTAACACATACATCATACATACATACATACATGCATACACATATACCACATATACATACATACATGCAAACATACATACATACATACATACATACATACATACATACATACATACATACATACATACATACATACATACATACATACATACATACATACATACATAAAACACATACATAGTTACATACATACACACATTCATAGGCCTACATGGCAGACATTTTCAGAGTCGCCTCCAAGATTTGAAGTAAGGAGACGATTATCTCGTATGAGTCGCATTTTGTTGACCACACAAAAGAATACGATGACACTAAAGAATAAAATCGCCTACCTGAGGTCAGCAATCATAACCTCGACGCGAGTTTACAGTGCCAATGGAATGAGTAATACAGGCCTACATCTGCGTACTCTTGTTATGTTTGTGTTTGTGTTCAAGTCAGTCTGTGTGTGTGTCTGTCTGTCTGTGTGTGACTGTCTGTCTGTGTGTCTGTCTGTCTGTCTGTCTATCTGTCTGTCTGTCTGTCTGTGTGTGACTGTCTGTCTGTCTGTCTGTTTCAATTCCCGCGCATGCAAAGGTGATAACCTGTGAGCTCTATTGATTCTCAAGGGAAACGTATTCACCTGCGCCAAAATTTGCCAAAACATCTTCAATTATTTATGAGGTTATTGAATCAAATTCTGGCCTTTGCACTGGGAAAGCCAGTCAGGCCCACATATGGCTCACACGTAGGTCTACATAAATTTGCCATGACTTCTGTAGCGTCGACATCCAACGTGAAGACTTCGGACAGGCGTGAATCGGGTGAGAATTGAACCCCCGTCCAGCATGCATAGTAGGGGTCTGCGGGTATACCCGTACCCGCGGGTTTACCCGTACCCGACCCGTACCCGCGGATCGGGTACGGGTCGGGTACGCATTTCACGGGTCGGGTCGGGTACGGGTAGGGTCATCACGGGTACGGGTATACCCGGTTTTACCCGTACCGAAGTGAAGTTTCGCGGTTACAATGTCACCGTTACATAAAATAGAGAATGTAGGCGTACAATGAACTTGACCGGGTCTGCAAAGTACTATTAACGGTTACTTAGTGTTCTAGGTGAGAGCATGTAGATCACAGAGATAAAATGTGCAATGCAATTGAGACAACAAAACAGTTGCATGTGAAAGGTTCCATAAGCTGACTGCCTATTATTATTACTACATGTACTATTACAGCCGCTGTTGCTGCTGTTGCTAGCTAGCTGCTACGGCTACTGCTACTGCTACTGCTACTGCTACTGCTACTGCTACTACTACTACTACTACTACTACTTTCATCATCGTCATCAGCCTATTTATTATTATTACTACATGCTGAGTTATAAGCCTATTGGCCTGGAAGGGACAGGGACTATGGGAAGGAGTGCTAATGACGTGACGGGTACTGTACGGGTACGGGTATACCCGCGGGTACGGGTAGGGTCGGGTAGTAATTTTGAGTACGGGTCGGGTACGGGTACGGGTAACGGTTCTGTGTTACGGGTACGGGTCGGGTAGCAAACATTTTCTACCCGCAGACCTCTAATGCATAGCTCCTTCGGTAAAGCGTTAATTGTAACGTAAAGGCGCGGTTATGTGTGAGGAAGCCGGTTTGCATACTGATCGTGACTTAATTTTGAAGAGTTGTATCTCGGGAAAGAACAATGGCTGTTGTTGATTGCTACGACGTTGATTGCTACACCTTTGCATGCGCGACGACTACTGCGGTGATAATGGTCGTTGCTACTGATGGAGGGGTGGTGGTTAATTATAACGGTTAAGATGACGCGAAGCAGTGTTTTAGTTGTTTGGGGGTTGGGTTTAGCCCCCTAGCGTTTCCTCTAACCCCTCTGCTAAGTAACTGAAAACATGCTGGCGGGTCACGAAACTAAAATATATCGTGAGTCGGCAGCTGTTTCGTGTGTAACATATCAACAACATTAGCTTTTGACCTGCCTTCGTGTAGGCTACATGGGTAATCTGTGAAATATTCGACAACTAGGCCTAAACACTAGCGATCGAGGTAGGCCTATGTAGTCGACTATGCATTGCATACCGATCGAATAGTCTGACCAGGACATTAATCATTTTCGCAATCACGAGATTTGTACAGTGCCAAAAATCCACACAAAAAACAATTCGCGAAAACAAGCCAGTTCACAGGAGCTTGATATAAACAAAATTATTGATAGGCAGGTAGAGTCAACATCGGTTTCATGCCAAGATCCAAAAGGTCAGACAGGCATTAGCCGCGCGGTCAGGAACACGGTCAGTACTAGGCTAGCTCTCAGCAAATCAATTCACAGAACTGCATAACTGTAGGCTATTCATTATATCTGAGCTGGCTAGGGCAGTGGTTGAAAACTTTATTTTTTATTGTACCACCAAGTAAAAAATCGAATGTTGACGTACCACCAGCAAAATGTCAGACAGGCGAGCGCGAAGTCAATAAAATTCAATAAATTTTCAGAGGGAACATCTAGAGTTAGCATAGTCTGGGGCAGGTATTAAAGTCGTAGATAGACAAATTTAAAAAATAATATAGACCTATAGGCAGTGGCGTCACTACACCAGGGCAAGCCAGGGCAAAGTCCCTGGTAAAAAGGCCTTGCCCGGCCTGGTCGTTGCCCTGCCAGAATTTTTGCCCTGCCCAGAATTTTCGGCTCGCCATAAATCACCCCTGCACTTGTAACTTGTATGACTGCCCTGGCTATGCCCTGGTAGAAAAAATGCCTGGCGCCGCCACCCCCTATAGGCCTAATTTATTTAAATTTAAATTTCTTTTAAGTCTAATTCCCATCTTTCTTTGATTAGCTTTTTTACGTCCACCATGAAAACTGTAGATGCATAAACTCATCGAAAATTTAAATTTATTTGAATTTTCGCGTAGGCCTACCATTTAGCGACACCCGGCGTATATAATGAATACAGTTAGGCTATGCAGTTTTTTTAATTGATTTGCTGAGAGCAAGAACTGGGCTAGGATCCACGCAGATGAAGCAGAAATCTCGACACAAGTTTCCGCCCTGTTTGGGATTTGAATCCACGACCTCTCGGTTAACAGTCCACAATTCAAAAGCGTTTGACTATCGTGCGCTCCGTCGATAAAGGGTGTTGTATAATATAATTATGTGGGTACTACTGTCTACTGGCCCAGTTATAACTACATTGGTTAGAGCGTAGGCTGCGTCCCATAGGCCTACTCTGTGTAAGAGAGCGTGCAGATCGCGGTTCACTTCCTCATGGTGGCTTATTAAATTTTCAGAAAAATTAAAATCTCGGGCTAGCACGGTCCATATACACGGGACCTTAACTGGTGTGGCGCTCATTCAAACGGGCGATGATGTCATCCGATCAATTCATTGAAAAATGAGCATGGTCGAGGCCATACGGTCGATATAGCCTATCGACTACATTTACTAGAGCGACTGCGATTAGTATTTCTGGGTAACGCTATTTAAATCTCTTAGGCTATAACAATTGTATAACAAGCGCTGTTCATCTAATGTGTCGGAGGTCATCCATTGCTTTCGTCTGCAGAGGGGAAGAGACACTCAACTGTGCACAAGGGAGGGAGAGTATGTCCAACGCGGATGTCAGTAGCTAAATGTGGCATTTTATTCAGTTGAACATGAGTCATAAACAAGAACGTCAGTCAGAGACTTCTGCTTCATCTGCGCCACTAGTCAACTCGGCAATAACGCGTACACTGTCGGTGGGAAGATGAGACGGCGAGGGAGAGGAAAGGACACCACACTCATGAAATCGCTAACACTGCGTACCCATGGCTGCCCCAGGTTTAGCTTAAGGGACTGCTGTTTTTATTCAGTCAGACAGCACAGTCCGTACTTAATAGGATCCAGTCGAGTCTGTCGAGTCCCTTCTCTGAATCAAAGAACCCCACCCTGTATCACAGTTAACCCTGCAGGATCAACAGGGCAGCCGAATCTAGGCTAATTAGTACTCCACTGGAATGCATTCGTTCGCAACTGGAAAATGGGGGAAGGGTATTGCCATATGAAGACAGATGCCAAAGGGCGTTTGACGACCGCAAGGTTGCACTGGAAATCGGTGCTTCTCTAAGTAATAACCGAAGGCTGTTATATCATTGTAATTGTAATTAATAATTTCTATTGCACCGGTGTCTAATGAACAAGGCATCAACCGATGGCACACTAAAACCAAGCCGTAATCAGGTCAATATCCAGATGAGTCCGTACATTATTCTATCAATTTCCATAGCCATCGAAAGCCAGTTGGTTTTAATATCAAGATGGTTCCATTAATAGCTAGATGATAAGATAGTATCGAAACCTTATAGCATAGATGGTTCATTTGATAGTTTATATGCTACTAGAGACGATATCCTAATGTGTATAATTATGGTTCGTTTGAGTTAGTTATAGATGGTTCTTTTGGAAGGTAGATGATAAGTCAATATAGATGATACTCTAAGGGGAGAAGGTACCACTACATGCTAGATGACGTTCTAGTATAGGCCTATAGATAGTTCTTGCTAGATGATTACATTGACAGTTAGATGATGCTATTAGAATTGACAGCTTACAATCTTTGTCCTGGAGAGAAATCAGGGAATTGAACGGTTTGAACCCCAGGCTCTTAACCAGCATGCTAACTATCACACAAAATGCTGAGAGCAACCAGAGACAGGAACAGCAAAACTGCTATTTTGAATCAGTATTTAATCAGTTATTTCGCAATGATGTTGCTTGTTTAGAATCGTTCACATTTCGACCAAACTGATTATCACAATACAAATGAAAAAGTAATTAACTACATATTCAAAGCTCTAACCAAATGTTGAAAAAACCTTTAATTTAAGTAATGACTTAGCAGTTTCTCTGAAAAGCCATCTATCAAATGTATTTTGCAGATGGTGGAACACCGTTCAAATACACTTAAACGTCAGCAAAAACAGATCTTAAAAATATTCAGTGCAGTTGTGTTTGACAGACTAAGCAACAACTCCTTTAAAATCAAACCCAAAAGACGATAGCATAATGTCGTAAGCAAACATCAGACTGATGTATTGGAAATCTCAATGCAAGATTCTACAGCACACAAACTAAAAATCGAAAATACTGTTGTGCTTGATAGATAAATCACCAATTGTTATAAAATTCAAATCCAAAGATGATTGCACAGCACCGTAAGCAGATATCACACAGTTGAATTAGAAGTCTCAACACAAGATTTTAGAGCACCCAAACATACTAAAAATCTAAAATGCTGTTGTGTTTAATAGATTAATCAGCAATTCTTGTAAAATTAAAATCCAAAGATGATCACACAGCACCATAAGCAGATATCAGATAGTTGTATTGGAAATCTCAACAGAACATTCTAAAGTGCCTAAACAAACTACAAATCAAAAATACTGTTGTGTTTGATAGATCAATCGTCAATTCTTCTAAAATTCAAATCCAAAGATGATAGCATACCACCATAAGCAGATATCAGACAGTTGTATTAGCAATCTGAATGCAAGACTCTATAGCACCTAAAGGACATAAAAATATAAAATTCCATATCAAACCACCTTAGCAGCAGGTTTAAAACGTAAGCATTGTGGCAAGAATATCAATAATTATCAGATCCTTTGAAGAGAAATAAATTTGAAAATTTAGCAATGTCAATCCAAAGCAAAAGACTTGGATAATTCAGTTATTATGAGCTGGTAAACGTGATGAGGAACTCTGGGTAGGTCTGGGCGTCGTGGAATATGACAAAAATGTTGGGCTCATCCATATGGTTTGCCAGTGAATTGAATCTGCCAAGTTTGTTCCGAAACATTGGTGGCTCCACCATGGCATCGTTGCCGATCGTATACTGTCCAGTGAGCACGCGACTGTAGAACATGTACTGGAGACCGTTCTTGTCAGGTCTTGCGTACCTTGCATTGGAAGAATAACATGGTCCTGTGCTGAAGTAAACGCCCTTGCCATAGGCTGTTCCTGAAAATGCAACAAGAAACTAAACTAGTAATAATAATAATTATATTATTAAAATTGTAATCACAGATTTATATAGCGCCACTTCCAGAGACTCACCAGTGATGCTGTAATGTAATGTAATGTGGAGAGTACAGGTTTGAGCGAAAGTAAACTAGGATCAAACAAAATGGTTTTAAAGCGCTTATGAAATTCAGGTGAAGGACCAAGAAGCTACATATCGCAAGATGTTAGGTAACATATTGCTATTACTGAAACACAGAACTATTTTAATATCACAGCCCATACAGTCTGGGCTGTCACAGACTTGCTTCATCACGTAGATTTGCATTGAAGCACATAAAGTGTGGACTCGTTAATTAATGCACCATTCTACTTAACGCAGTGAAGTGTCCTCCAAAGTCATTAACTCAACACACCACATTGCTTAACGTGCCGTAAAAGAACTACAGTGTAGCACCAAATGCGGACTTCTTTAGCATTTATCCTTTTCTATGTGGAGCCTGGTACACAAAGTCAATCAGAAGGCATTTTCCTCAACGGTTTCACTGTAGCAGTTTCACGTAACGTTCTCCTGGCAGGAGCTTACAGATGCCAGAAAGCAGGCTATACATAATATATACATAATCCAACAGCTGTAAAAATTCCAATACCCATATTATTGGATTGTGGAAGTTACAAGCTGACATCCAAACAACACTGTGAGAGAAGAAATCGATGTGCTTCGTTCAGTTAAACAGTCTGGGGCCAAATGTAATGTGGAGACTACGGGTTTGAGTCTCCCCTGAAATGGCTACCATGTTGGGACCTTTAGCAAGTCCTTCATTCACAGTTGCTCAGTGCCGTCGATTGATGACTGGTGGTTTACACATGCATAAAAATAATAGAAATATATAAAAGTATGCATAATAATAAGAAATATATAAAAGTATGCATAATAATAAAAAAAATATCTAAAAGTATGCATATTAATCAGAAATTATATCAAAGTACTCATATTTTTAAGAAGGCATGAACCTATTTGTTCAAAGTTGCATGGAGCATAGTTACTTGATGCTAAGTCAGCAGATAGTCACATGATTTTATTGTATTGTACTTGTCAATTTATGCACCACCTTTGCACAATAAACTACTCATTGCTGCCCCCAGCATGAGAACCCTGAGCAAATGTGATGATATGAAGGCAGAGAGCTGCAACCTGAGCTTCACTAGTACATCGAAAACTGTTCTAAAGTGACAGACCCACCACATCAAAATCCCAATGCTGTGCCATGCCAAATAAATTATTATTACCCATTTATTAAGTGCCACTATCTAATGACCAACAATAAGAATAATGTAATAATAATAATAAAAAAAAATAATAATGATAATAATAATAATAACAATATTTGTTAATTAATTCAAACCGACAGTAAGATTACATGATATACAGGTAGTAGTAACAGATGATAAACAGTTTAACAGGAGTCAAATTTGACTGTATGGCAGCCTGCTGGGTGCCCATCTGTCCTATTGCTCATTTTACCATCAACCCCTAGGGAGTGGAAGGCTGAGTCAACCCTATGGGCTAACGGGTATCGAACCGCATCCTTCTGCTCTTTGTGCCTGTGTATTACCATTCAGCCATCACCCCAAGCATCAATCAATGGCGCTGAGCAATTGTGAGTTAAGGATTTCTTCACAATCTCAACACAGTAATTGTCTCTGAGAAGTTTCAAACCCATACTCTATGCCTTAGAAGGCGAGCGCTCTGGCTCAATTGGCTACCGAGACCCACAGTCGGCTACCGTGTTGGGCTGCTCATCTGTGCTCATACCATTTTTTCCGCAGTGGCTTCGGTTGAAACCGTAAGTCGCGATGCTGTCGACACAGTCAGGGGTCGTTCCATGCCAGAGCATCTGCTCGTTCTGTATGAGCGGTCCGTTCTCGTCTTTCATCTGCTCCTTCCTGATCGAGTACATCTGATACAGGTGGAGATTTTCAATCCTCTCGATCTGTAATCAAACGCTTTCATTATGTCTGTTGCCTAGTTGAAGCTAATGTGTGTGATTAATAAATTAAATTTTCCGGTGATAAACACAAATAAAAAATATAAACACGATAACATTTTAATTACAAACAGTTTTGGGTAGAAATTAACCAAACACTGCAATGCGTGAGGCACTACTAAAGCCAAGCCTTTGGCCAAGATTGGGCTTAATTCACTGTTGTGTTGGGCGAGCTCGTACGCAACGGAAACTATTTCCGGTTAATGGTGTACTATATAATAATATTATGAGCTATTTGTAATCGTTTCTGTGCATTGGATTTGATTTTCTTTCTTATCATATCTTCTAACGAATTATTAGTCTTGTAGAAAATTTCTGATAAAAAGAGCAACAAAGAAGTCGAACAATGTATCAGTTACTGTATATTACTACCTATAAACAATACTGCATTATTTTATACAATTAAATGCAAGATTAATCGCAATAACTTTTGTTAATCGCAAAATTAATCACGAATTAAAAAAATTATCGTTAAAACAACTGTAGTTTTAATCGTCATTTTGACAGTACTTGATACTGTAACCACAAATTTTGCAGGTATGACTGCTATTCTTCTGCTGAAGAGGTGAAATTAAAATCTGAGGGGTGACTGATCTGAACAAGGTTGGGAAACACTGCTCTAGAGGATACAAGGGAGTTGCCTTAGCAAATGTTATAAATGAACTTTGCAATCAACAAAAACACACATAAAAATTTTAAAATCCAGTTACCTTTTTAATGCTATAATGGGGCCTTGACCGTGACTTAAACAATTTCGTGAGGCTGCTCAAGATCGAAAATTTAAATTTATTTGAATTTTCGCGTAGGCCTACCATTTAGCGACACCTGGCGTCAGGGCTGCCGACAGAAATTCCGGGCCCCTAGGCACTAGTAGGCAGAGCAGTCACAGGCCCCTAACTATCCTTGGACTTTATGAGAAAAAAATTTAAAAAACAAACTGAAATTATAATAGTGCGGGTAGGCCTACAACCCTACAAAATTATATTTATATATGCAACTATTGTAGTTAAGTGTCCGTAATATTATATTTTAATTTTTAATAGGCATAAATCATAAACTTTGTATAACTGATTATATAATATTTTTCATAAGTTGATTGCTGTGCCCACTCCGGGCCCCTAAAAGTCGCCGGGCCCCTGGGCTTTGCCCCCTACACCCCCTCTCGGCGGGCCTGCCTGGCGTAGGCCTACCACTAGTCGTACGCGTACCACCGTTTGAAAATAATTGGAATGAATACAGTTAGGCTATGCAGTTCTTTGAATTGATTTGCTGAGAGCTAGAACTGGATTCACGCAGATGAAGCAGAAATCTCGCCCTGTTTGGGATTTGAATCCCAAACCTCTCGGTTAACAATCCATAACGCAAACCGTTAGACTATAGCGCGCACTCCGTCGATAAAGGTTGTTGGTAGGCCTATATGTGGGTAGGCTACTACTAGGCCTACTGGCCCAGTACATTGGTTAGAGCGTAGGTTGCGTCCCATAGGCCTATACTCTGTGTAAGAGAGCGTGCAGATCGCGGTTCACTAAGTCTTCCTGATGGTGGCTTATTTTAGAAAAATTAAAATCTCGGGCTAGCACGGTCCATATACACGGGGATCTTAAATGGCGTGGCGCTCATTCAAACGGGCAGCAGTGGTGAAGGATCTGACCCGATCAATTCGTTGAAGGTGAGCAATATAAATTTGGTCGAGGCCATACGGTCGCTATATATATAGCCTATCGACTACAGCAGTGCGTTTGTCAGGCGCTTCAATAAAGAAAAGATTATATTATATATATATTATATATTTACTAGAGCGACTGCGATTAGTGTTTCTGGGTAACGCTATATGAATGTCTTATAACAATTGTGTAACACGTTGTTCATCTAGGGTACGTGTGTCAGAGGTCATCCGTTGTTTTCGTCTGCAGAGGGGAAGAGACACTCAACTGTGCACAAGGAGAGGGAGAGTGTGTCCAATGCGGATGTCAGCATCTAAATGTGGCATTTTATTCAGTTGAATATGAGTCTTAAACAAGAACGTCAGTCAGAGATTTCTGCTCCATCTACGCCCCTAGTCAACTCAGCAATAACGCTTGCACTGTCGGTGGGAAGATGAGACGGCGACGGAGAGGACTGGTCAGTGAGTGGTCACCTGCCCTCATATGCCGAGGTTAATAAAATGAAATCGCTAACACTGCCTACCTCGGCTGCCCCAGATCTACCTTAAGGGATTGCTCTTCTTATTCAGTTAGGCAGCAGACAGTCCATACTTCATCGGATCCAGTCGAGCCCCTTTGCTGTATCAAAGTACCCCACCCTGTATCACAGTTAGCCCTGCAGGATCAACATGGCAGCCTTATCTAGGCCTTAGTTCTCCACTGGAATGCATTCGTTCGCAAACGGAAAATGGGCAAAGGGTATTGCCGAATGGGGATAGATGCCAAAAGGCAAAGGGTGTTTGATGACCCCAAGGGTGCACTAGAAATCGGTGCTTCTCTAATTAATAACCATAGGCTGTTATTTGATTGTAATTGTAATTAATAATTTCTATTGCACCGGTGTCTAATGAACAAGGCATCAACCGATGGCACACTAAAACCAAGCCGTAATGAGATCAATATCCAGATCAGTCCGTACATTATTCTATGAACTGTCATAGCCATGGAAAGCCAGTTGGTTTTAATAACATGTTGGTTCCATTGATAGCTAGACGATAAGCTACTATAGATGATACCCTGATGGGTATATGGTTCGTTTGTTAGCTAGATATGCTAGTATAGATGATTTACTGACATATAGATGGTTCCTTTGGAAGGTAGATGATAAGTCAGTATAGATGATACTCTAAGGGGAGATCGTATATTGTCCAGTGAGCACGCGACTGTAGAACATGTACTGGAGACCGTTCTTGTCAGGTCTTGCGTACCTTGCATTGGAAGAATAACATGGTCCTGTGCTGAAGTCATCATCATTAAAAGCTAGATGGCATCCTAGTATATGCAGTTCTAGCTACATGATTAAATTGATGGCCAGATGATGATGATGCTATTAGAACTGACATTCTGAAATCTTTGTCTTGGAGGGAATTGAACCCCAAGCCCTTAACCAGCATGCCAACCACAACACAATGCTGAGACTTATCAATAGCAAGAGACAGGAATAGCAAACTGCAATTTTCAATCAGCATTTAATCAGTTATTTCGCAATGATGTTGCTTGTTTAGAATCATTCACATTTCGACCAAACTGATTATCAGAATACAAATGAAAAAGTAATTAACTACATATTCAAAGCTCTAACCAAATGTTCAAAAAACCTTTAATTAGAGTAATGACTTAGCAATTTCCCTGAAAGTCATCTATAACATGTATTTTGCAGATGGTGGAACACCGTTCAAATACACTTAAGTCAGCATAAACAGATCTTAAAAATATTCAGTACTGTTGTGTTTGACAGAATAAGCATCAACTCCTTTAAAATCAAACCCAAAGACGATAGCATAATGTCGTAAGCAAACATCAGACTGATGTATTGGAAAATTCAACACAACATTCTACAGCACCCAAACAAACTACAAATCAAAAATACTGTTGTGCTTGATAGATAAATCATCAATTGTTCTAAAATTCAAATCCAAAGATGATTGCACAGCACCGTAAGCAGATATCACACAGTTGAATTAGAAGTCTCAACACAAGATTTTAGAGCACCCAAACATACTAAAAATCTAAAATGCTGTTGTGTTTAATAGATTAATCAGCAATTCTTGTAAAATTAAAATCCAAAGATGATCACACAGCACCATAAGCAGATATCAGATAGTTGTATTAGAAATCTCAATGGAACATTCTAAAGTGCCTAAACAAACTAAAAATCGAAAATATTGTTTGATAGATCAATCGTCCATTCTTCTAAAACTCAAATCCAAAGATGATAGCATACCACCATAAGCAGATATCAGACAGTTGTATTAGCAATCTGAATGCAAGACTCTGGAGCACCTAAAGGACCTAAAAATATAAAATTCCATATCAAACCACCTTAGCAGCAGGTTTAAAACGTAAGCATTGTGGCAAGAATATCAATAATTATCAGATCCTTTGAAGAGAAATAAATTTGAAAATTTAGCAATGTCAATCCAAAGCAAAAGACTTGGATAATTCAGTTATTAAGAGCTGGTAAACGTGATGAGGAACTCTGGGTAGGTCTGGGCGTCGTGGAATATGACAAAAATGTTGGGCTCATCCATATGGTTTGCCAGTGAATTGAATCTGCCAAGTTTGTTCCGAAACATTGGTGGCTCCACCATGGCATCGTGGCCGATCGTATATTGTCCAGTGAGCACGCGACTGTAGAACATGTACTGGAGACCGTTCTTGTCAGGTCTTGCGTACCTTGCATTGGAAGAATAACATGGTCCTGTGCTGAAGTAAACGCCCTTGCCATAGGCTGTTCCTGAAAATGCAACAAGAAACTAAACTAGTAATAATAATTATTATGATTATTGCAATTGTAATCACAGATTTATATAGCACCTCTTTGAGAGACTCACCAGAGATGATCTCGACCTATCGACGGAAAACTAGGATAAAATAAAATGGTTTTCAAGCACTTATGAAATTCAGGTAAAGAAGGACCAAGAAGCTACATATCGCAAGATGTTAGGTAACATATTGCTATTACTGAAACACAGAACTATTTTAATATCACAGCCCATACAGTCTGGGCTGTCACAGACTTGCTTCATCACGTAGATTTGCATTGAAGCACATAAAGTGTGGACTCGTTAATTAATGCACCATTCTACTTAACGCAGTGAAGTGTCCTCCAAAGTCATTAACTCAACACACCACATTGCTTAACGTGCCGTAAAAGAACTACAGTGTAGCACCAAATGCGGACTTCTTTAGCATTTATCCTTTTCTATGTGGAGCCTGGTACACAAAGTCAATCAGAAGGCATTTTCCTCAACGGTTTCACTGTAGCAGTTTCACGTAACGTTCTCCTGGCAGGAGCTTACAGATGCCAGAAAGCAGGCTATACATAATATATACATAATCCAACAGCTGTAAAAATTCCAATACCCATATTATTGGATTGTGGAAGTTACAAGCTGACATCCAAACAACACTGTGAGAGAAGAAATCGATGTGCTTCGTTCAGTTAAACAGTCTGGGGCCAAATGTAATGTGGAGACTACGGGTTTGAGTCTCCCCTGAAATGGCTACCATGTTGGGACCTTTAGCAAGTCCTTCATTCACAGTTGCTCAGTGCCGTCGATTGATGACTGGTGGTTTACACATGCATAAAAATAATAGAAATATATAAAAGTATGCATAATAATAAGAAATATATAAAAGTATGCATAATAATAAAAAAAATATCTAAAAGTATGCATATTAATCAGAAATTATATCAAAGTACTCATATTTTTAAGAAGGCATGAACCTATTTGTTCAAAGTTGCATGGAGCATAGTTACTTGATGCTAAGTCAGCAGATAGTCACATGATTTTATTGTATTGTACTTGTCAATTTATGCACCACCTTTGCACAATAAACTACTCATTGCTGCCCCCAGCATGAGAACCCTGAGCAAATGTGATGATATGAAGGCAGAGAGCTGCAACCTGAGCTTCACTAGTACATCGAAAACTGTTCTAAAGTGACAGACCCACCACATCAAAATCCCAATGCTGTGCCATGCCAAATAAATTATTATTACCCATTTATTAAGTGCCACTATCTAATGACCAACAATAAGAATAATGTAATAATAATAATAAAAAAAAATAATAATGATAATAATAATAATAACAATATTTGTTAATTAATTCAAACCGACAGTAAGATTACATGATATACAGGTAGTAGTAACAGATGATAAACAGTTTAACAGGAGTCAAATTTGACTGTATGGCAGCCTGCTGGGTGCCCATCTGTCCTATTGCTCATTTTACCATCAACCCCTAGGGAGTGGAAGGCTGAGTCAACCCTATGGGCTAACGGGTATCGAACCGCATCCTTCTGCTCTTTGTGCCTGTGTATTACCATTCAGCCATCACCCCAAGCATCAATCAATGGCGCTGAGCAATTGTGAGTTAAGGATTTCTTCACAATCTCAACACAGTAATTGTCTCTGAGAAGTTTCAAACCCATACTCTATGCCTTAGAAGGCGAGCGCTCTGGCTCAATTGGCTACCGAGACCCACAGTCGGCTACCGTGTTGGGCTGCTCATCTGTGCTCATACCATTTTTTCCGCAGTGGCTTCGGTTGAAACCGTAAGTCGCGATGCTGTCGACACAGTCAGGGGTCGTTCCATGCCAGAGCATCTGCTCGTTCTGTATGAGCGGTCCGTTCTCGTCTTTCATCTGCTCCTTCCTGATCGAGTACATCTGATACAGGTGGAGATTTTCAATCCTCTCGATCTGTAATCAAACGCTTTCATTATGTCTGTTGCCTAGTTGAAGCTAATGTGTGTGATTAATAAATTAAATTTTCCGGTGATAAACACAAATAAAAAATATAAACACGATAACATTTTAATTACAAACAGTTTTGGGTAGAAATTAACCAAACACTGCAATGCGTGAGGCACTACTAAAGCCAAGCCTTTGGCCAAGATTGGGCTTAATTCACTGTTGTGTTGGGCGAGCTCGTACGCAACGGAAACTATTTCCGGTTAATGGTGTACTATATAATAATATTATGAGCTATTTGTAATCGTTTCTGTGCATTGGATTTGATTTTCTTTCTTATCATATCTTCTAACGAATTATTAGTCTTGTAGAAAATTTCTGATAAAAAGAGCAACAAAGAAGTCGAACAATGTATCAGTTACTGTATATTACTACCTATAAACAATACTGCATTATTTTATACAATTAAATGCAAGATTAATCGCAATAACTTTTGTTAATCGCAAAATTAATCACGAATTAAAAAAATTATCGTTAAAACAACTGTAGTTTTAATCGTCATTTTGACAGTACTTGATACTGTAACCACAAATTTTGCAGGTATGACTGCTATTCTTCTGCTGAAGAGGTGAAATTAAAATCTGAGGGGTGACTGATCTGAACAAGGTTGGGAAACACTGCTCTAGAGGATACAAGGGAGTTGCCTTAGCAAATGTTATAAATGAACTTTGCAATCAACAAAAACACACATAAAAATTTTAAAATCCAGTTACCTTTTTAATGCTATAATGGGGCCTTGACCGTGACTTAAACAATTTCGTGAGGCTGCTCAAGATGGAAGACGGTTGGAAACCAAATGGTGACATCACCTTGCCGATATTCAAGTAGTCCACATCATTCTCTGCTAACTTAACTTTACTCAGTCGTGTTCCAGGATCAACTGGCAGCCAGTTGGAAGGCGGCTCAACAAGACCTACAGGAAATATCAGCATTCTCATTAACTAAAACTAAAAAACAGCTGAAAACGACTTGCAAGTTGCAACATCTTGAGCGCAAGTGAATAAGCTGGTTCTCATGACTTCGTTTTTGTTGGGTGCTATAGAAGTCTTGAGATAGATAACGAGTTCTCAACATAGCATTGACTAAAAACTCAAAGGAAGAATTTTAACAGCTTGATTAAGACCAGCAGCAAGCAATTTGTGGTTGGAGTGAAAACAAATAAAAAATAAAAAATGCAACCCAATAATGTGAGTTTCAAAAAGCAAAGCCATAGTTACCATTGTTTCTCTAAATGCCAGGACTGACTGGTACTGTCCTATCTCTACAAGCATGGGCGTATTTAGGGGGTAGTTTTACGGGTTCAAACCCCCTCCCCCCAAAATAAGTTTCCCAAAACTTTTTAAAATGCTTTTACATGGGAAATACCCCCAAAAAACTTAGTTTTTGCGACCATCTAGAATGAAACCCCCCCAAAAAAAATCTTAAAGCCCCTCCGAAATTTTTTCCTGGCTATGCCCATGTCTACAAGTCCTGTCATTCTTGCCTACATTATGTCACTAACAGGAATCTTATATAGTTCCTACACCTATTAGTAGAAGTCCAGAGGCCAGCAATATGCCCAAAGGGCGGCACTCAGACAAGAATGCATATAACGAAACCTAGCCAATGAATGACAATGATCGTTTTAAACAGACTGCTTAAATGTGTCAAAATTCAAGTAAAGGTAGAAATAAAGTCTTAGTAATGGCGTTACAGCTTTCACGACATTGATGCAGCATCAATGAGCATATTAAACAAATTTCAAGGTAATACCTTTCCATTTGTCAAAGATATACCAATTTAGGTCTACGTTGAACACAATCATTCAAGTGTGTAAAATTTCAAAACCAGCTTCTCGAATTTTTGACAGAAAAGGTTGCACAAATATCATCCACCATCAGCACCCCTACAGGAGTTTCACGGCACCCTTGAGGGCTGCGGCACCCACGTTGGGAAGTACTGTGCACTCTGCTGCACAAATATCCAAGATGACTGCATCAAGTGACTAACAACAACGAAACTGGGATGACACAATGTTCCTCACCTTTCCTGTGTTTCATTTCTTCCAGCTGCATTTGCAACATCGCTACAATCAAACAGCATCCTTAGATTTAAAACAAAAGCACCCCAGAGCAGGAATTCCAATCTCCCTATGTGATACAAACCAAAGTACACAGATATGTCTTAATGTAACATAGGTAATGAAAAGTAATAAAACAATTACATAGTGCCTTTGTGCACCTCTAAAATTAATCAGTTACTTACAAGCATTTTTGCATGTCCTCAACATTTCAACACCTATCTCAATACTCAAAACATTTCAAGCTGCCTTAAATGCACTTCCTTTACCACAGTTAGTCAAATGTGCAGTACCTATCAAGGGTACTTAGAAGGCATTATAACTGTCTTCATTCATACAAACATACATACCTCCTTAGTGGTACATATACCGATATATACTTCCTTATACTAACCTGTTGGAACATACAAGCATACATACAAACATATTATATATAAAGTTTATACACAGACATAAATACCTACTTACTGGGGTTTACGTTCAAAACCGCGATCACAAAACAGCGATCGTCAAAACCGCGATCACAAAATAGCGATGCACAAAACAGCGACTGCATAAAATAGCGATCATCAAAACAGCGATTTCACCGATTTATTATAGAAAGTTTAAATGTATCATGAAGTATTATATAATTATAATAAATGTGTTAATGTTAAATTTGAAGACTTGAATTATGTCCAATTCCACGAAAGTAGTTCAATATAGGTCGATTAGTGTAATCGCCGATGATGCTTTTTCATTTTGTCTGCAGTTTCTCTGTAGATTCTTCGAGATGGATTTGGCATTTGTCCTGCGAAGTACTTAACTACAACATTTTAAGTTCAATTAAGTTCGCAATCAGGACCAATCAACGCTGTCATTTCCGCTCTCACTCCAACAACTTCAATGATTTAGTAAATTAGGTTCGCAATCAGAACCAATCAACAGTCAATCTTCTAATTAAATCGCTGTTTGGATGATCGCTATTTTATGCAGTCGCTGTTTTGTGTATCGCTATTTTGTGATCGCGGTTTTGACGATCGCTGTTTTGTGATCGCGGTGTTGAACGTAGACCTTACTGGTACCATATACACTGAGAAAATACATACCGAGAAATATATAGAGAAATACTTCCTGGTACATACATACATACCGGTACATACGCATGTACAAACCTACTGGAACATACATGCATAGTGCATACATACATCTGCTGACATTATCAAATTGTTTTCTGCTATATATGTACAATGGACGTTGCAACAATCTCACCAAGGGCGTTTCTTGAGCTATCGCACATTTCACACGCTTCCAAGGATGGGTGGTTTATGAAGGTGCATGAAGCACAGGCCCAACCATCACCATCATCCTTTGAAGTAGACGCATCCCTGTCAGGAGCTTCTTCCGTTTTCCTAACTTTAGCATCTTGCTGATCCGTGGTTGAATCCTGTGCGACGTAAGAAACAGAAATAAAGATTTCTAAGCATGAGATGTGATTATCTTACATGACCCATCGCAGTTTCTCTTGTAATGTACTACTAAAGTACTTATATACTCTCGCATCTATAGCAGTCGTCCCTTAGCTAACGTCAAGAGGCAGGAATGGGCATGAATTGCATGGCACCTTCATTATTCTTAGCCTCAGCATAAATGCAGTATACACAGTTAGGCTACCGTGCACCATTTGGTTTATGCCTTGCACGTTAGACACCGGCATCACGGAAGTTACCAATTACTAATAATTAGGGCTGTTAACGATTAAATATTTTTAATAGTTAACTATTTAAGAATTAACGATCAATTAATAGTTAACTTGTGATTAAATGTATTCCCAATAAACAATGACAAATGCAAAATTAACATATTATTCATTGTTCGTCTTTTTATAGTATTATTAATATTTATTGCTATTTAGTAGTTACTACTTACTTAGTAGCCTAGTTATTTGTTCATATTAGCAGTCTTGTTTATGTCTTTCAGTTCAAATGTCCTCCTTCAACCAATTACGTAAACAAACCAGCATGTTATCACTGCTAGGTTCTAGTGATAAAAGTGTTTTGTTGACAACATAACAAGCTGTCAAGTGGTCTACGATTAATCGTCATAAATAAATTTTATCGTTAAAATTAATTAACAATTAATCGATTAATTAATCATTAACTTCCACAGCCCTAATAATAATAATAATGAAGACAGTTGACCAGTCCTCTCTCTCACTGCCTGTTCGTCCACTGACAGTGAACGGTCACAGTACTCATTGTATTCTGAGTTCGTTAACAGTACAACTGTACAGTAAACTGTATTTGATACTACTCTCCTTCCCAAGTTCGGAAGTGCCCACGACCATACAACAGAACAGCGATGGCTCTGTGAGCAATTGTGAGTGAAGGACTTGCTCAAGATTCCTACACAGTAACTACCTTGGCCAAAAACTCGAACCTATACTCTCAGCATTACAGGCCAAGTACTCTAACAAATCAGCCACTAAGGAGAAAATTTTAAAACGTCTTTCCGTCCTGGCAGGCATTTCAACTCATCCTCTTCAGTTGACAGTCCAGCATTTTGACCAATACCATAACTTGAACAAAACTCTTAAGCCAAGCTAGAAAATGTGGTTATCAAATGCTCATAGATTGTTAGAGAGCCAACAATAAATCTGACAAATTTATAGAAAATTTAATTACTCAAAGAACACAGAAACCAAAAATAGAGTAGATACCGCTGTGAATTTCCTCTTAACTGCTCCCGACGAGTCTTTCGACGCACTGACTTTCAGATTGCTCACACTTCCTTTGCCTTTTTCCAACATGTTGCCTATCATCAATTTTGAAAGTCACCCGAATCTCCGACGAAAAGCTTAACAAAATAATTTCATCAATCAGTTGATTATCCTTCCACATGCAAATGAATCAATCATTTAAATCATTCATCAGAGCATTTATATAGCGCCCTGTCAAAGCCAATTTTTATTTCCGGCCCGGCCCCACTAAAGCCTTTAGATCCCTTGTAGGTAGATGACTAAACAAGGCATAATGTAGATATTGTATTGTCTAAAGCCCACAATCAAACAACAGTCACAAATGCTATTGTAATGGAACACAATGCTGTTTAACATATTAACAATAATAGTGTATTAAACAATGGGGAAGCAATGCAGCTTGTCATTAAACTTAAAGTGTTAAAGTAGTAACAACACAGAGGCACCCTGCTCAGTTGCTGAGCATAAGTTATTTTGCTCTCAACTTAAGACTCATCTGTTTTTAACCATACGCTGCCTGTTTTACAGACTGATCTTCTGGATATCGACCTGATTACAGCTTGATTTTGGAGCACCATTGGTTGAAGCCTTCAGCATTATACATCGGCGCGATAGAGGGAACTAAAATTTTACTCTTACTCCGACTTGAGAGCACTAAACCATGATTGAATAGAATGGTTTCCAAGTGCTTACATGGTGCTCAATACATCCTACATCCTAGGAGATTTTTCAAATAATTATAACGTAATAAAATTTGCCATGTAATGTAACGGATCATTTGTATAGCACCTCCTACATACGCAATGCACAAACTAGAAAATTACAATATTCCAAAGGTTAAGATGTGATATCATAAGGTAAATGTGGTAAACAGCATCTCTCAAGAAGTTCACCAAGGCGTTAAAACCTGGTTATCTAACGCATCTTGAAAGGTGTGATATAATGTAGTTGTAAAAAGTCTTTTGAGCTGTGTCCCTGCTGCTGAACAGTTATAGATGAAACAGGACTGAACACTCACCTCCTAATGCCAGACACACCGATTATCTGTTTAGTGTTAAATGTTTCCAAGCAACTTGAGTATTTCCTTGCTGAAGAAAAACAATAACAAGCTGTCATCAGTCAAAAACCAGACAGCAGTGAGTCAGTCACCAACCAGCAAGGCAGTCAAACACCAGCCAGCAAGGCAGTCAGACACCAGCCAGCAAGGCAGTCAGACACCAACCAGCAAGGGAGTCAGTTACTAACAAGCAAACCAGTCAGTCACCGATGCAGCCAGCAAGCTGGTGGTTACATTCAGCTGGATTTTGTGGGAGCTGAGGCACAGCACCTCTGATTTAAGATCCACCAACTAAAAGAAATCTGTCACCTGAAAGTATTTCTTGTTACAAATAGTCTACGACATGCATCATGCTACATATACACATCTTGTGTTTTATATGAAAGCAAAGTTACAAATTCGCCCAGATGCTTAGATTCTATGTATGCTAAAAACTTGTAGAAATGTCACCTCTGGAAAAGCAATTTAATCACTGCAGCCAGCCAGCAAGGAAGGTAGTCAATCAGCCTGTAAGCAAACAAGTGAGTCAACAGCTAGCCAGCCAATCGGCCAGCAAGACCAGTCAGTCAACTCGCTAATCAGGTTTTCAGTTAGTCCTGCAAGCAATCGAGTCAGTCAGTAAGTCAATCAGCTAACCAGTCAACCAGTGAGTCAGCTATACCAGTCAGTCAGCTACCCAGTCAGTCAGGAAGTAATTGAGTCAGCCAGCAGGCCAGCCAGTGGGTCAGCTAGCAAGCCAGTCAGCAGACATGCCAGTCGAGCACCTATTGAGTGGAGTATTCAGCCAGACCCCAGCCATCAAGTAACTCAATTTACAATGCACACATGAGCCTCCAAAAGCAAGTTAGGCAGCGAGTGTAAAGTCACCTTATACCTACTTTTACTCACAATAGCCGCAATAGTTCTGTTGCTGTTACGAACTCACGGCTAAAGTGCATGTCTAAACACTCGACTTGGTTTTACCAGAGCAAGACAGGGCACTTGCGAAATGTAAGAATAGGAGAAACAACAAGCACATTTCTAGCCACTGATATATCCGATGTCACATAGAAGATATTTAACAACTTAAAGCATCACATAATACTTAACATAATAATAATAATAAAATTACGACATAAAGATCAACTCACTCTGGCTGTTCTGCCATACGACATCAGCTAAACCGGTAAAGTTGCTGTTGATGTTCATAAACTGTAAGAGTGAACGACAGTATTACTCAACAATTAATAACACTGTCAATAGTGTAATTTATTATACCTATGTACTACTTCAGATAAGACCTGTTCTATATCCTCTCCATTTATGGTAATTTTAACTGTTGATTCTTCCATCCTGCTAACTTTCATAACCTTTGTCTATTTGTATTTATTTTCACAGGTCAATAAATTCTGCTACCTGGGAAGTGTGATCACACAAGATGCAAAGTGCCATACGGAAATAAAAAGAAGAATAAGCATGGGGAAAGATGCATTCTGCAAGAGAAAAGAACTCCTGAGAGGGAAACTAAATAGAACTCTAAAGAAGCGAATGATTCAGACATTGTGTGTGAAGTGTGGCCCTGTATGGATCTGAAACATGGACGATGCGGAAAGAGGACATAAAAAGACTAGAGCTTTTGAAATGTGGATATGGCGCAGAATGGAGAGAGTAAGTTGGAAGGAACACAAGACAAATGAGGAAATATTAAAAATGGTAGAAGAAAATTAAGCGAAAAAAGACAATCAGAGAACGTCAAAGGAAATGGATGGGACACGTCATAAGGGAAGACTCTCTACTGAGAGACATCATCGAGGGGAGAATGGAAGGGAAAACGACAAGAGGAAGACCAAGAATAATGCTGCTGGACTGGGTGATGGCGAACAACGGCAAACTGAAAAGAGGCTCAAACTCGTGAAAAATGGCGTCGTTGGACTTGGACACATGAACCAGCCTGAAGGCAGAGAACCGAAAGAAGACTTCAGATAAGTTGTTTTACACAGCCTTAAAGCGCTGAAGATGTCACAGTTTATTATTAATTTTTTATTAGGCTCGTGGCATTGCTAAGCAGGCTATGGCTGCATTTTGTGGGATCAATCATTTGCATCTGATGACCCTAGTAAAACTGGTTCAGTCTTCTGGCCGTTTTATACGGCAACTCTACGCCCTTCCCTCCTCTGTACGTGTTACTATTCTTTCTGCGTCTCTCTCTAAAGCCTTCTCCCTCCTCAAAACCTTCTTCTTCTCTAGGGGTCTCGCACTGGGAGTGCTACTGAAAGCCACTGCTGTGAGTGGCTATATATAACCATAACCAAAATTTTTATTGAACCCTTCTTTCACAGACAAACACAAGTAAGCATTGAAACAAAGCCTTAGGGAACAACAGGGAAGAAAGAAACCCCAAGGGACCTAGGTCCCGCTAAATGGGGTCACCCTTTATTACTAAATATAAATTAATAAATGGATACATCTTCTGCGGCGGAAGATACCGCCACAATATAAACGAAAATTTTACTTCTGCGGCTGTAACCTTTTGCGCATGCGCGCTACGCGCCGCACATGCAACTTGAAAACATCTTAAAATGGCGGACGTGTGGCTAGTTCAAACCTTTCGCCGAGGATTTATCCTTGCTCAAATGCGTTACTTCCTATATATTGGCGTCGTGAGGGTCGGTTAGGCGTCGTGAGTGTCGGTTAGGGTCACGGTTAGAGTCGTTTTTAGATAAAATGTGAACAAATTTCCGCCGCAGAATACGTTTTCGCGGGTTGCGTGGTGGAATTTCCGCCGCAGAAGCACAATAAATACAACACAATATAATATTATTTGGCCTAATCTAACACTGTGTAAATAAAATTACTGCACACGTTAGTACAAATTTAACTGGATTTAATATTAAACACTACATCAACAATCCTAAAATTAAAGGTACCGACCTGTGCGGTTGAGAGAAGTTAAAGTTACGCAATTAACAATTAATTGTTACAAAAAATTGACGTTAATTTTTGAAACAATCGATTGTTGAAAGTTAAGCGCTCAACCGCGAAACGACATCGTAAGCCCAAACGTAGCCCAAATTCTGCTGCAGTTAATAAGTAAGGGACTGGCTCTTCGGTTAGCAAACCAAAGCCTTATATTATTATGGCAATCGAGCAGCGTATAAGGCTAGATTAAATAAGTAGGATGAAAACAAGACCAATGTATCCCAATAAAGATATGCCGCATGCTGTAGCCTGTATGTGACTTGCATCAATGTAAGCTTGTACGGGCATCCCTTCTCTTCATATTCGCATTTCCTTAGTTTACTAACCACAATCGTTTTTCTTTCCCTCACTTCATTCAATCCTTCCGTTTCCAAACTTTCCCTCACTCCCTTTTATTAACCTCCTACAAGTTGGATAGCATAACAACTGACTCTGCAACTTGAATTTCATTCATACAGTCCCGGTAAAGAAATCAACTTACCTGAAATAGACTCAAATAGTACACGATAATAAATTACGTTACAGACAGTGGTATTCATTGTCAAGTAATACTATCGTTCACTGTTAGTTTATGAACAACTAAAGCAACTGATGTCGTATGGCAGAACAGGCAGAGTGAGTTGATGTGTATTATTACCATTTTTACCCCATGTTTCAAGTCTCTTCTATGCAGGTTTTGAATGGGGCAAGAAAGCTCAGAGATTTACATTAACTTTAATCCTAGTCTGCAATGTCACTTACTATGTGTACCATAGGCTCTTACATTATAGCTAACCATGAGACACTGTGCTGGCAAAAGATTTGTGAAATCCTCTGTAGTCCATGCAGCCCAGAAATACATTAGGATGTTCTAAGTAGGCCCTATCTGCCTTAAGTCAACTCGGTCAGTGAACACTGTGAAGCACTTGGGGACCTGTTGGTTCCATGCTCCTACAGTGGCGGCTCTAGACTTTTGCAACAGGGGGGCCACGGGGGGGCCAGAGAAACAGATGGAGGGGCCCGTCTATTTTCGTCAAAAGTGAGAATGGTGACAAGAGACCTGTATTGGAGCTACATGAATTGTTTAATCAACAGCCTCAAGTTAAGACACAAATGGAAACAGACTCACTTTGTTAAAAGTAAAACCTATGAACTACAAGCAATACATGCCCTTTTAATTAAGTGCAAGTTTTATTAAGACTGTCATGCCTAGAGTCAAACTGTTCCACAAAGGCACCCATGATAATCGACTCTGCACGAACACATTCAACTAACAGCATTGATAAACTGCTCTCTGAAACGAATATCAGACATAATTATTTGCTTTGCAGATATGTCTAATATCAGAAAAGACTTGTGTTTTGGCGTTAAAGATTGTAGGCCTATACCAATCATAATAGTAGGCTAAGCGAATGGTCAGAGAATTGTCGATTTAGTTCGGAATGATATAATAACTGGATGTAGACAAGTTGCCTAAATGCAGTCTGTGGGTCCACTTCAGAACGATGCCCAGAGTTTTATCTGCAGCAGAGCCTGAAAAGCGCCTGGGCATTTTATGAACACACTGTTTGAGTAGTACAGTTTTAAGTTCGTTGAGGAAGGATTCAGATAGAGTCTCAGTGTGTCGGCGTAGGTCTAAACGAAGGGTGTTCCAAACCTACCACTGAAAAGGCTGGATTCTTCATAGTTGCAGTATGAGTGAACGAAACCAGGGGAACTCCCTTTTCCGTACAGCATTGGGGATGACGTCCTTGGATACCCGAAGTCAGACAGCATTGCTCTCGGAGGCAAATTGGGCGAAGCCTTAGCTGGTGATGTCGCCATACCAGGGCAGCTACCCTGTACTCAATATGCTTGCGCATAGGGAGTCAGTGATGGATAGCAGGAAGTAGCTTATACGACAAGAAAATAGTTAAGACTCCAAGGAAGTAAATATATAGGTCGTGTCTGTGAAAACACCACGAATAAAATGACATCGGATTTCATCATGCATCATGCTTAAAGCAAGTAAGTCATACCTTTGAAAATATCAAAATTAAATTATTATACCATATTTCATAATATTTTGGAATAAAATTTGGGGGGCCAGTGGGGGGCCACAACCTCAGTTGGGGGGGCAAGTGCCCCCCCTGGCCCCCCCTGTAGAGCCGCCACTGTGCTCCTACATATCAACATTGAAACATTGTGCTGTTTCATGCACTGGACACCCACTGAACATTGGACCCTCCTCATTGAACACTCTTCCAAAAAAATTCAAAATTTGCTCCAGAAACAGCTCAAGAAATATTCTCAGTCTTTCTTAAGTTACACATACATTCTTAGCTTGTCAGACATTTAATATTGTAAATCACCTTCAACCAGTTCAAAAAGGTGCTATATACATGTACAGGTATATGCATCTCATACATAGGCCTACATACATACATACATGGGCTATATAAATACAAGAACTGAACCAGAGGCCCGGAAAATGTTAATCTTCATAATTAAAGTTATTAAACACAACAAATGAAACACAATATTTCCAAATGTTTTAATTAATAATTAACCAAATCAATGAGAAAGTTTTTAATCAATTAATCTAATCAATTTAATATCCATTATGCTGGTGCATTCAGTACACTTTTTAATAACTTTTTAATTATTTAAAATAGCTATTGAATCCCAATAAACACACAGCATTCGGACTTCGGAATAACAGCTTTGCATACGATTGACCTATCAACAGTGTTCAAAAATTACATAAAAATGATACCTATGACTTAAAACAACAATAAAGAATGTGCATATAATCCTAAACTTTTTCTATTCCAAATGCTCTGAACCAATTAGAATATTTGAAGCATCTTGCCACATTCACAGCCTTTGCTAGGTTGTAAAACACGCATCATCATGTACGTGTCTTAAATCATACACTTTTATTTATTATAATGTCCAGTTAAAAGTGCCAGATACAGATATACATACTTCTGTTCCAAACAGCAAACTTATCTTGAAATCTAGATTACAATAAAAAAATTAATGAAATATGTTAGGATGTTTCTGTTCTTCCCAATTTAGTTCAATTCCAAACTTTATAGCTATTAACAGAAATAACTTTAGTTAATGTCTCCATTAACACAATTCTTAAATCACTCAGCCGTACAGAAAACTGGTCACAACAGGAAATGCGAAATTATCATTTTCAACTAAGTTTTTCTTTTCACGATGTACAAAAGGAAAAGTTTATCATATGCTCATTGTATCAGTTCACTTAGGAGATAAAATTTTGAAAAAGACGTTTGTCAATCACAAAGAATCAATAGTATCTGATATCACGTCTCTCTAACAGATGTTACACAAGTTCATCTAGCACTGATTGGTTCATCAAAACTTCTACTTGAAGTAGATAAGGTACTCTGGAAAGGCTTGGGTATCATAAAATATGACAAAGATCGTCGGAGCGTTGGCATTGTCAACAGTCGAATCGTATTTCTTGGCTGCGTTTCCAGGATTTGCTGGAGGAACAATCATGGCGGTGTTCCCCACTGCATACTCTCCCGTTAGCACTTTGCATTGGTAGATGTGCTTGTAACCGTTTGCATCTGGTGGAGAGTATTGATTGTGTGCTGAGTAGCAGAAGTTCTTGGCAAAGTAGACGCCTCGTCCATACACAACCGCTGTTAATTAACAGAAGTATGAAACATTGCTTTTAAAACTCTCATATCCAATTTCCAAAACAAACTAAAACTACTTTGACCACAAATAAAAGCAGTGTTGAGTAATGTTACAAAATAAAAACTCCATATAGCTTTAGTACTGAATGTCAAAATTCACAATCCTGTTGTAAAGAAACAAAGTGTACATTTTTATCTTACTGCATATCAATGAGTTAATGACACATGTCCACAAGGTAAAAATATATATACTGCTGTTAAATGGGACAAATGTTGTTCCGGTGAGGAAATATAAATGCACCATTTACCAATACCTCAAAACTGTTCTCATTTGCTGGAGCTGGATCAGGCATACCCATGCAAAGCTGGTAATAGGCCAAGGCCAGATGGGAAATGTAGGCCCCATTAATTTCAAACGGCTCATTAAGTATTTTGGTAATCAATCAGTGCTAACTACATATGATGATATGTGAAAGGCTCCACTTTCCCCTGTGACTCTCTATCAGGGAGAGTCAGCCCTTCAAAATTATAGGCCCAAGCCAGATGGTCCACCTGGCCCCTCTCTGTTCTGGCCTACCAACAGGTCCCATATAAATGCTCTGAGTGAATGAAGGAATCAGTAGCTGAATCAACTTTGTTGAAAGAAGCAGAGCAAAATTTATAGTCATTACTTATCAAACTATGTGTGCAGAGAAAGCAGACCAAACACTGACTTAAGGTGCGGTAAAAATTCTGGTGTTAAGCCAACATATAGCACCGATTGGCTGAACTGTTTACAAAATAAATTGAAATGTTTTCAAACGCACCATTTTTTCCACAGTAGCTTCGGTTAAACCCACTTTGGTTGATGCTCTCCAGAGTATCCGCACCCGTACCATGCCAGAGCGTCATCTCATTTTGAACTCCAGGATTCGCTGCATCCATCGCTGCCTTACGAACAACGTATTGTTTGTAAAGCAATTTGTTCTGGATGCGTTCGATCTGCAGATATTGAAAACCGAAACACTGTTCACCATGACTTGTTATCGATTCTCTCAAATCAGGAATTATTTCTCAATGCAATTACATTATATTACATTATACTGTGCTGAAATCATTTTCAAACAAGTTCCCTTATGATGCTTATCTTACAGCGTCTTAGATAATTAACAATAACTGGGAAAATGCGATAACTTTCACACCGTAAACCTTTTGCAATTCCTTTCATATTTGCAACAAATTTATCATCATCATCGAAAAACGTCCATCCTTTCATTATCATAATACTCAAGGAATTAATCACTGGTTGCTTGCCACGAAAACTGTATTCAAAAATCACAATCCTTTGGACAGAACTGCTGAGATACATGAGGCCCTAAAGACCAGTAGACAGACTGCAGAGGATATGTAAAAAAGAACATTATGAAATTTTATCCCAGACCTAAGCAGATGGAAACAGACAGTGAACTCCAGATTTCTGACCAGCAACGAAATAATCAAATAAAAAAAATGATAAAATTTACTTTTGTCTTACCTTAACTATTTGATTGAGAGTAGCTTGAGCTGTGGATCTGGCGGCATTTTCAACATCTTTGTATTCCTGATCGTTTGCGTTGAGTGGAATTCTTTTCAAATCCTCTTCATTCTTCATCTTTTCCCAGTTGGCTGGAATATCCATATCTGGAAAGCAGACAAAGAACATCGTACTACACGATTCAAACTACAACAACCTTGATTAATTCTAGAAATCAAATCCCACATCCGACAATTTTTACCCTTAATATTTCAGTCTAGAATTGCACCACATTATTCAGCCACAGCCCCTTCCTTGATTTTTACCATAATCAGCCAACACACAACAGGCAACTGCTGCAGGACAGAAGTTTATGAAACAAACCTTTCAACTGCTTTCCATACTGGCATGAAATTAAACCCCAACCTTTGCAAACTCTGAACATCTGAAGGATGATACTTTCAGACTGAGACTAACTTCAAGATTAAGGCACTCTGAACTCGTCAACCGCTGCCAACCATGGCTGGGTTTCATCAGCCAGATTTTACATGCATCTATGGATTTGTTAATCCATGGATGCACATGCAAATTCCAATATCATGAAACATCGCTCGACGGCGAATGAATTAAGACATTCTAGCCAATGATATGGAGCATTTAAAAACTGTTATCACACAAATTACACTAGTTTTTACTTGTTTTATTACTTATTGAGCAAGCAATTGCCGTAAATCTGAACCTGACACACGAGACAACTGTGCACAAAAGACCAGCTGCGTGGAACCAACTGCCTCATGCTCTTACTTAACTACCCACTTTGCACTAGTTAAAAGCACATCTAAAAGAGTACATAATGACATTAAAATTATGATTGTACTTGAATACAAACTAACTATTAGCATAATAGTTTGTATTTATGAATGTAACAATTGATGCTACCACCTGTACAACATCACTACGTTGTGTCTGGGTGACTCTACATAGCGGGACTCATTGGTTCCTTTTGAGCTCTCCCTTTGACAGGTCTACAGACGTGAACTTGATAGTGTGTACTACTGCTACTACTTCTACTACAACCACCAATACTACTGCTACTACAATCTATCTATCTAACTGTGAAATACTACTACTACTACTATTGTACTGTATTGTATTGTATCTATCAATTTATATAGCACCTCTTGCAGTGCACACCAATCAGAGGTGCTCAATTAATCTGCTATCAATCTACCCACAGCTGTCACAGAGTTCACTCAGCAGTCTCAAACCTGCAATCATTGGATTATAGACTCAGTATGCTACAAAATCAACAAAATGTTTCATGCATTACAGACTTTCAAATACGTTATTTTATAATAGAATTTAAGAATTCTGTGCCAGTTCAAAGTAGGAACAAATTGGTAACTACCTTTGGCTGCACGTCTGACTTTGACGGGAGGTGTTCCTGGTTTTGTCATAAATTCCTCCACCATTGTCTGGAAAGTCAGTCTGTACTTTGCATTTTCTTCCTCCCATTCTGCATACGGCTTTTTGTCTCTGTAGGCTTTTTCGATGATAGCGTTGATTTCGTCAGGATAGTTCTCGTAATCAGTTCCATCTTCATATTCCCAATGAGCCTAAAGTTGACAGTGCTTGTAAAGTGAAATCTTAAGACTTCAGAGCAACTGCATAATAACTGAGACATTCTGATAACAAAAACTGTTGATAATTGGCAGTTATAGCAATGTAAAAAAATTGGTACACTGAAAACGTCACCAGAGATCTTCCAGCAGTTTAATAATAATAATAATAATAATAATAACAGTGACAATTTATATGGCGCCATAACACAGCCATGCCGTTACAAGGGCGCCTCACAGTCAACTAACAGCAGGGTAGGCCTTACAGAACAAAATTAGTTAGATTTCGACCAAATGATCACATTTCTCAACTACGATAATAATATAATACTTCTTTTACTATTATTTCTTGAAAGCATTTCCATAAGTCTATAGCATTAGAGTTTCTTCTATATAGGAAAAATTGATTCCCAGTTTCTGATCACAGATTACAGTGAATGATGACAGCATAGCTCACAAATTGGCATGCACTGATGAAGAAATTATAGTCCCCCCAATCACGCAACCAGTTCGTCGTACAGGGCTGGAATTCAAGTCTTATATCTCAAATAGTAACCATGGAAACTGGGGAGCATGAAGGTCTAGCGTTTAGCATGCTGGACTGTCAATTGAGTGGTCTGGAGGGTTCAATTTCTCACTGCGTAAAATAACATATCGAGATTTCTGTTCTGCCTGCAGCCCCTAGCCTACTGAAATCAGCTACAATGAGCAGATGGACTGTATACCGTCAGTGGGAAGATCACGCAGCGAGGGACAGGGCTGGCCACCCGCCTTCACATGCCGCGGCCATGAAAAATGAAGTCGCTAAAACCTAATACTCATAGCTGCCTCTCAAGGCTAGCTTAAGGAACTGCTCTTCTTCTTCTTCTACAAATATACAAACTATTTCAGAATGACAGACTATATTTAGTAATCTTATTAGAAAGAAAAGCTTTTCCTTCTGTAAACCCACCACGGTCGCGATCCATGTTTCTTCCTTCTTCTTGATATCTTTAGCATGCGCTTCCTGGAAGACGTTGTGAACCTGTTCCATCACTGACGTCACTGCCATTGGAGGACCACGAATTCGAATTCGCTTCAGACGACCCGTCTCCACTTCAATTTGAACCGGGAAAATGTTTGTCATGTCTTTAATTCTTCTGACCTGCAAAGAATTAAATATTGATTACTTTGGAGGATTAACTAAACATCGTTTAAACATTTACAAAATTATGCACTATGTGAGACCATGCCATAGCAGAACAATTCATGCTAGCCATCAGTCAATGACACATTAGAACAAGAAGAGCAGTCCCTTAGCTAACCCAAGAGGCAGCAACGGGTATGAAGTGTTAACGACTTCATTTTCTTAGCCTTGGCATATATGGATGGCCAGCCCTCTCCCTCGCCATCTCATCTTCCCACCAACAGTGTACGGTTAGAGTACTCTTTATAGCTGAGTTGGCTACTGGCTAGGGAGCACAGGTGGACCAGAAATCTCAAAACAAATTTCTGCCCTGGTAAGTATTTGAACCCTCAACCCATCCACTGAGTCCAGCATGCTAACCGCTAGACTACCATGCATCCCTACATCCTGTTAAATGATCAAGGACTGCGGTCTGTAATAGAACAGTCAATGCAGGATGGTGACAAGGTAGTCAAAGAGGTCATACTGAAATGTTTACCTGTTCTGGGTGGAGTTTGGCGATGTTTTCCTGATCCTGCTGACTGTTGAGGACCTTGTCAATGATGTATTCTTTGATCACTTCTTCGATATCCTTCAGAACTTCGTCTATCGCTTTCTTAGACAGCGCATAGATCGAGAGGATGATTCTGCTCAAGTGCTGAGGATATTCTTCGTGCTGCTCCTCAATCTGCTGACGCGTGCCAGCGACTGTTCTAGTTCTTTGCATCGCACCAGCCTGGTCGTCTGAAAATTCATCATCATCCAAAGGATTATTCTCATCCGGTGAGTTGCTGCGACCCTGTACTTTGTTCCCAATCCAATTTGAGAAAGCACCCAATGCACCTAAATGCACAGCAGATAAACTCTTCTGGAGTAAACCAATAAACTGAATTTTAACATAACATAACATATTTTATTCAGCAACCAACTTAAAATACAGGTCGTAAGTACATGAAACTGTTTTCGAGATTAGTCTGTATGCCCAGGAGACCCAAAAGGGGCCGAAGGTCCCGCAAGCCAGGGCCACCTGAGACAAATTAGTTGACAGAAAGCATTACGGCCGACTATGATAATTCACAAACTAGGCAATATATTCTTAACTATCTTAACTAAACAATTAGAAATTAAAGAAAATTAAAGAAAACTAAGAAAAATTAGAGATTAAGCACATATGATGACATAGCTTGCACAGTGCACACTCCCCTTACGGTGACCAGGTCATCCCCTCTTATGAGTGTGTTAGGTTCCTCGTTGGATGTGGGTAGAAAGTTTACGTTTAAACAGCTTTTAATATACGTACTTGGTGGCATAGTTAGGAGTATGAGTGACATTTTTTGCACAAATTTAAAAGGTTGACATCACCTACCACATTTCTCCATGACTCACATTCACATTTCTGTATAACTTTGCGGGCGTTTCAAATTTTCATAACAATAACAATTAGAGTAAAATCAATATACAAAAATATATTGATAATAACACATTGACATTTCGTACGACAGTAATGAACAAATAAAAACAGTAATGATCAAATAAAAACAGTAATGATCAAATAAAAACAGTAATGATCAAATAAAAACAGTAATGATCAAATAAAAACAGTAATGATCAAATAAAAACAGTAATGATCAAATAAAAACAGTAATGATCAAATAAAAACAGTAATTATTATTATTATTATTATTAAGGAGAATTTATATAGCGCCCCTTCAAGGTAATCTACTCAGAAGCGCTCGTAATGATCAAACAAAAACATTAATGAACTTCCAATAACCTGCTGCCCGGTTTATGAAGCTCCTCGAAGCGCCTTTACTATCCACAGCATCTACGAATTCGTCAAGCATGCTGGGTTGGAAGATGCAGACTATGATTTCCTTCAACGACCGTGGACGCTTCGTCTTGTAAAACTCACACACTGCGTCAACCATGATGCTTGCCATCGACGACGCCGACTGACCTATCTGTCCTGAAATCAAATCAAACATCGTGATCTGATCTAATCTTACTCTTTCAACCTAATCATGTCGCAATCCACTTAAACATGACATGATTTAATCAATTCAAACTCCATGAGCGAATCAAATATAACATAATGATCTATTAAACTCATTTGATCCAATCATAATATAATCCACTTAAACATAGTGATAAATTATAATCTAATCAACTAGCAAAGTCAAATCTAATCCAATAATATTGATCTACTCATCTACTCTAATCTAATTTAATCCATTCTAATTAAAACAGTTATCTAACTGAAACTAGATCAACACAAATATCTAATCTAATCATCTGACTTAATCCAATCTAATCCAAAGTAATGAAATAATCATCTAAACTAATCAATAATCATGACACATAATGAGACAACTTAATGAGAAAAACGTTTTTAACAAGAATGCTTTATAATGTGTAATTTCATGTAAACCAAAGTGCGGTTATGCAGTTGGATAAATAAAGAATATACTTACTTACTTACTTACTTTATAATCATCTAATCTAATCACACATCATGATCTAATCCCAGTTTATTGATATTCATTTACTGAACCCTGACAGAACCACATACCCGTTCCAAGCATCGGAAAAACAATGCTTTTGAATCCTCTGCCTTCCGCCTCTTCCAGGGTGTTCGCTATGACATCTTTCCACTCTCCTGCATTGTGCCCTGCCACCAAATGGATGATGTACTTGGCTGGAAGATCACCTCCAGATGTTACGCAGACCTTCCTCGAACTCATTTTTGCTAATGAAACATAAAGACAAACAGTGATACAAAGACAAACACAATAATACAACTAGACAAACACAGTGATACAATACAAATGTAGTGATACAAAGACAAAAACAGGAATACAAAGGTAAACATAGAAATACAAAGACAAACATAACAATGCAAAGACAAATGTAGTAATACAAAGGAATACAAAGACAAACATAGACATACAAAGACAAAGTCAAACACAGTAATACAAAGATAATACTAATGTAACAATAGTAGTAATGATTCATAACATTAACAGTAAGCCGCAATCATGTCGGGTCAGGTCAAATGTTAACTTGATAGATCTTCTGTGCATAACAAGCGCAATAAATAACCAATAAAAACAAAAGAAATCAAGCATCTAATGATTGCACATCAAAGCCCAGTCAAATAGTCAAATATCCAAATACCCTGTTTTTGTTTACTCAACAGCCAACTAGACAAATAGCTAGATAATCAAGTAAACGAATAGCCAACTAGACAAATAATCATATAATCAAGTAAACAAACAGTCATGTAGTCATATAGTCAAGTAACCAAGTAGTCAAATAGTCCTTATAATAAAGCAAGATGATGAACAGCTAAAACATTAGTCTTCCTGTAATGCTAAATTACAACTTGAACTGAACGATTATTGCAGAAGTGTTTCGCGGTAACAACTCACCTCTCTTACACTCCATTTCCACGGCTCTTCCACCTGCTCTTAAGATTGCTTTGGCAACTGCACCTGAAACATTTGCAATAGAACAGATCGTTTCACTGAAGCAAGCGACATAACATTACCTGCTTTACAGCAATTTTATAAACTTTAAAGGACAAAACGCAAGGGCGGATTTGCTTTGTAGGCTGCTATTAGCGCCGTGTATTACAGGCTGTCTGTTCTGTTAGTAATTAACTAGTTAAGATTGTTTCAATTGCATAACATGTAAATGTACAGCGCAGTGCGTTTGTCAGGCGCTAAATTAAAGAAAAGATATTATTATTATTATTCAGGCGCTAAATTAAAGAAAAGATATTATTATTATTATTATAAGTGGCAATTTTAATATGCTAATTATTGTACATCAATGCCCAGCCAAGACTGCTAGCGACTGGTGCGAAGAGCTCCGAGATTTAGTCTGGTGCTGAGCCAGCGATCAAATCCCGGCCTATGACAAGCTTCACTGATATTCTAGCCCAACAGTTGAATCTTTAGTTTTTAATGCACTGAAGACACTTCACATTGGAATTATAATAATAATAATAATCTTTTCTTTATTGAAGCGCCTGACAAACGCACTGCGCTGTACATTTACATGTTATGCAATTGAAACAATGCACAAGAACACAAATGACAGAAGACATAAATCTTAACTACTAACAGAACAGACAGCATGCAATACACGGCGCTAATAGCAGCCTACAAAGCACATGTCCGCCCTACGGGACTCGAACTCGGTACCTCTCGCTCTCTATGCCAGTGTGTTATCCAATGCGCTATCGGGATCCCCGATATACTGGAATAGTAATAATATAAATAATAATAACAATTTTACTAATCTTGAAGTCCCTGAGGGATCTTGTTTACCTCACGGCAAAAAATAATAATAACAATAATAATATCAGGAGATAACAGAGACTACTTATCTCTTTCAGCGCTTATCTATAGCTATCCAGCGCTTCAATGCAGTTGCTTTTTGTAGCACCTTATCCACCATCAAAACCATGCTCCCTAACCCTTGCAATCCTAAGGAAACATACATAAATCTGGGAATAATAATAATAAACACACAACAGCTTCCGGCAGGTAAATTTAGCCATTCATTCTGAGAATTCATAGAGTTTAAGATGCAATTCACCTCCAGTCATATCTATTCTGTCATTTGTGCTGTTCACTATGGCATCTGCCCTCTCTTTTGTGATGTCTCCCGATTTCAAAGTCATATCGATTGTTCCAATTTTGATGACCTTCCTACCCGGATCAAAGGAGAAATCTGTAATTTCAAACAATAAATTAATTAATTAATCAAATCCGTCCATTATTTCACAATAAGTTTTGCGAAGAACTTTGTTAATCAGAAATTTTTGTATACGTAATGGTAATTGCAAATTTATATAGCGCCACTTCAAGATAGACTCATCAGAGGCACTCATGACCAGGATCGAGCAAATTGGTCTTCAAACATTTGCAGAAAAGAGGCTGAGAAGTTCATGTCACAGGTTCTTGGGCAGCTTATTCCAGGAGGATGGACTGACCACAGCAAAATTGAAGTTCTAACTCGATAGACCGTTGAAATGCATCGTGTTTATTGGCAAATCAACGCTGATCTGAACAGTTGAAAACCTCTGCATGACATTGCAATCTGCCGGTAGTGTGCATGACCTGTAACCTAACAGCTGTGGGTTTGAGTCTGCTATGTAGACCCCATGTAATGACACAGGACAAGGTGTTTATTCAAATCTGTCTCTGTGACCAAGAATTTGCACAGACATAAACTGGAAAGTAAATGGTAAGTCCTGTAAAGTACTGGCCCCCAAGTCCAGGACCTTGGAATGTGTCCATTGCCAGTCCATGGGATAGAGCAGAAATTAATGTCTCCCTACAGTCCACCACGGGACATGGAGCCTAGTTTACTTTGGTGTAAACTTAGACCATTGTTACTTGCTAACTTCTATATCGCCGGTGCCTAATGAACAAGACATCAACTGAAGTCATGCAGTAATATATATCCAGGCCATGCCAAACTTAAGAACTCTTCTCAGAGACGTGGTGTTGGAGATGAAGGATCATTCGACTGGACCACGCATCTGACAAAAGTAGCTACAACAACTGAAGACCATTTTATAACACGATACGTCGATAAACAAATGCGTGTGTTTGTGTGCGTGCTAGTGTTTGTGTGCGTGCTAGTGTTTATGTGTGTGTACGTGTGTGCATGAAAATTTATATAGCGCCTTTTCAACCTCTGAATGGGTTGAAACATGGCGGTCATGCCTACCAGGCCCAGATGATGACGTAGTAGAAGCAGAGGGCGTAAACGATGCACCGGATGATGCTGTTCGTGACGATGGGGCATAACTAGGGGCAGCAGCAGTAGCTGTAGCCCCTCTGGAACCACCCGGGCTAAGCAAATCACTGATTTTGTCTTCAAATGCCTATCAAAAACATTAAAAGCCAACAAACGATGTAGAAACGATGGTTAGACAAAACAGATAAAGAATCCTGTTGATAAGGTACAAATCAAAGTAATGCAATCAAAAGGTACAATCAAAGGGGTAAAAATCATAGTAGTGCTATCCAAGGTACAATCAGAGGCTGAAATTAACTTTTTTGTATCACCACATTAATACGGACACACACTGGTAATAATAATGGTGAAAACAACATGGGCAGATAAGTAAGTAAGAGTAAGTGAGTATATTCTTTATTACACCACTTGCAAACACACAATGGGACATACAGCAGAAAACAATTATTATAATACAATGAAGTAATAATTAGCATTTGAAGATGTAAATTAAAAGATAGCACATAAGTACAGGAATGCCTAATGAATTTAAAGACATATGAGGCCATAGTACAAGAACAGCAAACCTTTCGAGATATACAGGAAGTTGAACCATGAAAACTGAAAGATTACATTAGATCAGATCCGAATTAGATTTGCATTGGATTGGAATAACATAACTTCAGATAAGATTGGAATCATTTTTAAATTACATTGGAATTAGAATAGTATTAGATTAGAACATAGATTAGAATTAGACTGGAATTACACAGGTATTAGATTAGATTAGATTTAAGATTAGATTAGATTTAAGATTAGGTAGATTAGATTAGATTAGATTAAACAATCCGACCTTGATGCTGTCTCTGTCTTTGTCGTACACAATGAATCGAATATCAAGCAGATTCATTGGTTTGCGTTGGCTACTAAACTTTTCCACTTCGCTGTACATGACTTCGGTGACGATATTGTGCGGAATCCTTAGATTTCCAGTTCCAATTGCTGGAATGGCTATTGATCTATGTTTATCAGCGTCAGCTTTCTCTAGCAGATTTTTCATGAAAGTTCGTACAGTCTAAAAAATAGACACACGTCACTTACAGAGTGATTTAACTAACGTATTGTCATTATGCACTTTTACACAGTCACTTATTTTTATTACTATTATTAAATCATATTCGTTTACATTTTAATGCTTTTAAGTTACTAAAAATATATGCATAAAATTAGCAGTGTACAATATTGATAAACTGATTACTAAGCCGTCACGGAGTAGATCTATGGTAATTTTAAACGCTTCTTAGGTTCTTTTCACTAATACACTCATTTTAACATTTATTTTAACCGTCTTAGGACGGGCAAACATCAGTTCGATAAGATAAGATCAGACCACATTAGATAAGATTAAGATTTAAAACTGATCTACTTACTTGTTCACAGGGACCACCTGCCCTATTGTCCCATTGCCTGCACGACCCATGATAAACGGATTTACACTTCAACCTATGGCCGCCTGTCACAACTACTTGGCCGTAGTCGAAGTTGGCAGGTTTGTTGGAGTCGACTTCCGACTGAAGTGCTGAACCAGCGGCCATAAGCAATGACTTTGAGACATTGCCATGTGACAGGTTCAATTCCTTTCCAGTTGTATTCACAAGAACATCGGCCTAAAAAACAATCATGCAAAAGATTAGGATATTATCTACTAGGAATGGACTTCACCTAGGGAAGTTATGTGCATGTGATATCAAGATCCATGGTATTGTATTGTATTTGAAAATTGTAAAATGCCTCTTACAGCATAAGCTATTCAGAGGCGCTCTCAGCGTGACAGACCCGAGGGAATAGAAAAGTCTTCAACCAGTGGGCAGATGAGGGAAATACCCTGGGCAGCCGAAATCCTAGAGAATAAAGAGGGGAAAGGTCATTTCAAGAGCGTTTGAAGAAAGAAGACATCATTGACAGAAAAAAGTGGAGAAGGATCCGAGTGGCTGACCCCTACACTGGGAGGGACTAATTCAAGCCTGAAGGAGATAATATAAGGTCATTTCAAGAGCAAGAACCCACAAAAGCAAAGGCACGATGTTGGGCCGGAACAGTCTTTGCCCGAGTCTAGAGAGCGGAGAGGATGAAGAGAAACAGCAGGGGTGGACTTTGCGCATCAGATCACAAAGGTACTTGGGAGACCATCCTTGATGAGTTCTGGAAACCATGAGCAAAACCCACCTAATAGCAGCTCCTTTCCGTGGACATCTCTCTGGTCTTCTGGCAACCAAATTTTGTTCTTCATCTGGACAACCCTTCTGACATAACGCAGCACTCCGAGTATGAGTTGGTGTCCTGTGCCTAGCCTTAAAGCAATGCTTAAAGGAATTCGAAGTTACAATAATATTATTACTAATATGCCAGTTTCCATAATGCTGTACAAATCTTGAGATTATAATTATGATTTTCCAAACATCTGCGTTTTGTTACGGAATAAAGAAAACTTAATCAGACACTAACAAAAGAGCTATTATTACCTGGAGAACACTGATGGAGCCTTTAACCAAACTGATCGTCACGCCATCTGCCGTCTTAATGACGCCTGAGCTCACCAACTGAAACCTTGGAGAACGAGTTCCTTGTGAACCTAAAAACCATGATCATATGCAATGCATTGGCTCAGTGGTTGAATCCTGACCTGCAGCTATGGTTCAAGTCTCTTTCTAATACAAAGTTTGAAGTTGAAGCTGTTTAACACAGAAGTTTTATGTATGCACACGTTTTCCTATAGCAACTGTATATCCTCGACTCTGCTCATTTTTAACTAAATTATTTGGTAAGATCCTTCACCACGGCCACCTGTTCACCTTAGACTAAGCATGTTTCCAGGAACTGATAGCGTCATGGTGCCATATTCCAGTTGCATTGTCCCCATTTTGTGTTTTTAACATGTAGTACATAAAAAACGACTGCAGCAAACAAAACTTTTTTTAACCAAAAATAATAAAACATCTATTTCTGGACACCATAATAAATAGTTGTTCTAGAATCATTATTTTAAAAGTCAAATATATTCCATGTACCGTCATTTTGTTTCGTTTTATTGTTTTGGAATATAAAATGTCAAAGGTAAACGAAGTATTGGAATCAGCATATCTACATATCTACATCATAAAGAACAACTTCTTTAATAGCTGTTTCTAACAAATGTTTCTAAGCTTGTCATATCGACATCATAAATTTGCTAATTATATGCCAAAGGGCACTACACAATTTGAATTCCTCGCATATGGATCAGCCAGAGATATATATCTTTGAAAAATATTCATGAAATCACCCCATCTATGTACAAACTGGCTTGCTCATGCACAGAGGTCAACGAATACGGTCAACGAATATTGTTACATCAAACACACAACCTAATGCTTCACTATCCATGGTGCTGTGTATGTATGTTGGCAAAAACAGGATAGAGGTACGACAATTTTGCTACATGCCTTCATAGAGGTAAAATTATGATATCTAATAGCTGCCAGAATGAGATGATTATGAAAAACCAAGTAAAATAAAACAAAAATAGAAGAAATAAAAATAAAACAGAATATTACAGAATATATACCTCTTTGGCTTGTATTGGGTGGTGGTTCTTTATTTTGTGGTGGACTGTAGTCTTGTGGCAGTCTGTAGTCTTTTGGCCCTGCAACCACTCTACGACCTTTTTTGGTTTCTTCACGAGGATCATCGATCTTAATTGTCCTCAGTTTCATGTCTAAACTGGCAACAGTTCGTGAGTCGCTGTCAATGAAGAAAACTTCGCGCACTGTTGATGAAGAATTCTCGACTAAGTAATTCTTGACTGCATCCACTATGATGTCAGTTGCTCGATCGAGTGGAAAGCCAAATATTCCTGTGCTGATTGACGGCATTGCAATGCTCTTCAGGCCTTCGTTATCAGCTGCGCTTAAAGAGGACTCGACTGCCACAGCTAAAGTGCTCTCTTCATCGTTCTTTCCACCACTCCATCTTGGTCCAACTGCATGAATCACTCTTTTGCAAGGAAGTTTTCCAGCTCTAGTTACGCATGCCTGTCCTGGCAAAAGTCGTCCCTCCAATTTAGTACGAGACCAGCAATCCTCCTCAAGTTCAGGTCCAGCTGCAAACATTAAAGAAAAACAGGTAAGTTCCAAATACTAAGAGTGATGGTCTTCAAAGATGAAACAAATCAGAAAAACATTAAAGATACTTAGTAATTCATAAATCTTGAAAAATTGACAAAACTTCGTACAACAGAAACTGACCTGCTTCGGCAATTGCAGCAGCAACTCCTCCGTAGTGTTTGAGATCCTCATTAGCCGCATTTACGATGGCATCTACTCTGAATTTGGTTATGTCTCCACGCATCAGAACCATAAACTTTCTGGGTCTCACTTCCACCCGACACATCTCCGGTCCATCACCACCTACCGCTTGTGGCTTAACTCGGCTCAGAGTCTTATCCAGTTGGATGGATACTTTGTGGTTCATTTGAATGCCACGCAATACTTCCTTCCCATGTTTACTGTAGAAATATGCAGGAATTCCAGGTCTATCAATATCATGATCATACATGGAGATACTATCAGCGAGTTTGAGCAAGTCTTTTTCAGCCTTTGAAACTCCAGTTTCATTTCCTGCGATAATGAATCCAGGTTCATCCTTGGAAGTACTTATGCTTCCAGAACATTCTTTTAATTCTGCCTCTATCTTATGCAATTCATTATTCATGTACTTTGTGATTACATCAACTACACCCAAGTCCATTGGCATACACTTCTCTGAAATGGCATGTTTCTCAATGAATCCATTTAACCTTCTCTTAACATCGTCCGCAATGTTCCTTGTGCCTACAGCAATTACAGTTGGACCCATAACCACAACTTCCAGCGACTTGTTGCCATCACAAAGACTTCTGGTGAACTCCTTCCATTGACCGGACTGAGCCAATGCTTCACTTGATTTACTCAACTGGATATGCACCTCAACAACCTCTTCCTTCAAAATCTCAACAGCTTCCTTCAAATGTTTAGTATCCAAAGCATATACAACGACGCTTCGGTCGTTGCACGTCCACGAGGCAGAGATGCCTTTGCTATGCAACTGCTCCATTAGATAGGGCTTTGCTTCACCTTTTGCAAACACCCTGCTCGTTGGTTCAGAGATCTCAAATGAATCCTGAGCAGCCACAGCAACTCTCTCCAACATAAACAACCTTGCTTTTTTCACCACTTCTGGCATGCCACACAAATTCACTTCAGTTTCTTTTACTTCGAATTCTAGATCAGGCAGCTTCTGCCTTAGGTTCTTCTTGAACTCCTCTGTCCTGATCAAATCTAACTGATGCGGCTTTAGATTCGTCACAGGTTCTGATATTCTTTTCCTCTTCCGTTCAAGTTCTGCCTCCAAATCTCCTGTTATTTTCTTGAATATTTTTTCAAATTCGTCTGTAACTTTCTTCAACCCAATGTACTGAATTTCACACTGATCATTTTCAAAAAAGGTGTCTAGCACCTTTGATTTCTCGGCTATATGTTCTTGGATTTTCTTCTTGAAATCATTCCATATTTCCTGGAGAACGTTTTCTTTTTTCCAAGTTAATTCGTCTGCATACTTCTGAAGAACTTTCTGACACTCTACATCCCATCCACTAGTTGGTTTTTGCTTTTCTTTTCCTTTGTATTCCAGTTTCACTTCTCCTTTTCCTTCACTAGGCCAGACAGTGCAACAATTCGACTTTTCAAGAGAGTTTTCGATGTGCTTCTTCAATTCTGGGCGCTTCAGAATGAAGTGCACTGTCCTGGGGTCAAAAGTAAGAGTTAGGGATGTTGGAATTTCTAATTTTGTTTTCGCAGGAACTTTGCCGCTGGATTCAGAAGCAGAGCTCAGACCAAGCCAAGGATAGTATGGCTCCACTTTTACTTCTTTCTTTTCAAAGAGATGCTGTCTTGAAGTGATTGCGCAGATAACTGCCAAATAGACAAAGCAGCTCAGTTGGAAACAAACATATTCTGAGAAACCCCAATCTAACCTAATAACTTCTATAGCACCATTATCATAATGCACAAAGGCATCAATCAGTGGTTGCCTAAAATGAAACTATATTCGAAACCCATAACCTATTTTAAGTAGCCCAGTCAAAATCCGATAGGGCAGGAAACCAAAACCCGGACTACGTTGGGTAAGCAAGTTGCAACAGCAGCAGCTGGCTTGTTTGCATTGTAGCAGAGATAATTTCTGATAATTATTTTACTTTCAAACATTTCTACAATTTGATATTCTTGCTCATAAAATAAGTCGGTAAGAATGACATGTTAATGAAAGCATGATACTTTGTAAATGTACAAAATTGTGAGAGACATTTTTAATATTTTAAGTCTCAGCTGTTCAGTGTTTATACTACTACAGAGTAGCTGTCGTAAATTAAACAAATATCAAAAACTGATGAAAAATTAGTGCTTGAAAAGAATAGACATACAGAAGCTCAGATAAATGTAATGTAACAATACAACTTATGGATGATGATTTATCATAGCAGAAGACATTCTTCTACCAGATATGGGTTGTATGTACTGTTGCGCCCGACTCCTTTCAGCAAACATTTTCACACCATCTTAAAACGCATTTGTTTAGATCAGTTAAGTAGTCACAACTGGGTTACTTAAATGTGCTATACTAAACGTCCTGATACATACAAATATACATAAATACCACATTATCTACTTAGTTACAAATAACGTTGGTACAACATGACCTGCTGAAGTTTAAAATGCCATTTGTTGCAGGAAGTTTAATGGCAACATTAAAGTTATTCACATATATGTGATCTAAATGACAACAGACGCTTACCATCCGGTCGTTCAAATTCCACAATAGCTGAACCCTTGTCAGGCAGCATCTTAACTTTGCATTCATCTCCTGTACCTCCATGTCTAGTATTTTCAAAGTACATTGCTACAAAGTCGGCTGATACCGAGGCTGGCATTCCAGTAACGAGGATGCTCGACGTTTGGGGAACTCTACGAATCGAAATCATTTTTCCGAGGAATGGTTTACTGCAAACCAAACGACGGATGGACAAATAGTCTGAAAATCAGAAACAGACTATAATTACAAATGTAATTAATTTCAATTTAAACATCATCATAAGTAGCAATATGTTATCAGAAGACATAACTTTTGACAAATTACAGTCTGACCTTACACTCAAGTGCACTGCCCTCGGGTAAAAAATAACAGTGAGGGATGTTGGAATTTCTGATTTTGTTTTCGCAACACATTTTACTTCCTCTACCATTATGGCAATGATCCATCTCACTGGTGCAGCACTGACTGAAGCTACATCATGAAGCTACATAATGTTGTACTATAAGTTTTGCACATTATTCTTGTATCAACCTCAAATGTCACATTTGGTTAACAAATGAATCGAATCCATAAGGCTACAGCTACCAGAGAAAGAGTGAAACTGTCCAACATAATGCATATGGATACCGAAGTTGATTATCATTGTTACAATGCATGACTATGCATGATAAAATTATAATATTATGAATATGCATGACAACGAACCTACCTGTACAGTAATCTAATTCATGATCTATGAATAAATTGTTTATAAGACTATAAGTGATTTAATACGGTAATTATGATTATCTCAAAAATTGGAGGTGATAATTTACATGACTATAGAAATTCTGAATATGTAACAGGGAAATTTCAAACTGAATTCTAGTTCTGACTGTTTAACAAATGAACATGCACAACTCTGGATAATTATGAATCCCAATAACTACATATGAATAATTGAATATGCATGACATATGGATCACAGGAATATATGTAGTAGTTTAACCTGGTTCTGAGCTGAAATCAAGGAGAACTGTGCTGGGATTTACAGCCAATGTCCAGCCAACCATCTTTGCCCTCGCAGCTGGGCTCAGGTATTCACTTAGACTCTCCCTTGTGGTTGAAGGTGGAAGGCGTTTGGCAAGGAGTCTCTTGGCATCCACGTCACTCATCAGCAGAGGAGGAGGGGGTGCTGCTTCCAGAACAATCACTTCAAGACTGACTCCATCCAACTTATGAGGCTTCTTTTTCATCACACCCAAGACAGCTATTGCAAATATGAAATCAACAGAAATAATAAAGTTTTCATTCAGTAATACTATAATAACTTCCACGAATGCTACTACTACTACCACCACCACTACTACCACTGATTCTGATACTACTACTACTAAATATAATAATAACAATAGCAATGACAATAGCAATGCACCCACAACAGCACATATTCTGTGCTGAAGACCTATTTCCTGAAGTGCAAGCAACATGCCCAAAGAAGAGTTCTGCTATTTCAGAGACCGGTACCATCACTGTTCCCCTCCTGATCACAAGATTGCTCACATGGTCCAAGTAGGGAACCTCATGACACAACACACCAACGGTATTGTTTCTTACTTCAGGATTCAATGGTCATCTTGCAACTGTAGCAAAGTACTGGCAGCACACATTTTGCAGAACTATAGTTCAATGGTCAGCTCATCCTGGATCTGGGAATATCAATTTGGCGCTTGATCTGTTGAACATCGCTGGAACTACTGGGCAATGTCTGGCTGCCGAGGTAAGTAAAGACCTCCATAACCTCCAAATAACTTATCTTATCAAATCTAATTTCTTCTATCAATCAATCAATCAATCAATATTCGCTTATTCAATTACATCAAGATTGACACAGTCGCAACATTATATCAATAGTTAATCTGTACAGCGAGCCGCTAGTCAGTCAGTGTTTGCTAGGTTATGATTATTGTTTGAGGCCATTGTTTGCTACATATAAGATATATTCAGCAAGTTAATCCGTTTGGATGCTCTCGGATAACTATTTGGCTTTGTTGGGTTCGGGGAACAAACTCGACTCCAAACTACGCTGCGACGGCTGACTAGAGAAGGGTACTTGGCAAACCCAGACAAGGATGTTGAAAGTTATAAGCAGCCAGACATTCGCCTCTTTAACGCAATAACTAATAATCCATTGCATGTACTACATCAACTGTTGCCCACAACTAAGCAGATTCCATACTCACTACGCCCACCACAGAGAAATACCACATGCTGACAGTTTGGTGCGCAGTACATTTTTTATGCAGATGATTTATGCAGCCTGTTTAAAGCATTGAATAGGTGGGGGAAAATGTATGGACAATTAGGTTTTCTTAATACATAAATGCGATTCACATGTAAACCAAAATGTGGTTAGCAAGGATATACTTACTTACTTACCTAATTAATTAATTTTAGAGGACTATGCACCGTTATCATAATGCACAAGGCATCAATCGATCGTTGCTTCAAGTGAAGTGAAGCATGCTGTCTGGGACCTTGGAGTGCTTCTGGATCAACACATATCTACAGAATCGCATGTCAGTTACCTCTGCAGGTCTTGTTTTTAATTTAATACGTCGGATTAGAGCAATGCAGTAAAATTTAACATTGGAGAAGCAAGGTCAGCATCCAGTTGGGCCGTGAAACCAGAAGTCAAGCTGCAGAGGGTAAGCAAGCTGAAAGAGATGAGTTTTAATTTAGTTCTGAATTACCATATATCAATGGAACTCAATGTCTGCTGCTGTTGACAGTAATGGCCAGATGGGTCATTTCATGAGGGATCATATGGACCTCATTTTAAAATATAACAAAAGCAACGGTAATAATAAAAAAAATTATTACATGCCCTCCAGGACCCTTACATCTCCAAAGACCTACCGGTATGTAAGAAAAACGTCATACCTGTAGCCTCCTCGAATACAATAACAGCAGACCTGTCTTCTTTGTTTAGGAACACTTTTTCCACTGGACCTCCTCCGCCTCCACTTCGGCCCGTGTTCTCAAAATACAACTCAAGAAAGTTTTCGCTTGCTCTTTCGCCAAGACCTTTCACTTCAATGGCGCAGCTTTTGACGTCATCCAGAGGCATTTCAAGAGCGGATATCTTTACAGTTGCTCCAGACAGAATATGAGGTCTCTTGAACATTTCTAGTCCGTCTGCAGCAAAATAAAACTGATCAAATGAATCTAGTTATTCAATTGGAGCCAATTATCGATATAAGAAGAGATTTTAGAGACAAGTCAAGAAGACAAGAGAAGCACGAATATTACTCTAAAATAAATCCGATTTTCATTCACCTCTTCACTGCTCCAATTCCAATGCCATCCACCGTAGCTGTCTATCTGTCAACCCTTTGGATCGGGACTTAGAACCGAACTTGACCATAGGTCATGACTAAGCGCTTATCAATATGTTAGTTCCCATGGCAGCCATTTTGGGCACTGATGAAATCCAGATTATATAATTAGGATTGACTGATGCATAAAACTAGAGCTGAGCTAATCATCCTGTCTCCTTTTCTGCTCTGCAAGTGCTTGAAGTCTATTTTGCTTAAATGAGGGTTCTCCTTCGGGTTGGGAGCGCTATTGATGTGTTTTTCCTTTAAGTTGTGCTTTACAAATTTTCATGAAATTGTTGTAGAACTCGGTTCAATGGTCTTTGTTTCTGATTAGAAATATACATCATGGTGTCTGACTCCACGTATCACTATAATATTTCGTTAAAAATTTTGTAACTTTTGTTGTCAGCACTGGTAATTGTCATGTATAACTGATCCTATATCACTGCTTGGGGGTTCCTACCTAGCGGGACTCAGGTCCCTTTTGGATCTCCCTTTGTTTCTCTACCCAACTAATTTGTACCTACTTTTTAATAATTGTTTGTTTTCAATTGTGATGTTCTCAAAGACTGTGACTAAAATTGAGAAACAATAAAGAACGATTTGATTGATTGATTTGATTGATTCATGTTATGTTATGTCAAAGAAGCTTTACAAATTTTCATTCATGTTATGTTATGTCAAAGAAGCTTTACAAATTTTCATTCATGTTATGTTATGTCAAAGAAAACTTTAGTCTTTAAAATAATAGAGGCAAGACTGATCTTGGGTTGCAAACCTGCAGGATTTTTAAACATGATGACAGCTTTTCCTTTCTCCTTTTGATATTCGAGCACTGTATGTTTTCCTCCTCCAGACCGCTTCTTGCTTTCAAAATACATTGAAATCATTTCTTTGGATGTGTCTTGAGGAAGTCCAGAGACCTTGACTGTGTTAAAGCTACCAGCAGTATTCTTCGGGCTAGGCTGCTCTTTAGCACTGTCTTTGCCACGCCCAGTGTCGGCAGCTTGGTCTTCCTGTTTTGATACCAACATGCGCTGACCTTTCCATTCTATGCCCTCTTTTTCAGTAAATGATGCAGCAACTAATAAAAACAAATTTTATTATTTTTCAAGAGTTATGTATCATCTAATATAACTTTATCTGCAAATAAACTATTAATCAATGGTTACTTTCTTGGAAGTAACCATTAATAATCCTCTGGATAGAATCAGTTCAGATCCAGAAGAGGTCCATTAACACTCTAATGACAAGGCTGAATTGGTTTCCCAGTCACTTTTAGCACGCTCTTGTCGCTACACTGTTAAAAAGCACTACAAAAGGCCCAGATACATCTCGAGATTAGGATATGAACATGAACATACACATTTACATAAGGCCTAAGAAATCAGAGGACAGACTACAGTGGACAAGAAACCTGAAAAATGTCACATTTAGTCCATACCCTAAAGACATCATTATTACTATTATTAAGCATCAGAGAAATTGCAACAGACATTGAATAATGGAGTCTCAGTCCAGAAAATGAGAAAGCCTGGTTACCAAAATACTTTTCAACCTCAGGTTGTGACAAAATTCAAGGCATCTCACGAGAGGCATGTGCAATATTTACGAGGCTAAGGTGTCAGCAAAGAAGATATGTTCGCTGACCAATATTATATTACATAAATTACCACTGAACATAAATACCAGATTAAACAATGTCATAATCTGCACGATGATACACACCGTGCAAATTATGGAATTGTTTAAACTGATGTTTATGTTCAACAGTAATAAAGTGCTATGGCTGAATAGTCTGAAGAAATAAAGAATCAAAACGTGACAGTTAATTACAGCTGAATCGGGTAATCAGTAATACCGCACTTAATCAATTGCTAAAACTTTAAAATATACCTTTGGGATCTTCAAAAGTGACGACCGCTGTTCGTTGTTTTGGATCGTAATCAACGTCTTCTATTTTTCCACCACCAACACGTTTGCTTTCAAATACCATCACTAAATAGTCTTTATTTAGATCTCGTGGGATTTGACTGACAAAGATCGTCCGGTTGGAAGATGAAGGCTGTTCTGTCTTTACTTTTGGAATCTGTCTCCTTTCGTCCACTTTCTCCACGTGTCTTGTAATAGAAAGTCGTTTTCCTTTGTAAACCACCGATTCATCAGATATCAAAACCTTGGCAGCTGAAAACACAACATCAAAGAACTCAAAAAATACTACAATGTATTTCTTAAAATATTAATAATTTTCAAGCTTGGAGAGTGACATCGTTACACAAGATAATAACTTTGGAATATTTAATCAATTATAATATTATTAAATTAAGCCCTGATGATGTAAGAAACATCATACTAAATGACATGGCTATGTAGTACAACTCCAAAATTTACCACAATGTCTGGAGTTTGGACTCAAAGAATGAAAATGCCAAAATGCTGCGAATTTCTGCTGTTCCTATTATGTAGAACTCTGTAGTCAAACTGAATGAAGCATCAAACTGATGGTTGAAAGAATAGTCAAAAATTGAAATCCAAATTTAAATTCATTAACAGTAATTGTAATCTCACAATTTCCAAAGCAGCACAGAAAACTAAGCTGCAGGAACCTGTTTATTCATAAGCAGTCAAAAAAATCGTTAGGAAGACCTGTAAGGTCAGATTTGATTCAAGGTCACGATCCAACAGTCTGTAGGAAGGTAGTCAGATGGCTATGGCGGATGGTATTTAGATTTGAAGTAAGTGGTGAGAGAAGCAAGGGAAGATACAGAATCAGAAGATTTTTCTGTAAAGGAGTGAAAACATTGATCAATAGTTAACATTACTTAATATTAAGTAACTGGATCTCTTAACATTTCTGAAAATAAACCATAATGCAGAGCGTTTTGCATTTTCACTTCCTTGGCACTGGCCTAGTTCAAACCTCAATGTCAGAATTGATAAAACTTAGTCAAAGTAAAGGGCACGCTAACCGCTTGGTTAGAGCGCTTTGCCTGCAACGCACGCAGTACGGGTTCAAGCTTCCACTCAGGTGGTTAATTACTGTGTAGCGACCTTGAACAAGTCCTTCACTCACAATTGTTCAGATGTTCTGTCATATGGTCGTGTGCATTTCTCAACTTAGGACGGAGGGCAATATCAAAATACAGTTGTATCGTATAGTTGTATGGTATAAGGGGAACACTTTTGCCTTTTCAGTCACACATCAGAAGTATGCTTAGGGCTGAAGGATCCTTTAGCATAAATGCACACATGACAACAGCAATGAGACAAATGCATGCTTTTTAATCATCCAGACTTGCACATGCATTTGGAAGCCATCTCCGTTACAAGCGCCTCCTAATTCCAATGCACACGATTACCTATTTACCAACCCCCATGAGGATGAATGGCTAAGTAGCCCATATGGCCTCGTAATTGATAGTTTATCTCCTATCCAACGAGTATGTACAACTTTTGCATACTACAGACACATTTACACGTACCAACTGAATCTGTGAATGTGGCAACTGCGGTGTTGAGGTTCTGATCATGGTCGATACTTTCAATATCACCATCGCTACTGTTCTCCAAAAGCATCGTTAGCACCTCCGTTGTCATTTCAGGTGGAATTTCGCTGATATCCACCATTCTGCTGGACACTGATGATACTTGGTCTTGTTTCACAGTCTCGATTGGTTCTTCCGCAGATGTGGTAATGGCTAATCGGTTACCTTTGTAGATGAGAACTTCTTTCTGGAGAAGTGTCTTGGCAACTAAAAGAAACACTCGTCCATTTTATTCCAGCTCAATCAATCAATTTCGTAGAATTCTCAACATCAGGCTGACAGGTTGCAACTTGTAACAGGTAATAATAGGTAGCAAAAATTGTCTCATTTCTCACAGTTAAGTTATTAAATGGGTTGAATTAGCAAATATTATCTCAGATCTAAAGTTAGTTACTAAAGGATAATTACGCTAGTGGCAAAGTAAGTTATGGCAAATCCATTTAAAATCCTAGACAATAGCACCGTTATACTGAATGCCCTTGGCATCAGTCGAAGGGAAGGTAAAACATAAAAGTGTTCTACCAGGTCATTTCCAAGTGTCAGTCCTGGGATTTCAAATGGAAGAAGTCAAACAATTAACTGCATCATAATTTGTAAACTTTAAAGTTTCTAAAGTGCCACTCACAAGCTAAGCGTACGACCCCAGATTATTGAAGACCATTGGACCAGATTAGACGAGTTGTCAAGTGAAACTGAATCCCGGACCTTATACACAGTAGATGAAAGAGGGAAGGAATTCCAAAAAAGTATTCTACCAGGATTTTAAACTAAGTAACCTGGGTACAATGAGAAAATTTCAACACTAACATTACGGAATTATCATTGTATAAAATAGATTTTCTAAAATATGAGCAAAATTAGTTGGTCATAAGTGATAGATGGCATCCCATGAAAGCCAATGTGCAAAGAGCCTATCAATACTGTTTCTCTGCTTAATGATTGAATTAGAACTAAACAGGATTTAAATAAGTTTACTAAAAGCATTATACAGAAATTCTGTACAATACGTTGCAACTAGTTTAAATGCAGAGTACATCGGTCTCTCAAGTCGTTCAGGTCTGCACTAAAACCTTTTACGTTTCGAACTGCTTATCCTATGCAGTCTGTTTTATCCATGGAACCTCATTGATCTGTCGAATGAAATGTGACTTAAGAATACAGTTTGGCTTAGAAGTGACCATTATTTAAGCCTAGTGCATTAAGGTAATGGCACAACAGGAGTTATCAGATAAGATTAGATTAAACAACATTAGATATATCTGTTACATTTTTAGAGCAAAACAGGATTAAATAAATGTAGTTAGTCACCTTCTGGGTCTTTGAATGTTATCATAGCAGTTCCTTTTGCTTCGTCATAAACAATGTTGTCAGAGTCACCTCCATTATTCCTTTTATTCTCAAAGATCATCAACAAAATCTCCTTATTAATAACTGCGGGAATGTTGCTAACTTTAATCGTTCGATCAGAGATCAAAGGCTGTTCCTTTTCACTGGAAGGAGCACTGTTTCGTTTCCTCGGAGGGAAACGTTTCTGGCTTGTGTTTTCTTCAATATGTTTAGTAATCATCAACTTTGATCCCTTGAAAACTACAGATCCTTGAAGCACCAGTTTCTTTGCAACTGGAAACATAAGCAAATAATAAACAGTTTGTAATCTGATTTTAGAAGAACAGCAGACCCTTACTCGAACCCACATGGGTATGAAGTGTTAACTAGCGACTTCAGTTTTTAGCCTTGGTATATGAGGGCAGTCCCCTCCCTCTTGCATATGAGCTGCAATATGCCAAAATAATCTTTGTCAACGGTAATGGCCTATGTTGTCATAAGCTGTTGCTAAACTCTGGATCCATCCATCCATCCTGTCTGATCTTCCCACTGACAGAGTATGGTCAGCATGCTCCTTATAGCTGCGTATTCATCATAGCTAAGTGGGTTTTTAGTGGCCACAAATGGAGCCAAAATATCAGAAAAAAACATTTGCACTGGTTTGGTTTTGAACCTCTGACCTCTCAGTTAACAGACCAGAATATCAACTTTTGGACTATCATGCATGCACCGTCTATTCAAGTTAATAGACCGTATTTTGGGTAACTTCTAATACATCACTATAAATGTTATTGTTCATAAAACAACTTCACACCAATCAAACAACGATTTTGCAATTCAGATAAACTCTGTGGTCATAGATTTAAAATTTCACAATTAACTAAGGAGGAGGAAGAAGGAGCAGTCCTTTATGCTAGCCCTGAGGCAACCATGGGTATAAAGTGCTAGCGGCTTCATTTTCTTAGACTCTCAGTCTCTCACCTGTACTCACTATAGATGAGTTTGCTAGGACAGTGCTTCCCAAAGTGGTGGTCAACGAACCGGTGCCGGTCCGCGAGCCCTCGGTTGCCGGTCCGCAAAGTGAGTCAAGAAACTGGTCAAATTGTCTTGGAATCAAGAAATGGCTATTATATTTGTAAGTCATAACAAAAAACACTTATTAGGCTAGCATTTAAAGGGCAATTGTAATTGTAATTTAACATTTGTATAGCGCCACTCAGAGATTCAGAGGCACTCCCGACCCAGGTAAGTGCTGTCTCTAACAAATAAGATGATTTTCAGGCGTTTCCGAAATAGAGGAAAAAGAAAAAGGCTGAGAAAGCACAAGATGAAATTCATGTGGAAGGTGGTTCCAACTATACAGGCCGACATAAGCAAAGCTTCTGGATTGAGTAGTTGCAGCACGCATGCGAGGGACAGTCAGGAGGCCTCTGGCGGCCAAGCGCAGAGCAGAGCGACCAGGGAGTGTAGAAACCGATGTACATAAGGCCTGAAGGTATGAAGGAGCTACCCCGAGCAGAGAGTTGCACATAAGTGTGAGAATTTTGAACTGAATGCGCTGGGACACAGGAAGCCAGTGGAGAGGTTTCCCGAATGAAGGAAGATATGTGAGAATACTTCGGGAGACCACAAATAAGGCAGGCGGAAGCGTTAAGAATTGACTGAAGCTTGGAGAGGTTTAGTGAAGAGAGACCAGCAATCCAGCATAGATGGAGTTGCCAAAGTCAACCCTAGTACAGATCAGTGCACGGACGAGAGTCACAGAATTGGCTAAACATGCATTTAAATCAATTTTAGTACATATTTGAGGAATTTAGGTTATCAAAAACGAAAATGATAAATAATTAATAAACTTGGCACTGGTCATCCTACAGTTGAAAAATTCCTGCCGGTCCGTGACGCTGAACAGCTAATTCCTGCCGGTCCGTTACACTGACAAGTTTGGGAAGCACTGGCCTAGGAGGTGCAGGTGCAGCAGACAATTAACTAAACAATTTAAAAATCACAAATAGCTAATAATTGGTGGTTCTGTGTACATATCTTAATAATAATAATTTGTCATTCTGTGTAGATATGAAAGAATATGAAATGTTCTGAATGAGTACACGAGCATCAGCAAGTGAGTGTGTGAGCGAGTGAGTGATTAGGTATGTATTGGGTTAGAGTGGTTGTCAGTGAATCATCAATTATCAATACTTGTTCAATTCAACAAATCTAGTTGTCATAGACACAACAAAGTGTTTAGGTTCTTGAACTCAGGACAAGGCTTGTGAGGATGAATTGTTAGGAGCTGAGCTAGAGTAATGTTAATATGAGTCTTTAAATAAGTAATGTAGTCAGTGAGTGAGCGAGTGTGAACAAGCGAGCAAGTGAGCGACATTTACTGAACGAATGAATGAATGAATACTTTACCTTCTGGTTCGGACAATGTGATAACTGCTGACCCTTGCCCTTTCTCGTAGACAACATTCGTCACTTCACCTCCGCCACCAAAGCGTTTGTTCTCAATTATCATCTGCAGAGTATCTTCAGCCATATCTTCAGGAATGTTGCTAACATCTATGGTGACATCTTTAGAGCTTGAATCTTCATGGGCTGCTGCATATTTGCCTGGAGTTTCATGCTTATCTTCACCTGAGATTGGATGCATTGGTTCCGTAAGTCCTTCATCTGGCTTTCGTACTGATGGCCTCGATACCGCAAGTGTGTGGTTCTTGTACACTATACTGCCTCTCTCAGTCAACTCCTCTGCAACTGAATGCACAGACAAAGTCATAAAGTGGTTTAAACTCTGAAAATCTATTAACATAATGAAGTCAAACATCTCTAAGTCATCACAAACAGGTACCACAAACAATTGTGAGCATTTGACTTGCTCAAGGACTCTTCACAGTAACTGTCTCAGAGCAGAAGGCTCGAATCCGTGCTCTCCATGTTACAAGGCGAGCACTCTAACCAATAGGCTACCATGTCCAACTTATGTGTGGCAACTCTTGGCAACCTCCACATTCCAGTAATAAGAACTATTAATTAAGTTTGCACACTTTATGGATCATTTCTCTCGGATATCCTAACACCAGGGATCTGTAACCACTAGCCATGAATCGACCACTTTGGCAAAGATTTGAAAATATTATGTTCCTTCAAGCGTTTCCACATGACTGGGCAAATTGATGATACCCCAGGCCGTAAGACCCATGAAAAATAATGCCTATATAGAAAAATATGCAAAAATTACATCACATCACAAGCTAACGTTAGTGTAGCACACTAGTTTAACTGCCAACATAATTCCTCACAAGCCTTGTCCTGGAGTTCAAGAACCTAAACACTGATTTACAGCAAACCTACAGATTTGTTTCAGATCTAGAAGTACATATGTCCTTGTAAGGGTTATCCATTAGCCCATATCACATTTTCAGTAATTAAGCAAATGTTCTTACTTTCTGGTTTGTTGACGATAATCAGAGCTTTTCCTTCGCTCAGCATATCCACCTGAACTACTTTGACACCTGTGATGTCAGTGAATCTCTTGCTTTCGAATAGCATGGTCAGTACTACATCTGTATAATTTGCAGGAATTCCATTGACCTCGATCACACCAAGATCCTTTGGCACTTGTTCCTCAGGGAGTTCTGCCCCAGGTTTATCTATGGGTTCTTCAGTGGGTTTCCTCATGGTGTCTTTACTGCATTCAGGAAACGCCGCTTCATCTTTGCCTATAAATATAGAATACGAATGCAACAGTTGTATCAATCAACACAATACATTACAGAAACAACACAATAATAGAACTGGATTCAAACTGAACTCAGGGGTGTAATAAACAACGTACTCACCCACAATATAAATAAACTGGCCCAATTAGCCTCAACGGTTAGTGTGGCACCCATTAAAACGGGTGGCGGCAGTGGTATAGGATTGCCTCCTTGGTATGGAAGTGCCAGCAAGGTCTTGCTCCGACTTACCTACTTGACCTTTGTCTGCCTGCGTGGGTTTCACGGAGTAGCTGCTCCCTACGCTCAACGGGGAATGGGTTGCTCCCAGTCCCGTTCGCTTGTACCACTACCATGCAAAGCCACGCTTTTCGGTGGTGGGCCCAGTAGTGCGGAATGGCCTCCCTCTTGAACTGCACCTGCTTCCTAGGTCGCTTTCTGACACATACTACTATTGTTTGAAAACTGTTCTTTTTGACCGCACTGAATAGTTGTCTTGAAGAGGTGTTATATAAATCCCCTAAATGAATGAATGGTGAAAGATCTCACTCAATCAATCCACTGAAATATTAGCACGGTCAGGATCATACAGTCGCTATAGAAAAATGTGCACATTTAACTTTAATCTATTAATGATGTGAAAGCGATTCTTCCAGTCACTCATCATTAAAGAGTCAAAGAAGGCAAAAACCATTGAAGACAGAATAACTGCACTACCTCACACCAAATGAAAAAGGTCTTGTGTATAAAGATGTTGCTGACCTTGCTCACAAATTTTATCTCTCAATTTATCTTCATCATCATTCAAAGATTTTTCCTCGTCTTGTGGCTTGTTTTCAGAAATGGTCGGATCTGGCTTTGTATCAGCAGAGCTTGGAAGTCGAATGTAATAAGACACGCCAACAGCTGAGATCACCTCTTGCCGCAGGAAGTGTTCGGCATCTGTTTCACGAACACCAAAAAAATTATCAATTCAAATACGAAATAAAAATAAATGCCAAAATATACTTATACAATGCATAACTCAGCAAATTTTGTCTTGAAGACGTGCTACACATCGTCGCTTCCTGTATCTAGCCGTTCTGCTCAGTCATTGAGAACATTTCGTTCTCAAATAAGACTTACTTTTTCCAACTTGCTTATCCACCATAGGCTGCCTTTCTGTTACTGAACTGATTTTGTTAATATTAACCTGACTGTAGGTTGGTATTGGAGTGCCCTCGGCTGATGCCTTGTGCATTAGACACCAGCGTTCCTACTTACAATTACAATACTAAGATATGATCACAATTACAGTTACATTTCCATGTACCATAACTTAGGTCAAACACCAGAATCTCATAACAAACACACTTCTAACACAAGTTCTGACATACATGGGCATCGACTGCAAATTTCTCTGCTTCAGAAAGTCCCTCATCAAACACAACCTCACTGCAAGTTGTTTCGGCCGTGCATGTGTGCAGGGGCCCACCAGAGGAGGACTTTCCTAGTTATCTGAGTACAGTCCGAACACAGAAGAACCTTTTTTTTCCAAATGAACTTTAACACCACGGAGGCTTAGTCTCCGCTTAGAGTAGGCTGCACTTTTGTGAAGAACTTAAGACACTATACATTACATGTCTAGAAAAGTTTGTTTGTTTGAATGTATTAAGCTTGCCATGTAAAGTGCTGTGCAATTGCTAGTGCTTCTCATTAACGAATATACTTACTTACTTACTAACTAAAACACAGTATTTAACAGGTTTCAGCATATCTAATCTATTTTTATGCATCCATATAACACTTTCAAATTCAGGGCTCATATTTCAAGATGACAAACGTGACAAGTTCAAGGTTATCAAATATATTGCTTAATTTTCAGTAAACATCGAAAATAAAAATAAACAATCAGCTGTAATTATAGTTAATCTATGTAACATCATAAAAATATTATGAACTAACGTTGTTTGTCTTGGAATTTCACAGTCAGGATGCCCTTGCTTTCATTCAGAAAGTCTTCCTCGACGAATCCCCCTCCTTTTCGTTTATTTTCCAACAGAGCCACGATGGTCTCAGCAACATCCTGGGACTGGACTCCATGCACCTCCACAGTTCGACCCCGTTCTTCTGCCTCTCTGTCCTTGAAATCATCCACCTCCTCTGGCGGAATGCTCTCTGTTTTTGGTTCCTCCTTGACTTGAGCATAGATGTCATAGGATTTTCCCAGTATCGAAATGGACTTCTGTTCAAGGAAGCGATCAGCAACTGTAACAAGAAACAGTACAAAGTCATTAAGCCCTCCATAAGTCCATATAGCATTAGGTGATAGACACTGAACTCCGAAATTACATTAAACACATCATACACCGCATAGCTTTATCAATCAACTTCTTTCAGAAGCATAATCTACAGTTGAATTCTACACCAACATAATCTAACCAAATCTAATATAAACCTTTACTGCTAATGTTAAGCTGCACAAAGTTAGATGTGATAGATCGCCATGTTCTAATATCCTTTTAAAAGGTGCTACATAAATTACGCCACAAATGACCCCAATCCAAGAATTCACTGCATCTAGCAGTTGCATCTTACTTTTCTTGTCCTGGAATTGCACAGTTAGGATTCCACTCTTTTCATCTAGTGATTCCTTTTCGATTTCGCCACCTCCTCTTCTTTCGATTCTTCATTAACCCTGCAATGAATTCTGCAACTTCAGATGAACCCACTCCATGAACTTCCACCGTTCGAAACTCCTCTTCCGCTTCTTCCCGGCTCTCCAAACTCTCTTCCGGGGATTTCCGTTTCTCGTCCTTCATTTTCTTCTTCTCCGGCGACGAAACATAGAACGTGTTCTCCAAAATGCTGAAAGACTCCAGACCGAGAAATTTGTCGGCAACTAATGACGGCAGAAAAAGCATAAAACACTTCTCAGGTTCAGTTGTTATGGATTTTGTCTGCATAATAAAAGCTTTAAAGTCTGTATACATAAATTTTATGTGGTTTGCAATTGTTCCACTAATAAAGAATATTGTATCTAAAAATTAATAAATTACTATAAGTAACATAGCACCTTCTTCTGTGACACAGTGGTCTGTTGGTAACACGTCAGGTTGACGATTATGCTGTTGTGGGCTCAACTCTGTATAACCCTCGACAAGCTATTTGGGCGCACGTCTCTCTGTCCCCAAGCAGTTTACCTTGGTACCCATGTAAAGGGCAAGTGCTGCAATACACTGGCCCCGTGTCCAGGACCTTGGAATTCATACAATGCCAGTTTCAGGGCCTATAAAAAAGAAATGAGCGCCTCCCCTAATGGACCATGGTGCCTTTAATTCTAGGTAATGTATGTTATGTTATGCAATGGCACTATATAATTTATTAGATTAGACAATCAAAATATTAACATGGCTTGATAGTGCTTAACTTCAATGTGCCTTGTCACAGCTGTTCTAAACAACCCAGGGCATGTTTTACATAAGTTGCTCCGCAATGCTCCCACCAAGGAAATCAACTACCTATGAGCTTCACCCACGGTCTCATGACAGGGTCTTGACTCTTATTGACAATAATATGAGGAAAACATTTATAGGAAGAATGCTGTACTTTTATTGATTTTGTATTTGTCCTATGATCTTTGTACACCGGAGTGCGGCTCTTCTGCAACCGGTTTAATAAAAAATATGCTTACTTACTTACTTAATAAAACTTCCTGGCCCATTGTGAGAAGATTTTATGCAGGCATGATAAAGGCGATGCCTTTTGTACCACACTTCTCATTAAACAGTTTCTTCACCTTTTTCAGTGATGAATGTTCTGAATCAGTCAAACGTGATGCATTTGGATTCAGAAAATGGATGTGTCAACAAAAGCTAAAGCAATACCAGTCGCTTACCACAAACTCAGAAAACCATTACAGTGTACTGGTACCTCCTTGTACAACGTACCTAGTTCGTCTTCAAAGATCACCGATATTTCTCCATCACTTTCATTGAATTTAAACTCTTTGATTGGTCCTCCTCCTTTCTTAGGATTTTCCAGGAAATATTCAACAACGCCAACGTCCTGTGATGATACACCCTGCACGATGATAGACTTCGGTGACTTCAAGGCATCTAGACTTGAACTTGGTCCGCTTCCACTGGTGTCACTATTCAAGGAAGCATCATCTTTTCTCTCTGGCTGCATCTTCAAAGGCGTACTCAACAATACATATTCATCGTCTGTTGATTTTTCAGCCTCTGGAATTGGTTTTTCTTCAGGTTTTCCACTTGTAGTTGTTTCAGCATCATCCATTGTGGCAGCGTGGTGGTCCTTGCTTAATTTGTCTGCATTCAACAAGTCCTCATCCACAGCGCTGTCACGAGAATCGCTCGTAGCTGCTCTCGTTCTCTCCTCATTGGCTGCTGCATCTGTCTCTCTTCTGGTTTTTCCTTCTTTCTTCTGTTCATCCTCGTCTTCACTTTCTCTTGGCTTGATGTTGTCAACGTCATCTTTTCTCTGTCCTTCACTTTCTGTTTCTGCTTTGAATTCATCCTTCCTTTGGTCTTCTTTCGTCTTCCTCAACCTTCTGCAATTCTTCTTTATTTTGAATTTCTTTCTTCAGTTCTTCATCTTCTGCTTGTTTTTCTTCACGTTTCTGTTCATCCAATTTTTCTTCTTCTTTATCTCTGTTCGGTTCTTCATCGTCTCTTTTTCTCGCATCTGCTCCTGATTCTTCTTGGCTCTGTTTCAATTCGTTCTCGCTTTCGTTACCCACTTTGTTCTTCAGCTGTGCATCTTCATCATCTCTGTTTTCAAAGACTTTCCTCTGGCCAGCATCTTCCTTCTCTTCAGGCACCGACTCAGCATCAGCAGCTGTTGTATCTTTTGTCTCAGAAGCCGGAACAGAAGCAGGATCCTCATCCTTATCAGATGACGTATCTTTCGTATCTTCAACAAGCAATGGACGACGAACGAAAAAGACTTGCCTCATCACGTTCAATTTCTCACCAGCCAGGAAATTTTCAGCAGCTAAATGAACACACAAACACTTGATTAATGACAACAGCTTACTATGCATTGTTTCACTATCTGATGTAATAGTCTAGTTGCAACTGACATTTAACATCTCGAAGAAAAACCAATTCGAGAAACTGTAAACAGATAACAACATATAATAAACCTTTGGAGTGCCATCCGATATCGGGCTTTCCAGGAGCACCTCTGAGTAGGCATTTTGAAGGGGTGCTACATCTCTAAGTCTCACCTGACTGCACACCTGTCTGGTTTTTTTGTTTGTTTTTGCTACATCAAGTTTATATTGATTGATTCATTCATTAACATCATATACTTGTGCATAGAAACCACATATGTGACATACTTGACAATGCGCTATATTAAGTGTCCTGATACATACATATATACAAATAGATAAACATAAATAGCTATAAAATACATGTATATGCATATATAATACATACACGTGAGTGTACTCTGATGCAGCATATTGGAGATGAAGAAATATAAAACTATTGAAATCTGTATTGTTTGCAATTGGGCATAACATTTTCCTTAAAAGATTTTCATTGTTTTCAAATTAAATTTCATTACTCAATTACAGTTAAATACAGCATCAGTTGAAAAAGAAAGATAATTACAAAAAAGCATAAAGAGCTCTGTAGGTATAATTCATCACCAACATGTGCACGACTGACAATTTGCACTGGGTGCAATTTACCTTTTAATTCTTCAAAGGTGGCAAGGACGTCGTTGCTAGTTGGATCTCTTTCGTAAGTTGTGATGTTGCCACCTCCCATGCCTTTGTTCTCCAGCAGAAGTCGTAATGTGGGAAACATGTCCTGCGGAACATTCGCTATGATGATGCTTCGCGACCACTGATCGAAATCCCTGATGCTCGATTCGTCAAAACTTTCTGGGGTGCCACATGGACTGGAGTCTGAACTGTGGGGTGGTGTCGCATCCTTGGAAAGGGCACTAGGATGTATCTCAGATGGCTTACGTTTAGCGGGAACATCGCCTGTGTGCCGTGTGGAACCCTGCTAGGAAACATGAAGAACAGCAATCCTTTACACCTCTTTAAAGTCTTACATTCACCCTATATGTAAAAGATGAAGTACAACAGTCCCAATAGTGACTACCTATATCGCCTCTATCATCGCTACATTGTTATCGTCATTAAATTGGTTGTCACGATTCGCTGTTAACTCTGGATTTTGCATGATTTAAATGCATGTTTAGCCAATTCTATGATTCAATTGCCATTCAAATGCTAGCCTATTCATTGCTATGAATTTCCCAAATTTATTAATTATTTACTTTTTGTTTTTGTTTTTAAAAATATAATAGCCATTTCTTAATTCAGAGACATTTTGACCAGTTTCTTGACTCACCTTGCGGACCGGCAACCGAGGGCTCGCGGACTGGCACTGGTCTGTGGACCACCACTTTGGGAAACACTGCTCTAACCAATCAGTCACTGAGTCACAGTCACCCTACTTAAACTGATAGGTGGATAAGCAAAATTATGGGGTGCTACGTAAAGTACGTATGTACTACGGGATTCTTTGGAAGACAGAAACGAAACGAAACGCATGACACGGCTGGCCACTACAGACCTGAGAATGTCGAAGCTTTTGAGCAAGGAGGTGGCAAAGCTTGTGACGCACAGATTACTAGTGATATAAAAATATGTTTTGTTAAATTTGCTCCAAAATGAAAACAAAAGTGATTCGTGACGACATCGTGACCTCACCTTATTGAAATCAACAATGGTAAAGCCATTTCCCCCGTCACGAGAAATTACTTCGATGTCTGAGCTTCCGCTGCTGTTTTGCCCTGTAACAAAGTCAGTTACCAACATCAGCCATAGTAGCAATTAAAACAATTACTTTAACTCGGGGTGTCAAACCTTTTTTGAATGGTGGGCCAGTGGCAACATATTCCAACAAGTGGTGGGCCAGCATACCAAAGGTGCCTGAGCAAAATGGGGTAGGGGTCTGGGAGGGGCTCAGTGAGCATGTCCTCAGAAAATGTTTGCAAAACCAAATCTTAAATGGTGCATTGTTTAACATACAAGAAGTCCAATTGAGCTAATAAAATCTTAATTTTGATCTTCGTTATCAGTCACGTACATCACAGTAGTCTTTAGGTAAGGCTTCGTGGATTAGAAAAATATCGTCAACGGCCCACCATTGACACCTCTGCTTTAATTAAAGCACAACACCTAGCAACACCTAGTTTGATCCTGTTAGTGCTCTGTGACAGTTATTCTCTTGCACTCCATAAGTAATCTCATCCATTCCTCGTTGATCCCACAGCCCAAAATTCCAGTCCGGCACAGAAGCTTCGCTGCGGTCAGTCCAACTTTCTGGAAAGGTTGCCTAGCATCTTACGACATGACCTTGTTGGTCTTTCGGGGCGGGAGAGCGTTGTATGGTAATTGCTCATGCGCTTCGGCGTGAAACTCCGATTCAGTGTCCGCGCTGTAGTCGGGAGCGCCTCTGAGTAGAAATCTTGAAGGGGCGCTATAACAAGTGCTCATACATACATTCATAATTAAATAACATACATATAAAGATCAAGACATAAAGTTCTGGAAAGTTACCTGTCACTCTTCCGCCTTCATCCACTGGACTCGATTCCCCATTTGAGCTGTTGCCCGTACCATCACCCTCGCCATCACTAGGGGGCGTTTCTTCCTCGAGAACTTTCTTTAGATCGGGTGGGCACGGTCGAACTGTAAGTACCAAGCTCTTTTTATCCACTTCAATGCAGTGCTCATGCCTCTTGAGTACCCTCTCTACACCTAAATAAAACAGAAACAAACAGCTATATACTTAGTTATGAATGATGATGATGACGTAGATCATTATGATGATGATGATGATGATAATAATAACTTCATAACGAATCCAGACATTGTATAATTCTCTTGAGCTATTTTAAATCCCAAGGAATCATATTTACCTCAAGCAAAATAGAAATAATTAATACTAATAATAATAAATAATAATAATAATAAATAAATTCTAGTGTCACTGTCTTATACATAAGGCATCAATACATGGAGCACCAAAACCAAGCCAGTTAGACCAGTACCTAAAAAGTCAGTCCACTGAAACAGAGAGGCAGTCTATGGTGGATAAGCCAGCCTAACTGGGAATGTCACCTGACCTCGATATGTGTAGGCATAAACTGTTAATTACCAACTTCTATAAGGGCATTGCCTAATGCACACCAAAACAAAGTCGCACTCAGGCCAACATCTAGGTCACATGGTATGACATTCCATATTCATTTATATACCGTACGTGTACCAGTACATACTCACAAACTTTGGAGTAGAGAAGTGGCACTTACTACAGTATTCTGTGAACAACTCCTAATCGTAATCGTAATCTCCAAACTTCTAAAGCACCACTCGAAAGCCAAGCGCAGGGCACCAGCTTATTCACAAGTGTTGCGTTTAGTCAGAGGGGTTGTCCAAAAGAGTAGTCTGAGGGAGGTCCGAGGTTTCCAGAGGATAAGACTGCTATGATCTCAACTCCTATGACTTAATGCAATGCTTGCAACTAAGCTGGTGAAATGCACTTAGCTTTCGGGTATCACTTTCGAATTTCAAGTCTTATGATTACAGTGACACAATATACCACAGAACATAGCACTTTTACTAGTCTTTTAGTCACACTACATACATGACAAACTATTGTATTGTATTGTATTTGAACACTTGTTATAGCGCCCCTACCAGATTTCCCATTCAGAGGCGCTCCCGACTACTGCGCGAACGCTGAATCGGAGTTTCACGCCGAAGCGCATGAGCAATTGCGAGTGAAGGACTTGCCCAGGGTCACTACGCTGGCGACTTTGAGGTGGATTCGAACCCGCAACCCTCCAGCTGCAAGGCACCGAACATACCCCTAAACCACCGCGCCCCAGTTGTATTGTGATGTGTTGTATTGTGTGTTGTATTGTACTCGTTTATATGCGACCGAGCCACCCGCAGTAAAGATCCGAGAAATTAATCTCTGATAAACCACCCGACCGGAACACCCGGGCGCCGGCGTGACGAGTAGGCTCAACCCACTCGGCCACTCAGGCTACCAACCCACTCGGCCACAGGATCCAGGACAAACTAGCTTCATGTATATATTATCATTGCAGACAATGCAGAGGTTAACGCTAGTAAATAAACTAGTCTCATTTTTTGTGGCGTTGAAAAATCTTGGTGAGTTACATTACATTGCAAGTTGTAATACTCAGGAAATGTCAATAATCAATAATGATAATGACAACGCCTATAATGATAACCCTTCCACTTCTAGAACGACGTAATTTCTCAACTTTAGCCCTCAACTTTGTTAAATCAATCTTCCTGCTTTCACTTTTGAAAATGATTATCGCGTATAAAAATGAACATAAAGGCGCTACAGAAGTCGTTCGATCAGAATTATCCGGACCCATACTCTTTAAATTGGCATAGTGAGCAACGTATTGCAGTTTTTGCGATTTCGGATTCTTGACAAATCCACCAGATGCGAATTTGCCACCACCACTTTTCTGTATGTCTTCCAAATACGACATGGCGAACTTTTTCACCAAATCTTCATTTTCAACATCTTTCAGGTCACCGTCGACGTCGACAACTATGAAACTAGATAGCTGGTCGCCTCCTTCAGCCATCCTGACTAATTTAAACGTAACACTGGATGCAAATAATGTCGATTTATTCGATATATCGGTGAAAATGACGACGACTCATACACCCAGCAGTTAACGCAAATGAGAAAGCGAGAATACGAAACTGATAACACCAGAAAATTATCAGAAATTTTTTCCGCCAAAATGGGTCAAGAAGCGGTTGACCAATTAAAATGCGAGGCGCCGTAACTGGAGCATCTTCAACCAATGGAATTACAGTGAAAATAGGACGAAGTCGTATGTCAGCATTATGGTCAGCATCGAAACTAACGCACTTCCGCAAACTTATAATTATTATATTAAGTCAACCTTGCTCGCAGAATTTCGCGAAAGACTGTGGTTGAATGGTTAAAAACATGTGGTTCAAATCCCAATAATAAGTGAGGCAAGTTTAAACTAATTGTATTGTATTGTATTGTATTGTATTGGATTGTATTTAGGAATTTATAAAGCGCCTCTCTCAGTTACTGTAGCCTACTAGCCTACCCACCCAATCAGAGCTCTGCGAGAAATTAAACGTCTCAAGACAACGAGAAGAGGCCGAAATACCCACAGTTAAGATCATAGATCGAATCGTAATAGGAATTCTTAAGGTCATTCCAGAGCATATGACCAACAGAATCTGATGCATAGGGGCGATGCTGGGCAGTAGCAGACCGCGACCGAGGTACGAGATGGTCGAATTTGTATTATATTGTATTGTACGTATTGCATTTGAGCATTTATAAAGCGCTTCTCATAGCATAAGCCTTTCAGAAGCGCTCCCAGTGCGAGGTAGGCTACTCCGAGGAAAAAGGAAGAATTAATCTCTTCCTTGGCTCACATCAATGCTAGTATAATACAAGGTTCTCGCATGGGCCCAGCAAACTTCTTAGTGGCCATCTCTGGTCTTAAACCTCTCCACAGCTTCAATTATATCTTCAAATATGCTGATGATTGCTATCTTTTGATCTTGGCTTCAAATATTTCCACCACGGATGCAGAATTAGATCACATTAGTGCCTGGGCTCGCAAATGTAATCTCCACCTAAACCATTCTAAATCTAACGAAATTATCTTGACCAGACCAAATGTGAATCTTGAACAAGGTCCTCCAATTATACGTGGCATAAAAAGGGTCACATCCCTGAATATATTGGGTATCGAGATTTCCGCAAAGCTCGGTTTTTCCTCCCATACGGGGGGGGGGGTTTAAGAAAGTGTGACAGTTTGTGACAGGGGAGGGGGTCAGGCCATGTGTGACGTCACACATTTATTTATTTTTTATTTTATTTATAATTTATTTTTTATTTTTTTAGTAGAATTTCATAGCTTTACAAATAATTTTCAAAAATTTTCTGAAACATTTTAATTAGTTTTATGTCAAAATAGCATGAAATGCATATCTCCTGAATGTGTTTTTCACGATTCCTCTCGCTAGGAGCGCTAGTAATAATGCTGTTGCGAAGCCTTGTTTATGTATTAGCCTTGCTTTCGGAAGTATTATTATTTCTATGTTGAAAGTGTGACGTACTTTAGGGGGGGTCCGAGTTTTGTGACAGTTTGTGACAGGGGGGAGGGGGTAAAAATGGTCAAAAATAGCGTGACGTACTTTATGGACGGCCCCAAAGCTCGGTTTTTCCTCCCATATCCAAAAGATTTGTGTACGGGCCAAGCAATCTCTCCATGCCCATCCCAGCTAACACCGAATATTCGCGAATATTCGCGGGGGTAATGTCCAGCGAATGTTTACGAAATATATTCAGGGAATATTCTACGAACATTGCCAAACTTTTGCGAATATCGCGAGCATGATGCCTAACGAATATTTGCGACAAATATCCGGCAAATATTACATGAACATTTGATGCACACACAATATTAATTAAATTCCGTGCATATATATGCATGTATAAGCGCGCGCGTATAATTAATATTGTACTGCGATATTTTCGACCATATATATTTTGAATATTAATTATCTCATGAAAATAAATGTGAATTTACGAAGTATACTGTGTAAATATATATATATATTATGCATGTACATATGCAGTTCATGCATGAAGATCTTAATTAAGCGCTATAGAAACATCCGGAATGAATAATTATGTAAACTGACAAAATCAAAGACTTTAAATTTAACCGCTTTAATTTGGACAAAAGCGATGGACTGCATGGTATACACATCTGCAGCAGATAATATTATATGCATGCATGCGTATGCATATATAATGAGGAGTTTTCAGGGCTCTAGTTCTCTATTTTGTCGATAGATGCGCCACGAGCAAGTGCACCTTAGTATCTATTATCGCTCATTGTTTACGTATAGATAATGGAGACAAATAATTAAAGAAAATTAATAAATAGCGTTTTAAAATGGAACCAGAAGCAGGAAGTTCTTCAAAACAGTACGGAACGTTGTCCCTGGTTCAGCTAAGGTCTGAATTAAAGCGTCGAAACCTGAGGCTAGGGGGAAGGAAGAAAGATTTAGTTGCAAGGTAAAGATGTTTATTTCATATGACTCGAACCAAACAAGCTATTGAAGCAGAACTGCTCGTATTATTTCTTATATGTACATATTTTTATGCTCGAATTCTTGCAGAATGTAGTTAGTAAGTTTGTAACAATTTTGTAACATATTCTTGGTTGCCGTATCCGGCACTCTATTAGTTCCGGGGTCCCAAATATACACACTGAGCGCGGCTTGTACTACATGCGCTGCCTGCTTCGGCGTCAAGTTTTCCCCAATAATTATTGAGTAAAACCTACAGTAGATTACATAATTTCATTACAGTATTTAAATAAATCTAAATCAGTTATTGAGGACTTCATTTTGCCGTCATAGAATAGCGAGATTTAATGGTGTTAATATAAACATTTAATGATATTACATTTGTTAAAAACAATTACATTGGTGTAATATAATGTTCTAGATATGTCAATGCATTAACTGATCTTAATAATGAGAAAGACAATTTATTTGAACTGAGCACAAGTGAGGAAATGTGCAGAAATGTTGTTTTATAAGAAACTCAGTTACCCATTGATATCTGTTTTACGATGTCTTTTCATTTTTTTTATAATGTTGTGTTTCATAAGCTCATTTGTTGGTAATTTAATAATTTACTAGTGAAACAGTTGGTTATTGAAAAGTGAGCTTAAACTTTGCTCGTGTTTCTCAGGTTGGAGTCCTTCCATGCTATGTCTGGATGTTCCGATGTCGTAACAGAATACACACTCAAGACACCTGATGTCAGCTTGTACAAGGATGTAACTGAGGCAACTGAGGTTGAATTTCATTTGCTTAGCAGAAAATATGTCGCTTTCTATTGAATTGAAATTATTGTAGCAATGAATTCTTTCTTTGTGTTTGACTTTGTCACAAAATCTTGAGAGCACACAGACTTATGTCCCGGAGAGATGTGAACTTCTGCTATGGCTCATAAAGTATGTTGTATCCATTAAAGAATAGTAATGGGAAGAAAAAACAAACTTCGTTTAGGAGAAATAACAAATTACTTTATTCTAATCAACAAACCACTACGGCCTAATATCTGCACTGTATGAGAAATAAATGATATCACTATGCAGTATGATATAAACATAATATTATGCAGGATCAAATCAGCCATAGTGGGTGATACATGTAACATTGTGCTTACACACTCCCGTCTAACGGTCAGGTTTTTTTGGTCTGTTTCTAGTTTGTGACATTTCGTGAGGCTCATGCTACAAGCTACCTGCAGGCAATCGGCAAAAGTCTGGACGACAAAGCTGTCAACCTCTACAAGGATCGTCATCTGCTTTCGCTACGTGTAGCGGAAGAAAACACAAACTGTTACTTTCGCGCACGATTTTGTGCTGAAATGAAGAAATCTGTTATTTATGTTGTTGACATAGTTTTAGACATATCAGGTGTTATAGTAGAGTGCCAGTGTGAGTGTGCTGTTGGCATGGGACCAACGGCACATTGTAAGCATGTATGTGCTCTGTTTTATGGCTTATCACAGATATCAATGGGTAACTGTGTTGTGCTGCATGAAACATGTACACAGAAACTACAAACCTTTAATAAATGCAAGAGATTTAAAGGCTCTCCACAAAAAAGTACTGCTCTGAATTTGCGTCCCAATTCATTGATCAGCAGCATATTCTCACAGTCAAGTTATGATCCACGCGCAAGTGACTTCAAAAATCTAAAATCCTATCCTGCATTTTTCCGTAATACATGCATCAACTTTGCACATAAATCTCCAACTATGCCCATTTTGCAAACTGTTCCTCCGTGTAACCTTTATGCATTCTACAATGATCATGATTACTTTTGCACTTCTCCGGAGTCTATGTGTTTACAGTATCTGAAAGTTGACGCCATAACACCCATTGAAGCTGAGCAGTTAGAGATCCAAACAAGGGGACAAGTCTCAAATGTAGCATGGAAGGAAGAAAGGCGGAAGAGAATTCATTCTTCCAATTTTGGACGTATTTGTAAAGCTACTAGTAGGACCGATATGGATATGCTGTGTAAAAATTTGATGACGCCTGCTCAATTTTCAACTGCGTCAGTTAGATATGGACTTCAGTATGAAGCTGTTGCTGTAATGGCCTACAACTCTGAGAACAATGTTCAGGTGCGGGAGTGTGGCATTTTTGTTTGCAAAGCTTTGCCATTTCTCGCTGCCAGTCCTGATGGACTGGTTAATGATATCATCGTGCTAGAAGTGAAATGTCCATATTCAGCTCGCCATGGTGTCATTAATGATGTTACTGTGCCATATCTTGTGATGGAGAATGATAGTTTGTGTTTGAGAGACAATCATGATTATTATTATCAGGTGCAAGGTCAGCTACTGTGTACTGGCAGAGAATATTGTGACTTTGTTGTATACACACAGTTAGACATGAAAACAGTACGCATTAAACGAAATGACATCTTCATATCTACTATGACAAATAAACTGAAACATTTTTACGACAATCACTTCATGAAGGCACTTCTAAATTATCACCTGTACAGAAACAGCAGACAGCACACATTTAATTACAAAATGTAAGCAGTTCGTATAGTTCTGCAACTTGTGCGAACAGTAGTTAAAAGTACTTTGTTTTTTGTGTACAATATTTCGATTAATAAACAATGTCATTGAAATGCAACTGTTATAAAACTTATTAAAAATTTACTCTTGATCACCATCGACTTACCACACTATTCAGTTACAGCAATTTACTTTTTGACATCCATTACAACTCTAATGGGATCTTGAAGCTTTCATTAAGCATTTCTTGAAACAATCCCTGAACGGAAGTTACATAACATGTAACACACAAATATTATATCTCCAGAAAGCATAGTCTCAGTTGAATTCATGCAATTCTTCAGAATTTTATACGTTTTACCCAACCCGATTATACGTTCAATGTGAATTCTCTTAGAAGAAATTTTCTTATCCTTCCTTACTGTTTCGCTAGTCATTCTATTTTTTTTCCTGAAAAAAGTTGGAATATTCAATGATATGTTATAGGGGAGAAACAGATCCTCAACATTAAAACCTTTATCGGCCATAACTGAATCTCCTGAATTGCACATGATATTTAAGCCTGAACGTTCAACAATTTGTCTATCGCTTGTTGAACCACCAAATGCTGGCGAAACATAAGATAACAATCCACCTGGTGTTGACCCGATTACAGCCTTCACAGTATTTCGATTTTTATAGGTAGAAAATGTTGACTGCTGTGCACTTGGCATCTTGGGTCTTTTTATGGGACATTCAGTTCCATCAATGATCACTCTAGTCGTTGGAAATTTACTTGTGAAATCTGTGGGTGAATAAAACCGAACAACATCTTGTGAAGGCCAGATTGAAATCTCCCTCCATTGTAAAGACATGAACCTAACCCAAGTGAAAAAAATATTATAAACTTCACTTGTTGAAATTCCAAACATGCGGCTCAACTGAAAATTTGGAATGTACTGGCGCAATTTAATTAATACAAGGAAAAACTGGTCAGTTACATTAAGACTTACAGCACCGTAAAGATACCGTAAACAATTGGCAGCTGGCCCCAAAGTATTCAATACGAACAAAAACTTATCAAAGGTTTCCAAACCAGTAAAATAATGGATGCCCTTGTCATCAGTAACGAAATCTGAATAAGAAAAACGCTCCTTACTTTGGTATGACTGCGTACTACTATCAACCATGTCATTAACAATACTAATTGTCGTTTGCACTTCTACAGTACACAAATTTAATTCATTAGACGAACCGACAGATTCACACAAAGTCTCTTCAGGCAACTCGACTATCTCCTCTGCAGCAAAGGGTAGATCCTGTTCCGACACGAGTCGTTTCTGCTTCTCTTTTCTTGTAGTCTTTAGTGTAGCAGTAGAGGAACGTTTCTTTGCCCGCTGCTCTCTCGATGCTGTTGCCTCAGGAATCTCAGTAGCTTTGGTCCAAGGAAACACACTTGGCACTGCATTTCTCTTCAGGCGGTGTATCTGAGGTTCATCTCCTGAATGGAAAACATGAAATGTACGCTAATTAATGTAATTAGTTACCTTCTCTAAGTTACAAGGAAATAACAAATAATTCAATCAAGTAAGCAGTTAAAACATATTTGGATAATAAAATTTACAATATCATTGAAGCCATGCACCTGTGGAGTTTCTTCTATCAAGTATAATATGTCTCTCAACCTGTGTAATATTGCGTAAGCAAGTTAGTTAATATCATCTACACAGAATATAAATATATATAAATATATTCTTAATATCATCAAATAAATGGTATTAGACACTACACTATTACACAAGATAAATAAATAAACAGCATTAAACATTGCTGAGTTTCCATCTAAAGCTAGGAAATTACTAAGCAGTTCATACCAAAAGCATAATAATTTCACAAAACAATTCCAAACAAAGGTGATTCAGCTAATACATTATTGACAGAAATGAGATTGTTAGAATTTGTTACAGAAACACTAGAATTGGTCCGTGTTTCCACATATCCTTAAATTAATGGAATAGTTGGCAGTCATGTTATATTGCTACTAAGTCTGGCACTCTATTAGTTCCGGGGTCCCAAATATACACACAGCCATAGAAGCCTCGGGCCATCGGCAGCAGCTGGTCAGAAAGTGGCGTTGTGAGGGTCGGTTAGGGTTTATTGTCGTTTGTAATTTGGCCGGCAATTTGAGGCTGAAAATTTGACGCCAAAGCAGGCAGCGCACGTAGTACAAGCTGCGCCCAGTGTGTATATTTGGGACCCCGGAACTAATAGAGTGCCCTACGTCTTACAAAACAGTTACACATATTACAGTCATGAACAAGAGGAAAGAAAATGAGTGGAGGGCGAAATATATTCCATGGGTTACTTGGGTAATAATGCACTTTAGTGTCCAAACCGTAGTATGTTGCTGTTATGTAGTCGTCCGCTGTGAAGTGGTTCTTACACACGACGCTGGCCTTTGTAGGGGTCCAGGATTGACGTTTAACTGCAACAATCCATTGCCTTTTCAGTGCATCATCACTAGGGAATCTATGTCCATCACGATTACTGCTGCAGTGAGGTACACAACAGCAAGGCATTTCGAGACAAATACAAAACAAACATAACGCTTCGTACAGATCGCTCTGACCACACACTGAACGCAATGAGCGATAATATATACTAAGGTGCACTTGCTGCTGCTGCCACCTATTTGTTAACATTTACCCGAAAGTCCCTCATTATACTCGTCGATCGACTCCATATAAACGTGCAAGCGATAGACGCAGGCCAGTGAGATCACGTGATATTTGCCGAAGCCTCGGGTCTGTTTTGGCAACCGGCCATCTTGGATGTCATTGGCGAACTGAGAAGCGCCAGTTTTAAACCAACGACCTTATATAAACAACCAATTTCATGGTGAATAGTACATTTACCGACGTTGATAGATTATAGGAACAAAATGGGAGATAGTAACGAAGAAAGTTTGTTGGACGGTAAAGTGAAAACAAAAAGATACACTGGAAAGAACTGTGTGGCGTACGGATGTAACCAATATTCCGGCGAACGCTCCAAACAGCAAGGATTGCCAAGGAATAACATTTCACGCGTAAGTGATACAGTACCATGTTTCAAAATATGGCTATTATTTGCTCTGTATAAATAAGTCTATAATTTAGTCGTATCACTGGGTCCTTTTAAGCTGAACTATAAACAGTCCATGTTCCTCAAATTAGTAATCGAATTTTAGTAAGTAAGTAAGTACGTGCTTTATTGAACCGCCTGCAAACAAACAATATTTACGTTTATTTGTGCATCATCGTTGTACTGGTAAAACCGTAGTTTACTTGTGCTAAATTATTTTATATTGTTAATTTTAAATGGAAGCTGGATTGATGAAAATAATTGTTTGCCTAAATGGAAGTTGGATTGATGAAACTATGTCAGCAGGATAAAAACAGGCTCCAATGCATCAGAAGTAAGATGATCCGGCAGGGGTACCTCCCCTGTTGACAGCCAAACCTTTGACCGGCTGTGTGGCATGGCTGATACCGGTCTCTTCACAGTTGTTCTAACCAACACAGGGCATGTTTTACATAAGTTGCTCCCACCAAAGAAATAAACTCCCTATGCCCTTTGCCCACAGTCTCATGACGGGTCTTGACTCTTATTGACAACACTTTCATGATTCTCCGCTTTGATACCATCGCACTGAGTATAAAAACTTGTGCTGGATTAACCATTTTGATTTGAGGAATTATAATAATTGTAGCCTATAATAATTGTTGTTGTATGTAATTTATCAACTGAAACTAAAGATCTCTTGTTTTTATGTGACAGCTTCCCATGGTCGAAACCAGATCTTGCGAGAAAATGGGAACATGCTATGCATCGGACAGCATTTAAGGCGACCATACACTCACGTGTCTGTTCAAACTATTTCACACCCGATTGTTTTGATCGCACTGGACTTAGAGATCAACTTAAACCTGGTGAATTTATAGCATTTTTTTCGTAACAGCTTGCATGATAATTATGATTAAGTGATGTAGAACTGCATTGACTGTATTTTGCTTATAACAACTTACTTACTTCATAATAGTGAATTATGATTCAAGTAATGTAGATATGTAATCTTAGAACAGACTTGACAATGTAGCTTTGCAGATGAAAACTAAAATGGGATTGCAGCAGTCTCTTATCCAGGTAAAATTACTAAACTTGGAGTGTGATGCTGTCTATTATTGTTGGACTATGAATACTGTTACTAACTGTATGGCTGCCTTAGCCTGTTAACTTAATACATTTTGTTGTTGTACTTCTGTGACCGGTAACCAATGGGGAAGACTAGATAAGCTGTCCCAGCTTCATCTCCCCATGAATCATTTGCAACTTGACTCGCATACTCACATTCTGTTGGCTCGCATACTGTTAATCTCTAACACGCTGTTAGTTAATTTAGTTGTTTAATCTGATTGCAATTGTGTACTTGTAATTTTGAATGCAAAATGGTTCAATAAACTCAAACTCAATAAACTCAAACTCAATCTACTTCTGAACTGAAAATATGTTATGTTTGGCTTCAGGAGCTGTTCCGACGATTTTTGATCTGCCTGGTCATCTACTGAATCCTGTTCGACACCGAAAGCCTCCTGCAGAAAGGAATGGTCGTGATCTGACAGTGCCAAAGGCGTCCACCACACCTACCATGTGCGGGAGCTGGACAAGGCGATGGCTACTATGATAATGACGGACAAGTTTCAACACCCGGTCATGCAGATTCAAGTCGTCAAAGATCAGAAGAAAATCATGCAATTCGTCGTCCTGCTGTCACCAGTTAGAATTTACTTATTTGCACTATTTCTTTCATTTAAAGTTCCCTCGATATTATTCTCAGTCCTGTTATATTGCGATATTAGTTTCTGAAATGCCTATGCTGCGATTTTTAATCGATGGTTTTCTGCGTTTGACTAGAAAACCTACTTATAATTTTGAGTATTGGCATATGTATGCTATTGTCAGCCCCCTACAAAAATTCTTGCAATATGAACACCATTTAAAACTAATGCAGCAGTTTGTAGCTTACACCAGCCGCCGTAATGTTTTAAATTACGAAACGTGAAGTACTGAAACGTTACATAAATAAATGGTGTTCATCAATAGCTCAAGATTATTGTATATGAACTTTGTTTCGTCACGAATAAGCAGATGCCGTACAGTTGATCTAGTGACACAGCCAATGAAGTAGCGAGTATAGGTAAGTGGGCCATATCCCGTGCAGGCATCTTACAGTCCTGGGCCTATACCAAGTAAATGCTGCGGTGTGATAGGAATGTTTCAAATCTTAAACTTTACGTACTTTTCCTGCATGTTTGATCTTTATGTTGTGGTTGCATAACTGCTTTTTCTTTTGCTTTGGCATTTTCATTTCATATAGGCTTTCAAGTTAGTGTTATGGCCAAATTGGATACGATAATAGAAAATCAGCAGGAGCAGAACTTGTTGCTACGTCAGATTGCTGCGAGCAGTCTATCTTCCGGTTACGGAGACACTTTGGATGAATTGATTCCATCCAAGATGGATTCAATTGAAGAACTGCTCGAGTTTGAGGAGAAGTTGCAGGACACGGAATTCAAAAAGAAGATGGTAATATGCCTTTTTGTGTTTGTGCTCACTGCTCATTGTATATATAATATAATTATGAAACATTGGACCTATAAGCGCCTGTGAATAAGCTGGTTCCTGTGACTTCGTTTTTGTGGGCGCTGGAGAAATACTGACATTACGATTATATTATCACTTTTAAATGTTCATGAAAACAACAACAGACTAAACTACTTCAAGAACAAAGAACTTGTTTTATACTCTATATCCACTGTCCCATGGTCTTTGATGGTCTGCCAAAATCAGTTACAAACATAGGCCTATGTCTGTAGGAATTTGTATGAAGTTAAATATACAATTCTTTCAGTGGCAACATTTCCGCAGTTTACATGGGTTAATTGCAGCTCAATTACTTTTAAATCACTGTTAAAGGTAAACCTACTTTCCATAACTGGCGGAAGGAAGCCAACAGACACTGTTCGCAAGATCATGCGAAAGTTGGCAACAAATAAAGTGTGGTCAATGATGAGCTTCAAAGGCCGTAAGGGAAAACGACCATTCGCTGAGCTCAGGACGTGCCGCATTATTTTGAGTGAGTATTCTAAAGATTGAATATAATAGAAATCGGAATATGTATACTTTCCTGCACTGATGATCTAACCGCGGATTTAAAACTTATGACTGTTACAAAGAAATGGAATTGGCAATATTTTCAGTGATAATATCTGTTCTTATTTATTGTCTCACGGTTATATAAGCAAATTGTCTCTTTCTTTAGTCGGTTTCATTGGCCCGAAACAATCTTGCGATTATGTCGTCACCCCAGTGTATGCTTGTATCCATGTAACCAAGCACCATATAATGAGCCTCAACATTTATTCATAGGTGGATCTACTGGGACAATATAATGTACAAATTGTGCACATGTTACGCCTGTGGCTTGGAATTGTACATATGCTATTATTCACCATATTGGACTTGCTATAGACCTTGAACTCGGAATGGCAAAATATCAACCATTTGTATATTTGTTATTGTTTACATATGCAATAGGAGCTACTGCAAGGATTTTCAAAACATGTAAAGAACAGGAAATAGAAGAGGCCATTGCAGAAGTTCTTCGCAATGCACCGCATAGACCCGGCGGCTTGAAATTTACGGTATTTTGTTATTAGTACTGCTTCATTTATTAGTTTATTATTCAACTATTATCGTTATACTAATTGTCAATAATGCTTAATTACTTTTAGGATCTTGCAGATATATGCAGTTGCTTGGACATTGATAATGTATTAATCCTACATTTAACCATTTTTACTATGTTTACCCTTTCTTCAAGAATACATTAGCTAGATCATATTTTGTGCACATTATGCGCCTAATTAACGTCACATTTACCTGATCACGTACTGCATGCTGCTATTGCACTATATATACCAATAAATGTGAAGCACGTTCTTTGACCTCTTAATACCTGCCGAAGGCTGCAGCAACAGATACATATATTCCATATTATTCCTATATAGCAGTTATAATATATATGTATTAATTGTCTTGTGTGTGTGTTCTGTATACTACAGCCAAAGTCGAAACAGCATTCTGATCAAGCGCGGGTCAGGACTGCACACGATGAAACTGACACAGATTAGCTATGAGCAGTATACTCATCTCAGTCGATGCAGTATATTGTTATGGCAATCCTCGTTGATCGACACTGCAGCCAGCGAAATAAATAACGTTCAGTAGAATTATAATAGTTCAATAATGACTTGAAGAACTATAATTGCTTTCAGCAAGGCATGTGCAATTATAGATTAATTGCCCTCATTTTGTGTAGCAGTGATTATTGACCAAATTATTTGGAAGACATTATAGATATGTATATATATATATATATATATTGTTGATGCAGAATTCAGACATGCAGGAATGTGGCCATCAGCTTTATCGTCCAGGTTTATTTGCCTTAAACATTGTTGTCCCATAGTGAGTTTGCTGATTTTGTATTGCAGAATATACTTACTTACTCACTTACTTTTACTTATAGACCTATTACAAGGTATACACCGCTGATTTACCAGTAATTAACCAATTTGTTTCTTAAAAATCAATATCTTTTATCATCAAATAGGAATTATTCTGCATTGACTTTAATTACATTAAGATGTCGATCTATAGGTGGCATAAACCTATAATCTTTAAACGGCATATAGTTTTAGTTTGGTTTTTAAACTTATTTATTTTGTTTTTTTTAATGAAAATGCAGCATGTTTTTGAGGTATGCATGTTTAAGAAATTTTTTAAAACGTGTTAGTTGAACTTTAATTGTTTCTATTGATTAATGTTAATGATTGCAGATGTTGAGCAAGATATATATGCGAAAGCTATATTTATATCTTTCTTTTCACCTCTGTCGATCAGCACCGCTGTTAACGGAGCTCTCCATATTTTCCAGGTATAATATATATATATATATATATATATATATATATATATCTGCCACCATCCTATAGCGGCAGTCTGACTTAACCGGGCTCAAGGTTTAACTTAATGATAATTATACTTAAACCTCGAGGCCCGTTCATACTGCAGGATGGGTGACAGCTGCAGGAAATATATGGAAAGCTCCGTTGAAATAGCGATGCTCATCGACGGACGTATATATACATACGTGAAATTAAGAACATGCGATGAACGCTAATATTTAGCTAACATCATACTGCGAATATTCATAGGCCATTTTAAGGGGATATTCACCAAACATTCGCATAAACACACAAAACATTCGCCTAAACACAGTAGTAGAATATTCGTAGAACGTTCGCATAAACACACACAAAACATTCGCCTAAACACAGTAGTAGAATATTCGTAGAACGTTCGCTTTATGCGAATGTTTGGATAACAGTATAAGAACGTTTTAAGCGAACATTCGCACAAATATTCGGCGATTATTGAGGCGTGTCCACAAGAAAATATTTCCGGTACATTCGCGTTAAATATTCGCGCGCCCAAAAAAATATGTTTTGCTAACATTCGACAAATGTTATTTTGTTAGCTGGGATCGTATTTTAATCTCGCATGGGCTCTTGGGAGTCAGGTTATATGATGTGGTCCGGTCCACCACTGTCAACCGAATGCTTTATTGTTCCCAAGTGTGGTGGGGCTTTGCCAGCAAACAGGAACGTGACTCTCTAAGTGCGCAATAAGTGCTGTCACAGTGGTCCGCAAGCTGGTACGCTTTGGCTTAATTCCTACCAAAATCTTTCCCCACTTTTGAGGAACTCTGATCTGTAAAAAGCCGACCATGACCTTTTTAGAAATATCTTAAATAATCCCGGTCATATCCTTCATTACCTACTACCCCCTGTCCTATATACTGGTCATGATTTGCGCCCACGCTCACATAGGCCTAACCGTGTTCTTTCTAGATTTGATTCCCTCACCAGGCGTGGTTTCCTGGCTAGGATGTTGTACAGTTATAAGCCATATAGTGTTTTTTAGTTTACTATTTACTAACTTTTTCGCTACTATTTGATAACTTTGTATAACTTTGTATGTACAGCGCCGTGCGTTTGCCAGCGTTTAATAAAGAACACACTTACTTACTTACTTACTTAATAGAATCATGACCGGGTCGGTAATAACAATTACCAGGTACTCAGATGTTCAAATGAATTCCATACCAGCATGCGTCTTTCGTATATTTGTAGCCCTATGGTTAACGACAGGTCCCATTATTTTTGAGTGGCTCGTGACTATGTCTACCAGACTACCACTTGATCAATCGTGTAGGCTACTCAACCAGGTTATAACGATCCATGTTGTAATAGGACCCAGCACTTTAACCTAGGCCTACCGAATCACGTGGCATATTATTCTGCCCTTAGGCAGGTCCAGGCCGGAATGAAATGACGCCATTCTTTTCTATTTTGTGCCTTTCCCTTATTTTTTAAAATCAAAATATCTATTTATTATAAGATCCTTATTATTTCGGTCTTTGTGTTAAATTGTTAATTACACAGTTCTTAAACAGCGTTTGAAACAACTAGGCCTATACGTGTGCTTATTTTGTTTGGAGATTACGATTACGATACAGGCACAGCTGCGGTTGCGAATTTGGGAGGGGCACCCCTGCCATGACCATGACCAGTTAATGAAATGTTTCTTTTTCCTCATACTTGTAAATTTGTATCTTCGTATTGTAAAGCTAACAGCATGACTATTTTGTGAGTTAAAAAGCTTGTGATACTTTAGCGCTATAAAACATACACGTCTTGAACGTCAGTGGACCATAGAGTATGGATTACCAAGACCCTAGCCTTCTCTATGCACGAAATTGCGTCACCGTTTGCCCGATGGCGTCAAAAGAGTAATTTTCACCGCATACCATAACAGATAGATTCGCACAGACTTAGAAATGTACTATGGATACGACGGCAGAAAATGCTAAAACTAGATTTACGGCAATTGTAATTAGCCTGGCGTAATCTCCTATATTTTTAGGTTTCTATAGAATTCAATCAGTCGGAAGGTGGCGCTCCACATGCGTCTTCAGGTGTAGACTCTAATACATAATTCGCGCTTTAACAGCAAGGCGTGACAATGGTGGCTGTTAGACCATGCTTCAGAATTTAAAGGATTTAAAGGATTTAAACGTCGTTTAAAACCCGGTACACCAGCATTTACAAAATCGCAATAAAGATTAAATACAGTAAGTGTCTGTGGGCAGACGCACAGCTATGATTTCTTCGACAACAAGATGTTTAAATTGATTTATCCTCAAAGATGCCGTGGGAGTTCAGACGTAGTATCATTTATAAACAGAGTCCATACTGCGCAACAAAGCCATTAAGCCCAGGGAACTGTTTCCCTTAAATTATTTTGGCAGTTATAGATGGCAATATCTAAGGCCCCAAGACTGTCGAATACCCTTAACACGTAAAATTAAATATTAGAAGATTGTATAGAGTTTTACGGACGGGTATGTGAAGCACAGCTGTTGTAATGAGTTGCCCTACAATGCTGAAATAGGCGACCGGGAAATGTAGCACCTTTTGAGTAATATTTGAACACGTGATAAGGCAGCATCTCCAATGTTCAACAATGTCACTCCGCTGCACACAAAAATGGGTAATCCTGTTAAAAAAGGGTAATCCTGTATTTTAGCGTATTGTACTCTTAGCTTCTTTCAGTGAAATGTAATTGCGTATTTAATTATTTCAATGATTTTAATGATAACTGTCATCAATCCAGCTTCCATTTCAACACAAAAATTCTTTTAATCTGTTCAACTTCCATTTTAACACAAAAATTCTTTTCATCAGTCCAACTTCCATTTGAACACAAAAATTCTTTTCATCAGTCCAACTTTCATTTTAACACAAAAATTCTTTTCAGTAATCCAACTTCCATTTTAATGCAGAAATTCTTTTCATCAGTCCAACTTCCATTTCAACACAAAATTTCTTTTCATCAGTCCAACTGCATGCAAATATTCTTTTCATCAATCCAACTTCTATTTACGCAAAGAATTCTTTTCATGAAGCCAACTTCTGTTTGTTCAAGGAAATCTTTTCATCAATCGAAATTTCATTTTAATTCAAACAATTATTTTCATCAACCAATGCTCTTGTTTCACAAGAATTAGTTTCATCAATCCAACTTCCATTCACACCTCTAGATAAGAGAATAATAAAATCCGCTAAAATGCAGGTTTACCAACAAACGTGTGTGCAAAGCACTTTATTCATCAAGCAGTATAATTTGGTTTCAGACATACGCTGGGAAGTAAATATCAAATCCTGTGGTCAGGCACGTAGTCAGACTTAAATTCAAGAGGAGGCAAATTCACAGACTATTGGCAAAATCCTGGTTATTGGGGTCATTAGTCAATAGAAGTTCCAGTATATATAAAAAAATCAAGAGGAGGCAACTGCCTCCTCGTGCCTCCATGCAGCTACGCCTATGCCTGTGGTGCGCTGCTCCCATGTCCAGGGTCTTGAGATTCAGCCATCGGGACCTTTACATTATTCCAGTAATCACACACCCTGAAAAAAAAATCGAAAATGGTATGATGACCTTGAATTGGCACCAAAAGAGTCTGTTTATATGTGCCATTTGTCGAAAAATTAAAGTTCAAAGTTCATGTCTTCACAAAGCCATGTAGGTTAGACAGGCACACCTTTGGGATGGATCCTGGAGGCTCTAATACAGGGATGGCGAACCTATGGCATGTGTGCCCACTGCCCAAAGTGGCAAGTACTCAAATTTCTTGGGCACGTGGAATTTGGAGCATCCCCAGAATTTCAAACTGTAGGAATCCACATTTCTTTTATGAAGGACTTTTATTGTAACACCATTCTAAAACCGTCTTTGAAATCATGTCTTTTAATTCATTTTGTTGCACTTTGTCAATTAAAACCTCTACATGAGAAAAGCAATTATATAGTGCAAAATTCTGAGGGTCACTTGGTGGTTTTTACAATGTTTTTTGCGGCATTTTGGCACCTTTAAAAAGGTTTGCCATCCCTGCTCTTATGTCTTCAGTTGCATATGTGTATACTTACATGTCTGCAGGTGTTTGGCAGAAGACCTCCCTGACCATAATTCATTTAGAAACACACTGGGCCATTTTGTTAGCTCTAGTATGCAGTATTTGTTATGTGTATACGTATTTATCTAGACAAGTGTTTTTTATGACACAGCAAGCACTGCTTGCACTGCAACTTGGTGTTCATGTGACGATAAACATCACCACTGGAAGACCCCCACATGCGCACAGATACCACAGATATCCATGCAGATGTGACAGTTGATATAAGGTTCAGCAGAGATTTGGTACTTGTTACAGTACTCAAGTGCAGTTTTCAATATTTGTTCTCATACTGGAGACTATAGTACTTGTCCTTGAGACTTTACATGTGTGACAGAAGTTCTTTGAAATTCTTTGAAATTAAAACGTAGGCCTACAGCATATAAACAAATTATCAGTCATACTTGAGACCAGTATTGTACCTGTACTTGAGACCAAAGTCCTTGTACTTGAGACCAAATTACTTGAACCTGTGCTTATACTTGAGACCAAAGTACTTGTAATTGAGACCAAAATACTTGTATTTGTACTTGAGGCCAAAGCACTTGTACTCGAGACCTAAGTCCTTGAACCTGAGGCCTAAGTACTTGTACTCGACATCTAAATACTGGAAACATCTGTGGTGTAGAGAGTCCATGGACTGTTTTGGATCAAGGATGTGCTGAGGGTACTGAAGATGCTAATAATGGAACCTGCATTGCATTTGTAGACTACTTGAATGAAGTGTGACGATATCTGATCTGACAATTGCCTTCTACAGCACAAGCAACATGGATGAAATTCAGTCTACGTGTTCCATCAACGAGTTGCCGGACGAGATTTTGGAATTTATTTTCGCGTTGACCTCTCCGTATCGTGACTTTAAGTCTATGATGCTGGTTTGTCACAGATGGCACAACGTCGTTACAGGTGTGTCTTCTGGGATTCTTAATTGTTTTCATTGCATTTTCTGACAACTTGGCTAAGACTTGCAGCCATTTAGCGTTAGGTAATTGTTATTGTAATTACGACAATTTCTATTGCATTTTTGGCAGTACCATAGCCAGGGAACAATTTCAGAGGGGTTTTCCATTGGACTTGATCACAAAAGTTATGTTTTTTGTATTTTGCATATAAAAGCATATAACATTTTTGGCAATTTATTTCGGGCGGGTTTGAACCCATAAAACCCCTCTAAACCAGTGGTGTAACAGCCATAAAACGAGGGTGGACAAAGTCCACTTCTAAAGGGCCCAAGCTTTTTAACTAAAAAATTTCATGTACTCTGTCCGCTTTTCTCAGACAATAATTAGGGAAATGTCACATTAGGCCTATGTCAATTTGCTCTCAGGTGCATGAGGCTTTTGACATCTAGTGAATTTCATACTTTAAATATTGATGACTTAGAATAAATGTTTCAGAAGTAGCCCTATAGTCTTTGTTAAAACCACTGCAATTTAATCTGGAACTTGCTTAATAGCTCAATTTTCCTAGCTTCCTTTTAAAAGCTGTGACTGTGTGTCCACTAAGGCAGTACAATCATCCAAACCATTCCATAAGTCTACATCTCTTGTTTCTTCTTGTACTGAGGAATTTCTGTTAGTGCACACTAGCTATGTATGTAGCTAAGTCTATAAGCGGCAGGCCAAATGGGCCAATACATTTCGGTTTAATTCTTGTTTGCCTTGCTGCATTATGCATTATTGATAATAACGTTTAATACTCTCTTTCTTAATCAACTAATTGCAATTTTAAATAGCCATCTAATTATTTTCACTCTTTACCCTGCCAGCATATCTAATGGAATTAGATGTGATCTACATGTATATGGGTCCTATATGAAAATATGGGTCCTATGAGGGCTCCTTGTGGGCATGCTGGCAGGGTATAGTCTCTTCCATGTCACCGGTCGCCGCTCTACCCTATCGACGTAACTTGGCCCAGGGACTCTGAACATCCATGCCATCTTCAGCTTTCGACGGGAATCCGTTGGTTGGTTCCTCGTGTGTGCGTGGGCCCGCCACTGGTGACTCTTTCAGCTTACTGTGCATTGTTTTGCTAACTGATGTAATATATTCGTTCGTAATGACATTTAACATCATAATAGGCTAGCGCAGAGAGCGCCTCTGAGTAGATATCTTGAAGGGGCGCTATAGATATGTTCAATTACATACATATATACATACATACGTATGTACGTACGTACGTACGTACGTCGGTAGCAAGCTTCTTCAAGGATGCTTTACAAACACTCTACTGTCAGCACAAAATGCTAATGTTTGGAGTTATGTACCAAGTGCACTTTTAACTGTTTTTTTTAAACATAAAGGCTTTTGGCTTCTTCAATAGGTGCAGGCAAGTGGGCCAGTGACCCAAAAGGCCAGATTGCCCGTTCTAGTTTTTGTTGCTGGCATGAATACATCGGCAGACAGCAGTACTTTTACGAGACATTTACTTTTAAAGACGTTTAAAAAGTGTTGATATAGTTACATGAAAAAATATATGTGATGGGATCATTTTGTATGTAGTGAAAGAACTCTTGATTGGGATAGCGACGCCACTTGGTCAGCGACGTTACTTAGTTGCAACCACCAACCAATGCTTGGAGCAATATTATAGAGAACTGATATTGATATCTGTTTGCAGGCGTGATCAATCGCCACTTCCAGCAGTTCCAGAAGGCCGTGTCAACCGGTAGTCTGACCTGGAGCTGGCACGAACCGGTGATAGGTGGTCCAACCATCACGGAACGCTATTCACACAGCGCCTGCTACTATGACCGCGGCCTGTACGTCTTTGGCGGCTGCACCTCTACGGCCACGACCTTTAACGACCTCTGGAAGTTCGACCTGGTTGAGGGGCGTTGGTTTAGACCACTGGCTACAGGTACACTTATTTTTTGCAACTACGTGTAAATGATGTCGCAATTTTGCTCCCTGTAAACTGTTTTTCTCCCCCTAGTCTTCTGTAGTTAAGTCATCCACATATATGCAAACAATGTCCCATACATCCACCCACCGCAGCCAACTACAATCTTGCTGCACTAATCACTTAGTAAGTAGGCCCCTGTCCAGCGGGACTTGTCCCTAAAGGTGTGCCTATTGAACCCTAAAACTGTTGTCATAATTTACTACTTGATTTAAGTTATTCTTTATTCACTGTTAAAATTAACACATGCATTGTATGTATTCTTTCTGGGGAACAATAATTGTCTTAAGGCATAAGGAGTTTCTGGCCATCTGGGCTTAAGTATGGGATCATATCATTACCTTTTACCGCCCCTGTACGTAGACCGTATCTCTGTTTCGGGTCATATGATGAAGACGCTACTTAACTGTTCCAAGTGCAACCTTAATTGGTTGTATGAGGACAACATCACTGACAACTTGACAGGAGGTCTCAGTAGTTACAGTTAATAGGCTAGGTAAACTATAGATAAGCTTTTAGTGCATATATTGTCCCATCCAATTTTGTCCGGGTTTCTGTCTGACTTATGAGCAAATGTGCCGCCAAGCCGACACTCGACTTGTAAGAATATACATACTTATAAAGAATGGCAAATGACCCCTGCAGTTGCCAAACTGCACATGCTTCCAAACAACCATGGTCGACAAATGTCAAATGTGTCATCCATTCATGTATCATTCATTTATCCATCTATCCATCCATGTGTATCTCTGCATATCTATCCATCCATTCACAAATCAATTCATACAAAGCAGCTCTCTGGCTGTCAACTGAAACATATAATAAATCTATGATGGATGGCATGATTTAAGACAATAGCTTTTGTTTTCCAGGTTCCTATCCGTCTCCCAAAGCTTGGGCAACAATGGTTGCATACAAAGATTCACTGGTTCTGTTTGGTGGCTGGAGCTATCCAACTCCGATTACGTTCCATCAGGTCTGTTGTCTATCGGAATCTGATCAAATCTAATCTTTCTGAATCTAATTAGATTAATTTTATAGCACCACTCGTTCAAATGGAGTGAGAAAAGATCGTGTATTCCAATTTTCAGTGTGTGCATGCGTTTATAGTTAACGTGAGGATCTTGTTATATTGAGCATCTGGGAATAGGTCCCACGCTCCATGATATAGATATTTCTTTTCATCTGCAACAGATTTTTAAAATGATTAGCAAAGTTTATTGTGAATGAGGCTTCATTTCTATGTAAAATAAATGTAATCTCACTATTTGAAACATTTGAATAAGATGTGAATCTGACATGAGTCAGATAGTGAGATTAAGATTAATTAGGATTTGTTTAATTTCCAATTATAAGTCCTAATAGGTCTCAATATTCTTCAGTTGGATATTAAACCAAAATAAATTGGATACAAAGCAGGTTCAGGTTCAGCGTAACTGAATTACCGAAAGCAGCTGTGGTCTTTTATAAATGCTCTACATAAATGTCCTGTTGCGTTACATTGCATATATTTTTCGTGATAGGCATCGAGATTCTTCAACCAGCTGCATCTGTATCATCCAGGAGTGAATCACTGGACTCAGGTCACTTCACAGAACTGCCCAGAAGGAAAAGCAGGACATGGTGCAAGCATCATCGGCGACTCTATGGTGGTTTTCGGAGGCTCACACGGATTTGAGAACAGGTTGATATTGGTCGAAGAACTTAGCTAACAAATCTTTAGAATAACAGGTTGATATTGGCCGCAGAACTTAGCTAACAAATCTTTAGAATAACAGGTTGGTTTTGGCCGCAGAACTTAGCTAACAAATCTTTAGAATAACAGGTTGGTTTTGGCCGCAGAACTTAGCTAACAAATCTTTAGAATAACAGGTTGATATTGGCCGCAGAACTTAGCTAATAAATCTTTAGTAACACATCTGCAGGTGTAAAAAAGCTGGCCCACAGGCCATTTCTGCCCCTGGCGATGTTTTCTTGCCCACGGGCGTTTCTTAAAGACTATTGTGATGTTCATGACTGATAACGAAGATCAAAATTAAGATTTTATAGGCGTAATTTGACTGTTTGTATGCTAAATACAATACAATGAAAACAAGAAATTTGAAGTATCATAGGTTGCTGTTTACAGAGGCTTATGTATGATTTCTTTGATGGTGATATGGTAACTTGAGCTATCCTCATGGCTGCCATTTCCGACTCTGGCTTGGGTCGGGAGCGCCTCTGAATCATTGAGCAGCACTTTTATAAATGCTCAATTACACTTACAAAATAATACACTTGCAAATACACATTTAATTCACTTACAGTTACACTTACAATTGAAATTACAATCACAATTACACTTCACTTACAGTTATGGTCACAAGTCTAGATGAGCATTTGCGCATGTGGAGTATTGTAATGCTGCATTTTGCAACATTTAATGCAGGAGCTTAAGGAGTTTTTGTCTGATGTGGGGAGATGTTGAATTTTGTAGCTGCAACGATATATTGGTCTTGGATCTGAAGGAGATGACTTGGAGGAAGCAACCAACATCCGACAACAAACCTCGTCCAAGATACAGTCACTCACAGGTCAGCGTTTGTTCTTCAGATGTTATGATGAGGGAACGCCACCCATTCTTATTAGCCAAGGCCGAGAAACTCAGCAGTTGCTTAACTGCTAACTGTGGCGGTCTCCAGTAGCACAAGTTCTAAATATTTAGGGCTTTCCCACAGAATCACTCAAGTATGCCTTCTGCTTTATCAGGCTGTGATCAGGCCCCCTTGTTTTCAGATTCAGGCCCGGACCCGATACGTACCCTACTGGCTGTCTCTTGGGGTTAGCATAGTAGTTGTTTAATGATGCTGTGTCATAACAGAGATGAATGGCATGGCCCTCCTCCTTCATCCAGGATTTGGGATGGGCACCATCTGAATACAACAGTGGCAGAGTCATGGTTAGCGTAAGGGACTGTTCTACTTATAGGTGAATGACGGCTGCTGTAAAGGAACATATGTGAGAGGCTGCTGTTCTGTTTATGGGCAAATGACTTATTAAAAAGAGGTTTGTAAGAAGTGGCATGTCAAGCTATTTATAGGCAAATGACAGACTTTAAAGAGGTGTGTCAGGGACTGCTGTTCCTCTCTTGCAATGCAGTGAGACACAGGTCTTAGCTTTTGTTTTCGTTTCTTAGGCCCAACAGTTGCCACCATTGGCGCCATGCAGGTCCTTTGTGAGTTTCTTTGTGGGCACTATAAATGGCGACCACTGTGGGTGATGTGACTGTCTGGGTTATTCCTGCTTTTCATTACAACCTCGTTAGAACTGTGTCATTGTAATGTGCTGTTGGTTCATGAAGGTAGAATAAGCAGGAAATTTCAGTGTATCTCTAATCTTACGAATTTTGATGGTTCACGTTGTCATATGTTGTGTAATGTTTTCTTGATAATTTAGGTTGTCATTGATGAGCAGCACATTCTCATCTTTGGTGGCTGTGGTGGAGCCAACATGGTTAGTCTTACGCTATTCAGTAATCTTTGCTGTTCATGAATTCTTTTGAAATGTAACATAGCACAGTGACTCTCCAACTGTGGTCTGCGGCCCAGTACCAGTCAGCAAGTGTTTAGTTATCTGGCCACGAAATGGTAACAGGAATCACAATTTGTTATTATACTTCTGTTTAACACTTTAACAACGAGCGCGTGATAAAGTGCACAGAAAACTAATCCCTCTCGCCTTTAAAGGGTTAAATATTAAAATGTATACTGTTAAGCATAGAAAATGAAAGCACAACAAAGTGTTTGTTGTGTTCTTACATAGTTAACAGTTGTAAACATGCATAACCCATAACAAAAGCATTTTTTTAATGAACGGTGACAATGTTGTGAAACTTGGTTTAATATATGTCATATATTTAGGCCCTAAGTGGATGTTGAAGAGCATTGGTCCATGGCTAATGTAGTAGTAATATTTTATTAGGTTAGAAACTGATCTCATATTAGACTAGACAGTGTTTCTTAACCAGTGTTCGACCGAACCCCTGGGGTTTGGTGAGCCAGTGCCAGGGGTTCGGCAGAGGTCCTCTGAAATATATACATATTCAGGGTCAGTGAGTGTGAGTGAAAAATCATTTGCTATTTTATTTTTATTTTTCGACTTTTATTTAATAAAATAGTTAACTGTAAGTAGTTCATTATTGAATGCATTAATATTGTATCACATTTTGGTACAAAGCATTATTGTTCAAACTTGAGGGGTTCGGTGAGTGGTCATGGATTTCTCTTGGGTTCGGCTCCCCTGAAAAAGGTTAAGAACCACTGGACTAAGATAAGATTATATTAAACACTAATCGGTAATTATGGAAACGGCGGTCCCAAATTATAAATCGGTATAGCGCATAAAAACGCATCATGCCGTAACGTTGTTGTTTATTAAGAAATCATTAAAAAGTTCAGAATTACAAAATGGCCGGCAGAAATGGAAGTTGGATTGATGAAAGTAGTTATGTGCTAAAACAGAAGCTGGATTGATGAAAAAGGTGTGTACTTTAGTGCCGTAAATGACTCGCCATTGCATGGGTTTCAGCATTGATCGAATACAAGTTGGATTGATGAAAATAATTCTTGCTAAATAGAAGTCGGATTGATGAAAATAATTTTACCTAAAATAGAAGTGGGATTGATGAAAAGAATATTGCTCAAATAGAAGCTGGATTCATTGCAGTTATCACGAAAATCATTTAAATAATTTAATACGCTAAAATACAAGCCTTCATAATTTGGGACCGCCGTTTCCAGGATTACCCACTAATCTAGTGTTACTCAAAGATCAGTTTAGATTGCATTAGAAGCTGATCTAGTGTCAATTTAATATTAGTTTATATCCGAAAATGATCTAAGTAATTAATTAATTAGTGTTGAACTGCATCTGTGATGATCTGAAGGGTTACGGAGGAGGGTGTTGTTGACTGTTGTAGCAATTCTCCGATGCTTGGCTGTTGACTCTGAACATCCGTGGAGCAGGCATTTGGACCTGGCAGGAGCTGTCCATAGCCAACCCTGACCTATGTGCGCCTCAGCTCTGGTGTCATCCAGCCTGCAAGGTCAGTCCATTGGTTGGGTTCTACGTGTGTGCGAGAGTCTGTCAGCGGAGACGTTTCCCAGCTGTTTCAGTGTCATTTAGCTGCAGATGAATTTGTCAATTGTAGCAAAATGTAAAACGTTGGTTAGTCTGGTGGGGTGCATCTTTGAAAGGGTTTGTTTAGTTGCTGTTTAACAATACTATCATAATGAGGATGATTAGCATCGCCCTCCTCCTTTCTCCAGGCTTGGGACTGGCACTACTACAGTTATGGTAGAGGTGGAGTTACCTTTGAGAGGTACTTAGATGAGGCTATATAGATGTTTTGTTACATTATATTACTTTACATCAGTTGTTAATGGTTTTACCAGGGCGGGCTTTAGTACAGGAGGAGCAGGAACTTGCCTAGAGCGCCACTATTTATGGGTGCCATCGTCAAAAAAATTGTGTCCTGTCACTCCTGTGCTTTCATGTGGTTCGATAGGGGGTGTCAAAATATATACTTTGCCTGGAACATCATTGAGGCTGTTGTCCCCTAGGTTTTACCATGAAGACTTGATTCTGAGCAGACTTGGAATTCTGACAAGTGGTATACATCCTGACTGGCAACCATCTTGTATGGTAACACCATCTATTGCAAAAGGCCAGGTGACATAGGTGGAATCCCTCCTTCAGTGACTGCTGAATGTGCGGTTCATACTTCTTGTGGTCAACCATGTCACATGGAATTGTATTTTAAAGTATAATTCAGATGGCATGTTGTTGATGCTTTGAGGACAAGATACTGTAATGAAAATGAATTAAAATAATGAACATGATGTTAAAGACAATAACGTGTTTAAAGATTGAAAATTAATTAAGTATTAATGAAAGGGGTGCTCGGTAATAGTGTAGTGGTTAGCATACTGGACTGTCAACCGAGAGGTCGGGGTTCAAATTCCTGCCAGGGAGGAAATTTGGTTTGAGATTTCTACTACATCTGCACCCCTAGCCAACTCAGCTCTACTTAGTACAGTGTCAACGGGAAGGTGAAGGAAAGGACTGGCCCCGCCCTCATATGCCGAGGCTAAGAAAATGAAGTCGCCAACACTTCATACCAATGGGTGGGACTGCTCTTATCTCTTCTAATGAAAATTACTCAATGAATCTGAAATTAAATACATTAACATTTGATCACAGGTGGGAGACAAGCTGGTCATCCTGAGCAAGAATCCCAAAGTGTTTAAGTGGGACGTCTCACAAGCTCTGGCAACTCAATCAGTTCGGCCGGCATCAAGGCGTAATATACCTCCACACCAGCTGCGTATTCCCAGTAAGAAGACAAACCAGATCGGCAGTCAGGCCAACTCGAAAAGACTGGAATCACAGGGTACTCCTTCGACCTCAACGAGACACGAGTCTGATGAGCGTGATTCGTCGAGTTCCAGTGAAAGGATGGACAGCTCGCGTCAAGAATCTGCCTCCGAAGCCTCGTCTGCACGTGCTGAAACTGCCAGTCCTTGTCCTTCAGCTGCTAGTCTTTCCTCCTCACCATCCTCTGTTTCCTCGCCATCTTCAAGTAACGAACCCCTTCCGGGTGCTTCATCCACTACTTCAACCGCATCTTCTAGCGCTGCCACCCCTGCCGCTTCCATCTCGCCCTCCACCAGTGCCAGTCTCTCGCCTTCTGTTCGCAGCGGCATGCCCTGCGTCCGGCCAAACGCGATGAAGAACCGCCAGCACCAGCTCGAGACCCTCAAAAAGTACGAACAGAAATTTCGAGCCGCTGCGCACCAAAGCAACCCACCAACACGGTTGGCCCACTCAATCCCCAGCCCAAGCGCCGACCTTGCCCTCCGAAGGTCATCGCTAAACCCAATCTGTATACATACAGTGGACCTTAGCCACATCTTAAGCGACAGCACCATCTCGTGGCTGCCGATCCAGAAACCGGACTGCGTCACTAGTCCGGAAGAAACAATCTTCTACTCACTGGTTGAGGGACGTGGTGAGCTGATCATGTTCGGAGGGATTCGCGGCGACCTGCACACCATGCAGAGAGGACTGCAGCTGAAAACGCAAGCCGTTAGCAATACGATTCACTATCTGTCGTACGCACAACACATTGACTAGTGCGAGGCAAGTCGGCCTGGAGTTTAAGAAACGATAAAGAAGTAATGGATTTTTAAAGTGTGTTTTGTCTCGGACTCGTTGGTTTGTTGTTGTGGCTTCATTCTTATTCCCTGTCTGTTGATTTGGAAACATTGTTTTAATGTCAAAGCGGTATTTAAGATCGAGGAATTTTATTGAAAAACGACAGAAATTGTGCAACCATTAATTTTTCCCCATATGAATTCAATGATATCTGAATATAAGTACAAAAAGTGATTAACAACCAGTTTCGAGTTTCAAATTTGTTCTCTGCTAAAAAATAATCCACTTCTGGATCCAAGTTTTGAAATACATAGAAATCAGTGGAATCGACAGCTTGTATATGTATGCATGTATGTAAAATATTGAAATTTTAGACTAAAAAAATTACAATCTGGATTTTAAAATGGTGACTGGTAAGTTGTATTTCTTTAGGAGTACTTATGTGGGTGTATCTGCTGATTTCGAGTCTTTGCAACTCAATTTTTCTGTTTTCAGTCTAGAATGTAATGGAGCAGAGTTGCACGGTTGTTGGGACAGTGATGAGATGGGAACAGTTTGACCTTGAGAGTTAAGAGTTTTTGTTGACAAGAGCAACCTTCCAAATTTGCCCCTTCTGGATCCATCATCCATCAGTCTCTAAACTGTGACAACAACTTTGTAAGGTTGGGACCCTGATAACCAATTTTGTTTGGCCTACATTGGTCCTTGGCTGGCCACCAGTGGCACAATGTGGGCCCAGTGAATGCAACCATCTGGGATCTAGTTTTGCAGGTTTTAAATGCTATTGTTTTCTTTTGCAACCCTGCAAGCATTACAACATCTTCTTAGACATTTGTAAGAGGATAGTCACGTTTCAGAAACATTGAGAGGTTCTGAAAAGCCAACAATATACACATTCAGGTAAATATCTACATAGATTGGGGCTTCACTAACATGGTTGGGGACATGGGGGTGCCAAATCTAATTCACCTTTAGGATGTTACACCATATGTTGTGTCACTGTAATACAGGCGTTTACCTTAACACTTGTGAAGAGCTACATAAAAAGCGATGTACATACTTATATACACAAATGGCTCCCATAAGGCCACACTATAAGGGGTTATAGTGTTGCTTGGCAGAGACAAGAGGGTTGCTTGGCATTTGAGTTTTAGCAGTGAACAAGGGTTTGTGATGTGTATGTTGTATATCGTCTGATATCAACAGGAGTCTCGTTATTTTCTCTTTGTTGTATACAGCGACCGTAGAAAGTTAGAATGATGTATTATCTAGCTGCTTTACACGTGTTTGCTGTTTAAGAAAAAAAACGGAAATTACTTTGAGCTTATTTCATTTCTGCATGGAGCAACTGTTTAATTTAAAAATGGGAAACCTTTTTTAGTTGCATTTGTTTAAAGTTTAGTGTTAATGCTGTGCAAAATATCGACTCTTAACAGAGTAAAAGTTCTGCAATAGGTCGATCAAGTTGTTAAAGATTTAACAAGTTTACCATCAGCATAATGCAGATGTGGCTTTTTGCAGGAAACATTTCGCATAGTGCTGCTTTTACAGAGTTAAGAGAAGCTGATGAAAATGTGTAATTTTTGGAAATCCCATCTTTAAATTTGTTAGAAACAAATTAGGTACCTCCTAGGTGGGTTTAACTAATTAAATGCCGTCGTAATGCAGACGTGGATTTTTGTTAAAAGCATTTAACATAACACTGCACTTGTAAAGTTAACAAGAAGTGATTAAATGTGTAATTTTTGGAAATGTCGTCTTGTTACAAGATATTGTTAGCGGGACTTTTGACCATTAATTTTTGGTTCCACCTGTGGATGGCCATCGATGTTTATTCTTTGAATGGCTAATATCGACTGCTTTTGAGTGTCGGCTATCTGGAAAACGTGATCATGCTAGATTGTCCACTCTGAGTTCTTTTTCAAATCCTTGGAGATTTTGTTTCACTAGTCCCCCCCAGTGAACTTGACCGTCAAGTTAGTACATGTTATTTCAACCTATATTAAAGCTGTGAACATGACCACCTGCCCTCATATGCTGAGACTAAGAAAATGAAAGTCACTAGCATTTCATACTGATGCTGTCTCTAAGTTTGCACAAGGAACCATTCTTAGCTTCCTATCCACCAGGTTAGTGATTGATAATCATTAATCAGGAACATTTTATTTCTCAAACAAGATTTTGGCCAATATTACATAATCCATACTCGACTTTGACTAGGGTTGTTAATATCGGTTTTTTTGACAAACCGATTATCGGTTTTATAAATCCGATTTTAAACCGATTATCGTTTTTTATTGGCCTTCATAGAAAATTTAATATATGATCATATGATTTCCGATTATCGTTTAACATCCCTAACTTTGACCAAAGCCTGCTTCATAGCTAGTCTCATACATGTCATAGTTTGCCCACTTCCTAAGAAACTATCTCTACCCGGAAGATTTATTGAAGTTTCTCCGTACATCTAAATTCAATTTCTAATATTCTAGAAAAGGCAGTTGTGAATGCAGTTAGCTATCGCTCTATGCCACTTGTGACCTCTACATGTACTTAAATCCATTTGAAACTTAAATGTCTGCAAGTGCAAGAGGTACTAGAAATGCACTTTGTAAATGTTGAATTACCACTATACTGCTTACATTCACTGGTCCTATATTCTATGGAAGGTGACAGATCTAGGCTGTACTCTTTGAGCTGAGCATATCTCCAAAGACTGATCGGTTGACTTACGGAACTTGAAAATACTCAGAAATGTCAACTTGACGATCATCTTCAAACTCTCAAACTTTAATTGAACTGGTAAGTAGTTGACGTAAACTAATCTCTAAAAAAATCAACTGCACACTCGACAATGTTGAGAACTGCACACGTGTTAGAAAACACTGTTGTAGGCCGTGGATTGTACTAGGCTTACGTAACCACTTGATGTCATCTAACAAGGAACTGACTGATCTTACATAGCAACTGCTACACTCAGTTTATGGTGCTCATTAAACTGTATGTACAACTACCTGCACATTGGGTCTTCAAAAAAACCATGTTGGCTCTTATTTATAAAAGTTCATAATTAAAATGTGAATGACTGCTATTAGGTCTGTGTAACAGACAATTTTACAAGCTATGTGGTATACCTAGGCAGAGCCGGATTAACCTATAAGCGAAATAAGCCATGGCTTAGGGCCCCACAACGTTTTGAGGGCCCCCAACTGTCAGGAAATATAAAATCAGATGGTACAAAGGTCCTATTTGACATGGCTTAGGACCCCACAACGTTTTGAGGGGCCCCAACTGTCAGGAAATAATAAATCAGATGGTACAAAGGTCCTATTTGACAATTTTCTTCTGGAAAAAAGATGGAAAAGCAAAAAAACAAGGTCATCAGAAATTTTTCAAAGTAATAAACATGGTTTTTCTCCAAATGTGGGGAAAAAAATTTGCACGGCTTTCCGGTTAGGGCCCCGGATGTCTTAACCCGGCCCTTGGCTTAGGGCCCCGAAAGTCTTAATCCGGCCCTGTACCTAGGGGAAATTTACGGAGGCTGTTGATGGGTGTATGGCATTTGACCACCACCTATAGAGGTACCGCCATGCAACTACATTTTTCATGGGCATTATACGAGACCCACGTGGGCTCTATACAAGTGGACATGCTTGCAGACGTCAATCTAGGACATTCTAGGTTAATCGTAATGTCTGGATGTCTTCAGCGTAAAAATTTGAAGTCGTGGGAACGAGACTCCACTTTGCAAGTAGGTCTGCACAGTCAAAAAACAAAGCCAGTAAGGGTGGAATGTAGTTGAGCTCCGTTCTAAGTCCAAATCCAAAGGTTGAGCAGCCAAGTTGCCAACAATTTAACGCCATCTTATGGCATCAAAGGCCGTTCAGGTCGATGGGAAAATCTGAACAGTTCTCACCATCGTGTGGCAAAATACAGCTCTTGAACAGACAGGTATATAGACAGCTAGGCCACATATAAATTTACACATTGCTCAATAGAGACCTTATGGCCGCAATCCTCCACTGGATATTGAACTCAGAGCAATCCTCTGATCAGGGGCGCAACCACGGTCCAGAAGTTGGGGGGACCTACTAGAATGTGTGAGTGGGGTAGGGGGAATTGCGAGCGCCGAAGGCGCGAAGCTGCGATTGCCGAAGGCAAGAAGCCCCTAACGACTAGGGGGTATGGGGAGCGTCGTAAGCTCCCCATCGGGGTCTGGGGCGGAGCCCCAAGCCGACGCAATTTTGAGCATTTGATGCCAAATGGAGTACATTTTGAGCTTTTATTTACCTCAAATTTTTCACCGATGATTTCGATATAAAAGTACCTAATCCATCTAGATCTGTGAAAAATATTACTTTATTATATGAATGAACTGGAAGTGACAAGGGTTTAAGAGAATTGAACGGAAAAGAGTAGAATAAGCTCTAGAACAGTACGTGTTTGTCAAAACTAGGAACATCGGCAGGGAGGAAGCCTGGACGGGTCATTTTTCTCAGAATACCGTTAAGGCGTTTATGTTCCCCTACAGTGGCACTGTGGCAAATCCCCACCAAACAGAGGAGGCATAACGTAGCCCTGCGAGGATAGAAGCTCTAACAATGTCAAAGAGACGTTCACCGTGGTGACCGTGGGCGACCAAAACACGTAGCGCGAACATGGATTTTCGGGCTTTGCAGCATATTTTGTCTATGTGTGCCCCAAAGCCAATCCGATCAGAGATAGTGACGCCCAAAATAACCATCTCCTGGACCCGCTCGATGCCAGGGATGAGAGGAGGGAGGGCAATAGGTTTGGACCTCGGTCGTTTGACAACCATTTCTCTGGTCATAGCATGGTTTAATTTAAGATTGCTAATGGATGCCCATTGCCCACTTAGAGATATGGTCAAGTTCAGAAAGAGTGCTGTCAATGCAGGAAGCAGGGACCAGCTTGCAAGTAGCTATCATCGCCATATTTAGGGAGACGGTTTCTACTGTATTTAGGTTTAAGGCTAGAAATGGCTATGACAAAATCAGTAGGTCCAAGGCCAGAGCCTTGTAGTATACTGGCATTAATGGTACAGAGGGGAGAGCTTGCAGAAGGCAAGAAGTTCCTAGCGACTATAGGCGGTATGGGAAGCGTCGTAAGTCGGGGGTAAGTCGGGGTCTGGGGCGGAGTAAGCCGACGCAATTTTGAGCATTTGATACCAAATGGAGTGCATTTTGGGCTCTTGTTTGCCTCACAATTTTCAACAGTTGGAGGGGACCGTCCCAACCTGTTCGAAAGTTGGGGGGACGCGTCCACGGCCGTCCCAACCTGTTCGAAAGTTGGGGGGGACGCGTCCCACGGGTCCCATAGGGTGGTTGCGCCTATGCCTCTGATACGACTGAGCGCTCGTGAATAAGGTGGTGCCCTGTGCTTAGCTTTACAGTAGCGCTTTAGAATTTTGGAGATTATGATCCTGCTCATTTTTAATGACTTGATCTGGTGAGATCCTTCACCACAGCTGCCCTTTGTGAAGGATTTGACAACTGAAAAATTCCATGAAATCCAAAGGGTCTGGGAGGTTCGCAGTCGGGTTTACCCCGGTAGCAGGATGTCATGTAGGAAGTCCAGGCTGTACCATGGTGTTCTCAACGTCCTAACGACTAGGAGGCTAAGTATGTAATGTTTGTGTTTAGGCTAGGTATGTATGTATGTAGGCCTATTATTTATGTATGTAGGCCTATGTATATGCTTACATGTAGGCGTATTATTTATGTTTGTAGGCCTATGTATGTATGTATGCTTGTAGTGGCCCATGTATATGTATATTCATGTGTATTTAGGTACTGTATATTTGTATGTAGGCTATGTATGTATGTCGGCCAATTATGTATGTATGTAGGCCTATGTATGTCGTTATGTAGGCTTATTATGTATGTTTGTGGGCCTATGTATATATGTATGCTTGTAGGGGCCTATGTATACTTATACGCATGTGTATTTAGGTGTATTTAGCATGCATACATGTATATGCACGAATGTATATATGCATCTGGAAATTTACATCCCTCCTTTCAAGCCCTTCTCAGAAAGTCCGAGTACCTTTAAAATCACGGTTTACTGGTGTAAAAACCCAGAACACGAGTAGGCTACGAGGGAGGGATTCACTGGGGCAAGGTTGTGTCACAGGGTCAACCAACCCGAACATACCCATGCAGGCTCCTAAGAACCACAGCGTGTCATCCGTGTGGCTGTAGACTACATGGTTGCTTCCTCCAGCTTCCTTTTCCACAGGCAACAGCGTGTTCCCCCGGTCAATAGGGTGTGCCAAGGCCTCTTTCTTTGCCTCCAGCACAGTGACCCTCTATTTGCAAATAAATTATTGCGTCTGCAAAGGGCCCTACATAGGGGATGATGATAGGCCTAGGCCTGCGGGGGTGCGTCAACTTGTTTTCAACCATTCTGGCAGTCGGCCAAAACTTCGGACATACCAGACACGATCGATTGCAAAACAATCCTACTGTCTGCTTGTTCTTCGCCCACTCTGGCGTAAATTTCCGCGCCGGAAATATAATAATTATTCATCACGCAATGGGGAAATTGAGACGCTGTATTTTGTCCCATTTTGTTCGTAATAAAAAGGACCAGCATCACAAAATAAGAAAAGAAGCATGCGCTGTTACAGTAGGCCTACATATGTAATAAAAATAGAATGAGTAAAAATAGAATATGACAATAGCTTACATCTGCTTGGCAATAGGTTACATCAGAGAGAGCCGTATATTTCATATATCGGCTCTGGGTTACATCAGGCCTTGCAATGTATAGGAACGTAAGCTAGACTTGAGGAAATATAATAGCCTATTTAATGATGATGATGATGATGATGATGATGATGATGATGATGATGATGATGATGATGATGATGATGATGATAATGATGATGGCAATAGTCGTAGTTGTAGCTGTAGTGGTAGTAGGCCTACTACTAGTAATAGCAGTAAGACCGTAGTAGTAAAATTAATAGTAATAAGTGGTGGTGATGGTGGTGATGATGCTGCTGCTGCTGCTTATGATGATGATGATGATGATGATGATATTAGTAGCCTAATAAATTAAGCCCATGCCAAAACATCATCATCGTCATTATTATCAACAACATCAATAATAATAATAATAATAATAATAATAATAATAATAATAATAATAGCAAATTATATTTATTATAATAAATAATATAATTTTATATAATAATACAAAAAAATTTAAAATTTTATTTAATAAATTATGCTGTCGCATGCCTTGGCACAATGGGACCCTAGAATCTGATTTTAAAATAATAATAATGATAATAATAATAATAATAATAATAATAATAATAATAATAATAATAATAATAATAATAATAATAATAATAATAATAATAATAACTAATAATAATAATAACTAATAATAAATAATAATAATAATAATAATAATAACAATGACCTTGGAATTATTCTTTGTCTGATACGCCGAGTGGGCTAGGCCTACTTCCTCGATCTAAGCCATATCCGAAAGGTTCACAGAGTCTGACCCATTCAAAGGACTATCGCATTATCTTTCGATTGCCTCTAGCTCTACTGAAGGGTGAGGGGTGCCACATTAACTCACTACCTTAGAGGCCTTTGTTTAATCTATTTATACGCATTTATTATGGGACATAAAGAACTTTAGCCATTGTGCAGGTCAATAAGTGGATTGTGATTCCGTACCAAAGCTGGCACAGACTCTCAGTGATAGGTAACTGTCGGAGTGATTACATGAGTGTTGGTGAATATCTTGGCACCTGTCCCATTTTTGCGTCCTCCAGACTAGGCTACAACAAACCACGTGGATATTATTTGCATAGGTTATCGTTATGATAGCCGTGAATAATTGATTGGCCAGCTGCTGACCTCAGCTCAATGGATCATATCTCTGGGGTCACGTGGTTCATCACTGCTGACGACGCAAACGCTTGTAAATTTCCACAGCCATTCATATGAGTGAGTAAGTAGGCCAGTCGTGGAATATTCCAAGCTGCAACCAGGATTCCAAAGAAGTCGGTCTGCATTTATATACAGGTTACGTGTAGGCGGTGGTTACAGGAATCTAAAACATGCAAATGATCCGAAATTACCAACTGACACCGATATTTCTGAGAAATAGCCTATTAGTGTAATGCTGGGCCCCTAACCAGCTGGAGTCTATCCCTTCTAGGAGTGCCCTTTGTTCCTAATGATATAATGTGGCCTACTTTCATCCCCCCTCCCAAAGTCCGACTCACATCAACGTGGTGAGGGGGTGGCAACAGTAAGTAGGGGAGTGCCTGCTGAGGCTATGCCATCAGTGGTGAAGGTCTTGGCTGAAGTACCACCTAGGGCGCTACGCGAGGTGGACAGGCTCAGCAGGAACCCTGAAAAGCTGGCAAACGTGGGCGGCATCGCCGCCTCTGATACCACAAGATAGTGGATATCAGAGCCAGTCCTAAGCCTGGAACTCTCTTTAAGGGAGAAGTGCGAAGGTCGAACGGATGGGTGCAGATACTCCGTTCGTAAAGAAAAAATACGTATGAAATCCAATGCAAGTAGACTCCAAACGGCCTCGGCCCATGGATCTGATGCAAGCGTTGGACACCTACGGGCCTTCGGCCCATGGATCCTGATGATGATGATGATGACTTTCATCTACAAGGACAATCACTATAAACTTTATTTAAGTTAAACAAGTAGAATAATAAAAATATTGTATAGCACATTAACTGATCTACTTGCTTATTGTTATGATTGTAGGCTACTGTTCTGATTTTGTAATGAACTGGTCCAATAAATTCGATTGATTGATTGATTGATTGATTGATGTACGCATGCAAGCATGTATGCACGTGGGTAGTAGACATTGTACATAGGCAAGTAGGTCCTACGTAAGTAGTACGTATGTAATATACGTTCGTAAGTATGTAGGCCTATGTCAATGTAGGCCTATGCATGTATGCATGTATACGTATGAATGCATTCAATGTAGCGCTTATTCAGTTATCTATAGGCCAGCATCTGGGTATTTAAAAAGAAATTAAGCACCTACCTTATACAATGTACTGTATTATAAACGACCTTGTCTGACCTTTCGCCTGATTTTTGTGCATGGTAGTAGACCTACCTAATCTCTACTTAGTAAGCTATAGCTAAGTTTTTTGTTTTATATTGTATATTGACTCAACAGTGTTGAGCAATTGTTTCAGTTTCACTTTCCTTTCCTTACCTTGTTTTCCTGTTTTTGACTCATTTAGTTTCTTTTCTGTTCTTTTACTTTAACTTTCACTTGGTCACTGCAAGTATGTTTTCAATTATAATCTTTCTTTAAAGGCCACCATTAATTTTCTAATGTAATCTGTAATTTGGTGTCCCTAGTTAGCGGGATTCTTTATCCCTTTAGGGCCTCCTTTTTTGTAGCCGTGTTGAAATTTATATGTAAACCTGATGATTTTGTTTAATTTGGTTGCAAAATAAACATTTTGATTGATTGATTGATAGTTATGATGTCTTGTGCATCTCCAAACCCGTTGCAATATTTGCCTTAATATTTATCCATAAACAGTTAGGCATAAATGAGCTTTGTAGTTTTGCCTTTTAATTGTGGACTATAGACCTACGCCTAATAAACAATTCTCTTTAACAGCTGAAGGACAAAAAAACCTCTGATTTGAGTCTCTGTCACAATTTTCTTCAGAGCATTTTGTTAGCATATGTGCTGTGTATACAAGGTACGAGAACACGTCATGTTAACATCTACTATTCGATGCGAAATTTTTGTCTGTTTGCATTGTTGGGATGGAGCTATCGATTTCAGACATCTGCAATAACGGAAAATTCCGCAGACACGATGATACGAATACGAATACGATGAGCTGCTAATTCTGGCAATAGCCCAGCCAGAGTACACCGTTGGCGAAAAAACTGACGCAGACCCATCACGGATATGAGATATAATAGCTGCCCATAGCATGGATACGATGAGAATGCGACAGAGAAAATGGATTGGTGATACACGAAGCAGAGACATACAAGCATGCATGCATGCATACATACATACATACATACATACATACATACATACATACATACATACATACATATACATATTACATACATAGTATTACATACATACATGCATACATACATATGCAACACTGAGCTTTGGAAGGAGGGCAATATGAAATACAGTTGTATTGTATTGTATACATACATACATGCATATTTACACATACATACATGCATATTTACACATACATACATGCACATACAAATATGGCACATACATCTCATGTGCTTTTGAGAGGATCTTACAAAATGATGTGCCCTATTATAAAAGCCCAGATTCATACACACATAAACATAAATACATACATGCACATACATGAACATACATACATAAATACACATCCATAGATGTATTCATAAACACATACATACATAGGTACATAATTATGCATTATACATATACATACATACATATAACCTAAGGAAAGGTGGAAGACAAGAGAACAAAAAGAGGAAGACACTTGACAGTACTGCTTGCTAACCAATGGACTACACCGCGCAACCCCACAAAAAATGTGGACCGCATACGCAGTCCCGATTTACATTCACAGCCAGTCATACAATGACTATGCAACTAGTCTGGACAAGGAATTACGTCAGCGCGCAGATGCACTGGCAGCTGCCGTTCATGCCGCACATGCCGAGGATGGGTTGGTCGGTGTTGTAACAGATAAGTTCCCGAGGCGAAAATGGTTCCGACTCCGCTCAACGTTGGCACAACATTATCCGATGAATTTTAACATATCCTAGCTGTTGCCTGACGAGGAGACAATTGTAGCAAGTGGAAAAGAGAAATCCAGGCAGTGCATTTGGAACAAAACATTTTTTCCGAAGTTAAGCGGAATATCGTAAGATTCAGCGCTTCGGTTAGTTATTCAGTGTTCATTAGACATGGAAATTTCCGTATCCTGAACCGCGAACCAATCACAGTATTTCGGAATAGGTTTCGCCACAAATCTTCTTTTGGCTTCACAATGGCCACTTGTACCTTGAAATATCTGGTCATCAAATAAATGGCACGTGTCGTAGCAAAACGTTGGTGACCCACATTCCCACACTCCGGCTATAGCCTAGTCTCGGAGGCGCCACTCTCGTACAGCAAAGAACTTCGTTGAATTTATGTCTTTTAAATCGTTTAAAGCATCTGCAATCCGGCACACCATACAAAGTCCGCCAAAGTGGTGGTAGTCTTAATTGAAAAGTTGAGGCAAAACCAGGGCATGTCTGTGAAGCACATGTTGCACAGAAAATTAAGTCAGGGTTCTAGAGCATCCCTACATCTGCAATTGTGAACTGCAAACGCTCAAGCACTACTTAAAGGTAGGCGCAAAGCACCAGCTTGACCTATTCCTCCATTACCCATGGTGCAAATGGTGCCAGTCCCAAGCCTGGGAAAAGGAAGAGGGCGTCGTAAAATGCCCTGGTAGACCTACGTTGGATCTACTAGTGCTGCCAGCTTAATTATTAGCGCATTAGAACTGGAGCAGTACAGGTCATTACAGGTCATTCAGATCGAGGGAATTGCTTGAAGCATGGAATAAAAATTAGTTTAGTGTCTTTAAACTGCAGACCTTTAACCGTTCTGATGTAATAAATGTCGACCGGCTCAAGTGGTACACAAATTGCAAGTCTACCAAAATGTTGGCCATTGTTGCACACGTGTAAACCTATCCCGAGGCTTTACAGCTGCTGTATAAACGGAGTATGTAGCCCACACGAGGCTAAATCTGGATGCGAGGTTAACAACCGTACCAAAGAAGAGAAATTTAGTTCTACAGTATTCTACAACTCAAAGAACCGTTAGAGGCTGGATAAACTGACATCGGGCACACCACCCATCATCACTTGCTCATTTTACCATCACCACGTATGCACCAAAATCTTGAGAAATTCTTGAATTTGTTGACGCAACATCTGTTTCAGAGGATGCTAACCCATACGATGCCATTATTTATCTAAATACCTTATGGAAAACGATAACCTTAACTAAATGGCCAGATATTGTTTAAACAATTGCCTATTTAACCTAGATGTTTGTTGGCCAGAGTGCTGTTTGGCAGCTGGTTAAATAAAGAATATACTTCATTACTTGAAATAAACACTCCAATCAAAAATTCAAACAAACTGTTTATGCTTTGATCATTTATTCTGCAAATCCATTTAAATTTTACATTTAGGAATAAGTCTACATCAACCTCCAGAGATAGTAAAAGAACTCATAGCTTTAACGTTACATCAAAACCAATTTTGGATTCAATGGTCCAACCCTTTAACACCGGAAAATTTCTTACCAAACGCAGTAAAAATTGTAAAAAATTTCAATTCAATTCAATTCAATTCAACCGAGAAAACGTCAAATACATACATGATTATGTAACTTAATTGCGGCAAGTAATCGTAAATGACAATACTTTACGGTAAATACATGCATGTATCGAGCGATCAAATAACCTGGAATAGGCATCACAGTCGTAATTAAAATTTTTCAGCAGTTTTTCTAAATGTTTGCGCTGTAACTAACGAACACATTGCAGGATCAAAAAGATAGGGACCACAGACATGAAAGATTTACAAGGTTGATCATTTTTAATTTGATAATCTGAAATCATGATCATGTGAAGACATCGCTTCAGAACATAATCATTTATACACATATAAAACATGATCATTTCAAACCCTGATCATAGAGACATGGTCATGTAAAAAAACGATCACTTCTAATACGTGATCATAATTATAAAAACATGATTGTTTCAAAACATGATCATAAAGACAGAAAATGATCATTTCAATGTATGATCATCTCAAATTATCATTTCATTCTACCGCTCAGCATTTCAGCGCAGAAAAACAGATTCTACGTAACGTGAATAATCAATCAATCAATATCAATCGATTTCGTCATTCGTTAAACAACTGATCAAACAGGAATCCAAGCTGCAGCAAAACAAATCCCTCCCTCACCATACATTGATTTAAAGGCACTAGAAGAAGAAAAGGTGTACAATGGTTTAATGGTTAGCTTTTGGATTGTCAACAGAGAGCTCGGGGCTCAAATCCTGCCAGAAATTTGTTTGCAAGACTTTGGTTCTACTTGCTCCCCTTAGCCAACTCAGCTATGCCAAGTACACTGTCAGTAGGAAGATCAAACGGCAAGGGAGAGTACTGGCCACCTTATGGCTACCTCCCACGGTTAGCTTATGGGACTTCTCCTCTTCTATTTAAAGGCACAAAGAGAAAGCTCCAATTATAATCAGTTCTCAGAGCATGCTAAAAAAGTAATGCCAAAACGAGTATGAATGAGTTATTCTCATAGATATAATATTAAGGAAAGGTGTCTTAGGTATTGTGACGTCCTTCAAAGGCTGCTGTCCTAACTGCCTAGTTACATACCTACATCACAGATTTTTTACATGCCTTCCTAAAGGAGCACAATAATTGAAGCACAAACACCATAACCCAGAATCTGAACCCAGAGCAAAGCAGTGAGTAGATCCGTACAATTCAGAAACTCATTAAAAATAACTTGGCAGAAGATAAATAAAGGTAATTATTGATGATGGGGTGATGGTTGAATAGTAATACACAGGCACAAAGAACAGAAGCATGCAGAAACCCACTTGCCCCATAAGGCTGACTCAGCCTTCCACTCCCTAGGGGTCGATGGTAAAATGAGCAAGTTGCTGCCATAGTTATAAAATTGACTTGTTTAACTTATCATGTGTTCCTACTATTTCATGTACCATAGGAACATGAAATCATACTGCGGTTTTCAGTTTGAATTGAATAAACGAATATTATTATTAATTATTTTCTCATTATTTATTTAAAGATGATGTCACCAAATACAGTTTGATTATTCTGGCAGTTTGCATTTTATTGCATAAAAAACTCCACCACTGCCACACTTCGGTGATGCCAGACTCAGGCCTGGTTTATCCAGGAGGGCGACACTAATCATCTTCATTATGACACAGCATTGTTAAACAGTAACTAACATATTATTTGACTGAGCACCTGGTTTCCAAAATATTGCTTTTTCACACTTACAAAATGAAGCATTTAAGATAATGAATAATCATGAAATATGTAGGAGTTTAATACAATAAGTAAGACAATTCAGTAGCAATCACACCACCATACAATAAATTGCTTGCAAAGGTGAGTCTTGAATGCCAATTTATAGACTTGATGAAATTCAACACGTGACTAGACGTTTAGTAATCCAGACTCTTCAACAATCGTCAATTTGTAACATAATTATAACTTTGAATGTGGATAACTTGGGGCAAATGTCAGCAAGTTATTTCCAGTGTAGGTGGTTTTATGGAAAATTTATCAACTGATTCCAGTATGGATGATTCTAGCTCAAATTAAATTAACTAATTCTCACACTGGATTTTTTTAAAGCATTTCCTATCAACTGGTTTGATTCAAGACAGTATTTGTGGTAATTGCATTGAAAATTTTCACTGTGGGCGAAGCTGGTGACATCTTTTACCAAATATTTAAGCATAAAAATACAAAGAAAAAATGCATTTGTCACATTGAAATCCATCATTCGTGAGCATTTCGGTTTTCAATGACATGAAAACATATTTTGATCAAATAAACAACTTATATTTCAAGTCTGACATAAATAATAAGCAAAGCAAAAGCAAAAACTGAGATGCAGTCTTAGAATCGTAATCCACCAAAGACTAGATACTGCCTGTGAAGCTTGGCCACTTGCCAAGACCAGTTATCATTGCCCCAGGGCCAGCAGGCTTTTATAGGTGTAGGCCAAGCAGGCAGTTGCCCAAGTACCACAAGTTAGAGGAGCCATTTTCACAATTGTGCTTATGATTTTGTATTTTGCAATTATTGTTTCAAAGATAAGCAATTCTGCAAGTAGTAAAGAAGAAAGTATCACTTTAGCAAAAAAAATTATTCCCAGAAAAATTGTGATAAATTTATCATTTTCTATTATCGATAGAAACTGGGATCACATACACTATTTGTGTTTAGTGTGACTTAATTAAAACCTAAAGAATAATTTTAATTAGTTGGGGTTAGACCGCCCAAATGCATACTTTGCCTGGGGCATGACTAAGGTAAGGCCGGCCCTACATCGCACCCTCTCAGGGACACACCTGAAACTCACTTCAAATTTGAGTCATTACAACAATGGTCAAAACACCATTGCTTGACAAAATGGTTGAATTCACCATAAGAGAAAAATTGCCACAATTCCACGACAACTCTCAAATGAAGACTTCCATCTTCTGATAAAGTTTTGACTGTAACTAGTCTCACTTGAAGAGACCATCTCGATGATGCTTTATACCTTGTGATAAAGCCAATATAGACGCCATTAGATCAGATAAAGCATGCAAAGCATTCTTATAATCATGATACTTCAAAGCCCTTAGCAATTCTTCATTGCAAAACTAGCAGCATTTTTTTAAGCTATCAGTAGCAATGATCATGTAACTATGGTCATTGTTAACTAAAAACGACCAGCACTCATTCTGATTATGTATTAAAGTATAAACTATTGGAAAGCTTGTGTCCCGATTCCAGAAGCCAACTGGTGATAAGCATGGAAAATCACAATGTTCCTGAGCCTTTTTTATTATCACTTTTCATTACTAATCAGACTGTAATGACTTTACAACAGTACACATGGCTTTTGAGGGCAGCTGGAAAAATAACACTGATATTTTATTATCCTTTGCTTAGGAAATACAGTAATCCAAACCGACAAAGTACAGGTCCATGTATGTTCAGCATTACCAACATGAAATGGTTGAACTCTAACACAGGACAAAGCAACTCACTCTGGTCCATGGTTTTCTTCTTTGCATTGACACTCTCAACTGTCTAGCAAAGTTCTAGTGATTTCCATTTTCACACTAGAATACGTTATATTACATCTCTTCAGTAGGAGTATTTGAACACACGGTGTTCTCGTCAATAAATATTGACATTTTGCCAACATCAAACAACCACGACACTAACAACCATCTGTTAAGCCTTTCTGTTTTCAGAAAATGCCCAATCGATTATCTCTCCAACGTGTATGACAACTTTACAATCATTCAATGGGTTTTAAGGCATTTTACACAACGAAAATTCGCAAGTGACATAAAAGCCAACCTGAAATAGTCATAAAAATAATTACGACTCGTTAATGATAGCGTTTCAGTTGTTGGCAACAGCTTAACGATACTGTTCTAAAAATAAGGCTGTCACGTTTATAGAAAACGGTCTCCAACAGTCGAGAACTTTTCGCAGATGGAAAAATTCGCAGACAAAGAAGTCGCTGCAGGTCATGGAAGACAATGAGCCTTGTTCATAAAGTGTACATCTTAAAAAACTTTTGCATAAATAGTTACACGCTATTCGTTCACTTCGACAGATCACAGTAACAACTGCATACAAAAAACATCTTAAACACCATTATCAAGACTTCAAATGTATGCTTTGATCTCAAAAATACTTTCAGCAGATGAAAGTTTGACTCAGAAACAACCGACTAAAATGATGGCAAAATAATTAATAACAAAACGTTGAAAATTTCAGGAGACAACTGCACATTCAAATGAATATTTAATACTTAACGACAAAACTACTACTTAACCGATACCCAGCTGAAAGGGTGTATGTTCCAGGGTATTGAAGCTGGATATAATCGTGGGTGGATCTGGTAGTTTCCAAAGAGGGCAAGTGAAATTTGAACCAAGTGAGGAGGTCGGGGCAAAGCTTCATTTCATTTTCCATAGCAAAAGAATAACTTTTGTGCCTTGTGAATTTTATCTAGAATCTAGGATTATAGGACCAACCAATTGAACTTTTTAAAAGTTTGTGAAATTTTGGCTAGAGGTGGTAAAAATTTAACTTAAAAATTGTGTGTTCCAACCAGCTGAGTAGACTGTTTATTGGTCCTTAGAGCCTAGGCAATTGTTTTTCCCCATTGGGTTTTGGGTGGACCTTGGGCTCAAAAGATTTCAGACTGTCTTTTGCAAAATTTCTTGAGATGGTGAATTCCCCCAGATCCACCCTTGCACCGGATAGAAATTTAGACTCGATAAAAATAAAACTCAACAATTCTTCAAAAAAATTACAAAAAGACTAATTAACTCATCCTTACAATTTGCAACCGTTTCATGCAACTCATCCAAAAATGGAAATTAAGAAAAAGATGAAAGAACGCAACCAAAACATTTACACCCAGAATCACCGCAAACTTTATTTAACACCGGATTTATTCAATTGCATGTCAGGAATATAAACAGATCAAAGCAATTAAATCAAAAATAAAGAAAAGCATTTAAATAGAATACTCAGCAAAACTTAACGCCAGACTAAACCCAATAAATGTCTTAATTTTGTTCTATTTAGAAGACCATTAAAGACAAAAGTATTACAAGAGGCTCTTTTGTCAGAATGGGGTAGGCTCTTGACTTCAGGACCGATTCAAAATCAAGAAAGATACTTTGTTATAAACTTATACACGATGCAAGTTCATTGAACTGTTAGAGAAACATTAGCGCCACTTCGTCAAGGCTATCTGGTAACTATCTGCAACTTCACAGCAAACGTCCATGAACTATAATCTTCACACAGAAAACATAAACACACCCAACACTTCTCAAACGACAAGTAAACTATTCTGTTTAACATGGACATCGAACAACTGTCACAAGCAACGGAAAAAGCCTTCAATGGTCCCTCGGCAAGTAATAGAACATGAAAGCGCAAAGAATCATCACAATCCTAAAAATCTACATACTTCTCACATAAGCGATTATTTAAAAAAAACATTACTCGACTCGCATAAACACTAGAATTGCCACGGTTCGCAAACATCTATCACTCGCAATGGTCCACGTTTTGTTTACACTAAGCAAAACGATGCAGTAGTCTTTAGTCTCAAGTTCCTCCGGTGGAAAACATCAGTGGTCACTCCACTTCGAAATAGTTTCACCAACACAGAAGCAACATCTACACAGACAAACGGTCAAAAAGACAGTCTGACAAACACAGTTACGTTGTGTGTCAGTAGTTTTTTGCCGACAGTTTGGCGCAGAGTCCTTTAATGAACACAACCAGCTCTTCCAGCTTCTCTCTCCGTCCTTCCGTCTCCACGATGATGTACATGGTCTTCGACGGGCAGACGATCAGATACTTCGCTCCGTTGAATGCCAGGAGATGTTTCCCGTCGTGCTGACGGATCACGTACGTTCGCTCGTCGAGACGGACTTTCTCCGGATTCTTCTTGCAGAAGACATCGTTCAACGACTGTTCAAAACAAGCAATAAAATGACTCTAAGAAAGATACTAAGTGCGCTCACCCTGATCAACGACTGTTCAAAACATACAAAAAATGACTCTAAGAAATACACAGGATACTAAGTGGGTCAAGCACACCATGATCACATGGCATGGTGTTCTATTGCACGGCAAAGTAGTCCAGTAGGTTCGTTTCGTATTAAAGGTTCAAAACAAGTTCATCGAATCAACACCTACTTAAGGTTTATTTAACTTAAAAATCTGTTGTGTGGTGCCGTGGTCTGTTGTGCACCAGTGTACCAGATCTCTAATCTAAAGATTGTGCTTTCCAGTCGTCTCAGTACACTCAATGCATAACCTTGGTTAGTGCAAGTTTGTCTCGTGCCATGATTCAGATTTGCAGACCCTATGGTATACGTACTAAGTGCAAAATAGATAAGGTAAAGGAACAGATAAATGCCACAAGGAAGCCCTCTGTGGAAATCCCCAAAAGATAATAAACTAAACCCCAGACTGCGCACAAAACGATTAAAACACACACACAAGGTCATTCTATATTGTATGCAACACACACATAGGTCAAGAGTTTGAATTCCTGCCACGGCAGAAATTTGTGCCCCCTGACCGTATACTATTGGTGGGAAGATGAGACAGTAGAGAGGACTGGCCACCCGACTTCATATGCCGAGGCTAAGAACAATGAAGTCGCTAACATGTCAGACTCACAGCTGCCTCTCAGGCATGGAGGTATTGCTCTTCTATTTCTTCCACCCTAGCCAGAAATTGAACCCAAACCCTTGCATTGACACACTACACTCTCATCCACTCAGCCATCTGCTAGCAAATATACACCTTGAGGGTTCTACATTTTTATGTTCTCTTCTACAGAGGTCACTTGGTGTTAGAGAGCTTTTGAAAAGGCCTATACATCGAGGAGGTCTCACCTTAAGTTGAGCCATGGTAAATGACACGAGTCACAAAAGAACCTTTTTATGTGGACTTTTAACTGACCTATAGTTAAGAAGGTTTTAAACGACTTAATTGAATAACCTTCTTAAAAAATCTTCTTATCAAACTAATAAATCAATGAAACAAGACCAAGTGATTGGGTAATTTCTGATAATTAACAGCCCAAAACTATGATAAGCACCATTCGAAAAGATAAGACTGTAGTTCAATTATCTGAGCAGACGATAAAGCATTCCAAGATGGCGGTAGATTAGCACAGCGAAGTCTCAACGCAGGACAAACGCTCAAGGACAAAACCATAAAACATGCTAAAGATCGTCTGGTTCCGTTAATCAAGTTGCAAAGGGATGCATGTGGAGCAGAAATCTTGACACAAATTTCTGCCGTCGCCGAGATTTGAAGGCCAGTCCAGTCCCACATGCTAACCACTTGACTACGGCGCACCCATACACTGTCAATCAACCTCCCAAAATACTTAATATCTATCAGGGCTTTGTTAGTGTGCAGTTCCACCCAAAAATGCAGTTCTGAATGAATTTGTGCAGCTGTAAAAGCAATTTTGTGCAGTTAAAAATAGCTTAAAAAGTCAATGTGTTTTAGAGAAGGGGTTGTGCAGTTCTAAAAATTCCTTTAAAAAAGCCCTGATGCATCTAACCCCACCTTGGGTGCTCGATAGTGTAGCCAACTGACCTTGGGTGCTCGATAGTGTAGCTCGATAGTGTAGCTATATAATTAGTACACTGAACATACACTGTTGATGGGAGGATGAGACGGCGAGGGAGAGGACTGGCCACCGCACCCTCACAAGCCGAGGCTAAGAAAATGAAGTCGCCAACACTTCATACCCATGGCTACCTTAAGGGATTGCTGTTCTTCTAACCCACCTCATACTCATTCGCGATTTATATTCACATTCAATTTTCGTTGAGTAATTTAATGGTTAAACGTACTACAGTCACGAGTTTCTCTTCTTACATCAGCCGTGGTTGGAAAAGCCCAGTCATATAAATGCAAGCGCCATGTGTCTATGACTAGGCACCGAGTCGAGACTCGAGACACATGCTTATGACCCGTGCTCGAGAAAAAGCCCCAGTTTGTCACCAGGACTGATTTATTGCAGGGCAAACACTTGTTACCGAATTCTCACCCTCATCAATCAACAGCTGGTTTAACAACAGACAAAGTGGGTACAGACACAGGAGAGACAACAAAAGCATCCTCCTCCTCCTTCCTCTCCTCTTATACTCCTCCTCCTCCATTAAAGTCATACCATTCAAGCTCTATCAGTATCCTCTTTAAATCCTCCTTTCTGGTCATATATTTCCGCTTTAAATTCTTCTCTTCCTCCTTTAACCACTCTCTCCTTAAATCCTCTTCCTTTGACTTTAACAGCTTCCTCCTTAAATCCTCTCCCTCCTCCTCCTTCATCAGCATTCTGTAAAAACCCACTCCTCTCCCGTCAGCTTCCTCTTTAAATCCTCCTCCTAAATAAGGACCCTCACAAAATGATACTCATTCAATGCCCTCCTCTTTAAATCCTTCTACTAATTAAATCCTCTATTTTCCTCGTTAAAACAGTTGCAAAGTCAGCAGAGACCTAGCACAGCGCATACAGCACAGCACAGCGGCCTCACAACTCAACACCATCTTGTAATAGGACACATGTCTGTTCCGGTCGTTAATCCGGAAAATCACCGGAGGAACACGAGAGCCACAAACTGTCCGCTTGCATAATGCGACATTCAGACATTGCTGATGTAATTACAGTCACTCTCTGATTCAAAGTCCTCTCACCTAACAACACAGCCACACATATCGCTTTGCATTTCTACACTTATAACACCCACCCATCCACCCACCCACCAATCCATCCACCCATTAATCCACTACATACATATATACATGCGTATACATACCCTTACTTACATATACGTAGGAGCGCTACTGAATGGCCTCGGCTATGAGCGGCGCTATATAAATTACTAATTACATTACATACATGAATTTAGACATACCACTATATGCATGCATACATACAGAGTGACTTACAAACACCTACATACATAAATGTATAATGCATAGATTATATACATCATCATCATCAGTTCCTGACGTCGCCAGTAATTAAGTGTAATGGTTGCAAATAAATGCTCACCATTTCTCAGATCTTCTGACATCACTGTACCACCCCTCTGACTAGACACAGCATTTGTGAATAAGCGGGTGACCTGCTTTTTTTAAGTAGCGCTTTATAATTAAGCCTCTGAGTAGTCCTCCTTGATTGGGTGCTATATAAATTTATGAATGAATTAAATGTGGAGTCTACTACTTCAATTATGAGTTGATATGAGATTATGACTAAGAGTTAAAACGCCTATGCATCACAATGACAGCCTTTGTGAGGGTCTAAAAATGTTCAGACAGATATATACACATACATACACACACATACAAGCAAACACCAGGGTTTGAACCTCTGACATACGCCTTTTATTATTATATTCGTTTACTGATAACAAAAACCAATACACACCGCTATCAGATACATTGCGAAATAGCATCTC